>JAWJVD010000190.1:122500-255076 GCA_038048745.1 Coluber constrictor foxii
TCCTCTTCCTCTTCCTCTTCCTCTTCCTCTTCCTTCTAGCACTGATGATGCTTTCCAGTTGGGGTCATGAAATGTCTCCAAGAAAACCAAGGTCAGAGAACACCAAGGACCTCACAGTCCTTCTCCTTCTCCTTCTCCTTCTCCTTCTCCTTCTCCTTCTCCTTCTCCTTCTCCTTCTCCTTCTCCTTCTCCTTCTCCTCTTCTCCTTCTCCTTCTCTTTCTCCTCCTCCTCCTCCTCCTCTTCCTCTTCCTCTTCCTTCTAGCACTGATGATGCTTTCCAGTTGGGTCATGAAATGTCTCCAAGAAAAGCAAGGTCAGAGAACACCAAGGACCCCACAGTCCTTCTCCTCTTCCTCCTCCGCTTCCTCCTCTCCCTTTGCTGCAGTTGTTAAGCGAGCAACATCGTTGTTAAGTGAATCTGGCTTCCCCCTTGACCTTGCCGGTCAAAGCGGAATCGCATCATCACCCTGCGACACTGCAACAGTCACAAGTACATGCCAGTTGCCAAGCATCTGGAATTTTGATCACGTGACCACGGGGATGCCGCAAAGATCACGGGAAAAGGGGTCCTAATAACTCACTTTTTTCAGTGCCTTCGTAACTTTGAACGGGTCACTAAATGAATGATGGCAAGTCGAGGACTACCTGTATAGAAAATGTGGGCTTTGCTCTGTTTACTGGGTGTGGTTTTGGCTGTTTCTTTATTAGCTGCTGTTTACGGTTTGATTGTTTGTCTGAATTGATAGTTCCTTGATTGGGGAATTGTCCTGACAAGGCCAGCCAGCTGTATATAAGTAGAGAGCAAACTCCACTCCCTTCTAGCCCTGATGAAGTTACCAAGTTTGGTTGTAAAATGTCTGCAAGAAAATCACCAAGAGAGCACCAAGGACGCCAGTCTTCCTCCTCCTCTCCTCCACAAACACCCCCCTCCCTTCTAACCCTGATCATGTTACCTAGTTGGGTAATGAAAGGTCTGCCAAACCCCCCCCCCCCAAAACCAAACAAAGTGCTCAGTGAGTATTCTGGCCCCGTGCCAGAAATACCCCCCCCCCTCAGACAACCAGAGTCTAATGAACTGGCAGGCAACCAAGTGAGATGATAACAAAGGTCGGCAGCAATCCGCAGCTGCTTGCCAACGTCTTTATTAAAAGGTCCGTCACATACACAGAAGCTGAGACGCAGGGCCGATTCAAAACCGGGATCCACGAATCTTTGTTTTGTTCGTCACAAAGATATGGCTACAATCCCTCTCTTATATAGTCTGGGAGGCGTGGTCCACCAGCTAATCACGATCACGCCTTTTCCTCTGCTGGGCTCTCCTGTGTCTCCAACGCTGGCGAGGATCCAACCAAAACTCACTCCCCTCGTCAATGTCCTCCTGTGGCTGCGGGGGCGAGCTTGGCTCTGGGCCTATCTCCTGCCCTTCGGTGTCCTCCGGAGGCATTGCCAGAGAGGAGGGTTCTGGAGAAGGAGGCCTTGCCAACTCCTCTCCCTCACTCTCAGAGTCCTCCCCTGCTGATGACGCAGTCTCAGGCAATGGAGCCACAACAGTGAGCACCAAGGACCCCATAAATTAAATCATGACGACGTCTCCATCTGATAAAATGAAAATGGCTAGCTCAGGACTAAGGATTTTTCTAAACTAACATCCAAGACATTAAATCCAATGGAGCCTGCCAAAACTTTGATTCCTCTCCTTGAATTGACGTGAGCCCCATCAGAAAGGGTGCAGTTTAGTTTTGACCTGCTTAGTGAGAAATATAGAAATGTAGAAAATTGACAGTAGAAAAAGAGACTTCGCGGCTGATCAAATCTGCTCTTTGAGATTCACTCGTTCATTCCTTCATTCCATGTTTTATTCATTTTTATTTTTAATTTTTGTCAGATGACAGACACGTGTTTATCTCAAGCGTGTTTAAAACCCAGTCTCTGATGAAGCTTGGCTTGCTCGTATGAGCTGTTTATTGTGGTTCAATAAATTGAAATGTACTTTTTAAACAGCCTTATCCAAGATTTGCAAGATTATTTTCTCCCTCTCCTGTAGGATCGAGACTGGCAGCCGCTAAATCCGGGAGATCCCATGTTTTTGACTCTGGAAGGAAAGACCATCGCGTACGACGGAGAACTGACGGTATACCCCACCTTTGTGAACGAGGCTGCCTATTACGAGAAGCAACAAGCCTTCGTAATGACGGCGAAAGAAAAATTGAGCGCAAAAGGGCTCCGAGTCTCTTAAACCGGGATTGGTTTTTTAAACTTTCTCTAAAGTGCCTGCAAATATTTCTTGCCCAAGGTGGCGTAAAGACATCGTAGATCCTAGACCGAAAATTCAATTTATTGTTGTAAGAAATAGAAAGCACTTACTCAGAAAACAACGCACACCGTCGACGATTAAAAACCATTTTTTATGCACTTTATAGTTGCTGTTTTTAATGAGACTTTTTCAGGCCTGGTTTTGAGGCTGCTGATAATCCTTGATTTACGACCACAGTTGAGCCCAAAACGTCCGTTACTGAGCCACACCATTAAGCGAGTTTTGCCCCATTTTACGACCTTTTGTTAAGTGAATCCACTGCAGTTGTTAAGTTAGCAACAGGGTTGTTTAAGTGAATCTGGCTTCCCCATTGACGTGGCTTGTCAGAAGGTCACTAAAGGAGACGCCGCAATCGTCATAAATACATTCGTTTTGTGACTTGTTTGAAGTTACCACGGCACTGAAAAAAGTGACCGTTTTCACACTTACGACCGTTGCAGCATCCTTGTGGTGACGTGATCAAACTTCACATGCTTGGCAACTGGTTCATATTTATGACGGTCACAGCATCCCGGGGTCACGTGACCCGCTTTTGCGACCTGATAAACAAAGTCAATGGCGAAGCCGGATTCACTTAACAACCGTGTTACTGATGGAACAACTGCCATGATTCACTTAACAACTGTGGCAAGACATGTTGTAAAATGGGGCAAAACTCACTTAACAACTGTCTCGTAATTTGGGGGTCAATTGTAGTCGTAAGGCGAGGAATACTGGTAATTCAGAATTTACGTGTGGGAAGAAAAATTGCTTGAAGTGAACAAGGAAGAACTGGGTTAAAGAAATGTAATGAACCTGGATATATAAATGTGAATAGAATAGAAAACAGGATAGGATAGGATAGGATAGGATAGGATAGGATAGGATAGGATAGGATAGGATAGGATAGGATAGGATAGGATAGGATAGGAAATATAGAAGGGAAGGGAAGGGAAGGGATGGGATGGGATGGGATGGGATGGGATGGGATGGGATGGGATGGGATAGGATAGGATAGGATAGGATAGGATAGGATAGGATAGGATAGGATAGGATAGGATAGGATGGAAGGGGAAGGGAAGGGAAGGGATGGGATGGGATGGGATGGGATGGGATGGGATAGGACAGGACAGGACAGGACAGGACAGGACAGGACAGGACAGGACAGGACAGGATAGGATAGGATAGGTTGGATAGAAAATATAGAAGGGAAGGAATGGGATGGGAGGGATAGGATAGGATAGGATAGGATGGGATGGGATGGGATGGGATGGGATGGGATAGGGTAGGGTAGGGTAGGGTAGGGTAGGGTAGGGTAGGGTAGGATAGGATAGGATAGGATAGGATAGGATAGGATAGGATAGGATAGGATAGGATAGGATAGGAAATATAGAAGGGAAGGGAAGGGAAGGGAAGGGATGGGATGGGATGGGATGGGATGGGATGGGATGGGATGGGATGGAATGGAATGGAATGGAATAGAATAGAATAGAATAGAATAGAATAGAATAGAATAGAATAGAATAGAATAGAATAGAATAGAATAGAATAGAATAGAATAGAATAGAAAATATAGAAGGGAAGGAATGGGATGGGATGGGATGGGATAGAAGGGAAGGGAAGGGATGGGATGGGATGGGATGGGATGGGATGGGATGGGATGGGATGGGATGGGATGGGATGGGATGGATGGATGGGATAGGATAGGATAGAATTGAAGGGAAGGGGTGGGATGGGATGGGAGGGAAGGGAAGGGAAGGGAAGGGAAGGGAAGGGAAGGGAAGGGAATAGAATAGAATAGAATAGAATAGAATAGAATAGAATAGAATAGAATAGAATAGAATAGAATAGAATAGAATAGAATAGAATAGAATAGAATAGAATAAGAAAGATAATAGAATAAAAATAGAAGAGAATAATAAAGGGAATGGAATGGAATGGAATGGAATGGAATGGAATGGAATGGAATAGAATAGAATAGAATAGAATAGAATAGAATAGAATAGAATAGAATAGAATAGAATAGAATAGAATAGAATAGAATAGAATAGAATAGAATAGAATAGAATAGAATAGAAAATATGGAATGGAAGAAGGGAAGGGAAGGCATGGCATGGCATAGCATAGAATAGAATAGAAAATATGGAAGGGAAGGGAAGGGAAGGGAAGGGAAGGGAAAGGAAGGAATGGAATGGAATGGAATGGGAGAGGAGAGGAGAGGAGAGGAGAGGAGAGGAGAGGAGAGGAGAGGAGAGAAGAGAAGAGAAGAGAAGAGAAGAGAAGAGAAGAGAAGAGAAGAGAAGAGAAGAGAAGAGAAGAGACCTTGGAGGTCTTCTAGTCCAACCCCCTGCTTAGGCAGGTAACTCTA
This sequence comes from Coluber constrictor foxii, assembly GCA_038048745.1. Taxonomy (NCBI): domain Eukaryota; kingdom Metazoa; phylum Chordata; class Lepidosauria; order Squamata; family Colubridae; genus Coluber; species Coluber constrictor. The sequence continues at coordinate 127,163 of JAWJVD010000190.1, forward strand.
CACCACATTATTTATCAGATATTTCTGATAAAGAAACGTTATAAAACTGATATTTTAAGCCGCTCTAGTTTCAGTCAGAGCCCTGAATCTAGAAGATACTTTAGATAGAAAAAAACCAGAGACAGGAAGTCCTTGACTTATGACTGGTTGCTTAGCAACCATTTGAGCTTATGATGGACCCCTCCACGGTATTTCATGCCCCCCCCCCCGTGGTCACATGACCTCATTTTGGGCACCCATTTATAATTATGTGCAGCATCCCACATGAATGCATTTTACAATGTTTGTTTGTTTTTTGCCAAAAACTGATGTAAACTGCCAGTTTTTTGGCAAAACCAGTCCATAATGAACAATTGATTTGTTTAATGACCATTGCAAAAAAAAAAAAATCATAAAATTGGATGGGTGACCTGTTTTATGTCCGTCACGACTCTGATGGTCAACCTTCATTACGGTCATAAACTGAGGACTCTGTTTAAGAGTTCAAATTTCTCCTCGGGGTGAGGAGGATGGTTCTTTCATCACAGAATGGCACACAAGGGAGATAGACGTGTTTATAAAACAATTGACTTTATTTCTTTTATTTGCAATAAATATATATATATATAGATATTTTTATAGATTTTTAAAAGACAGTCCCAGGTCTGATAAATCCCTGGATAATGTCATCAGGTTTGGAAAAATGAGGAATGCCATATGGGTCTCTCGCTTTTCCGCAGGGAGATTTTTTTTTGCCAAATTGCACATCTGGCTGTAAAGTGCAGATCAAAAAGGAGCGATTTGCTCTCTGGCAACGTTCACAAAACATCACTTACAAAAAAACCCCCCCAAGAAATACTTGAATAAATACGGCACATTCTTGGAATTCAAGAATTTTCTTTGCAGATGCATACATCTCTTTATTTCTCTCTCTCTCTTTTCTCTTTCTTTCACTCTATCTCTTTTTCTCTCTTTTTCTCTTTCTCACACACATACAGACACAGGGTATACTTTCTTTTTCTCTTTCTTTCTCTTTCTCTTTTTCTTTCTCTCTTTCTCTTTTTCTTTCTCTCTTTCTCTTTCTCTCTCTCACACACAGTGTATTCTTTCTTTTTCTCTTTCTTTCTCTTTCTTTCTCCTTTTCCGTCTTTTTCTCTCTCTTCTCTTTCTCTCTCTCACACACACATACACACAGTATATTCTTCTTCTCTTTCTTTCTCTTTCTTTTTCTCTTTCTCTCTCTTTTCTCTCTTCTCTTTCTCTTTTTCTTTTTCTCTTTCTCGCTCCTCTCTCTCTCTCTCTCTCACACACACACACACAGTATATTCTTCTTCTCTTTCTTTTTCTTTCTCTTTCTTTTTCTCTTTTTCTCTCTTCTCACTCTTTCTCTCTTCTCTCTTTCTCTTTTTTTCTCTTTCTCTTTCTCGCTCCTCTCTCTCTCTCTCTCTCTCTCTCTCTCTCTCTCTCTCTCTCTCTCTCTCTCTCACACACACACACACACACACACACACACACACACACACACAGAGTGTACAAAAATGCCCTTAAATCTCACCTCCCCAAATTTACCATGTAAAAAGTGAGGTTTCTTTTCAAGGTAAATGCAAACTCCCGGACCACGCTTATCCAGGAAGTGTCCTTAGCAATAACGGTGCAGCAAAACCTCTGCCATCCCCACCCTCCAGATGTTTCTTCTTCTTTCCATCTGAGGACAAGCCAGGATCAATCCTGGTTCGTTTCCAAAATTAGCCCACATTGGCTTGAGGTTCCATTGACCCAGGAGCAAAGGGGGGGGGGGCTCATGGCTCATCCTGACCCCCTCCCCCTTGGCTTGCTCTCTAGCCTGCCAGAGCAAAGAGGAGAGAGCAGGTCCCAATCCACCAGGAAAGATCGCTACCCAACGTGCTCAATGCTGCAGATTTTGTACTGTGGTTTCTCGTGAAATCTGAAATGTATTTCCTTCGGGTCAGGCCCTTTGTTCGCCAACGGAAGAAGTCAACGGCTTCCCACGAAGTGGAGAAAGCCTAGGTTAGGACCTTTATTCTCCCTGCTTGCAACTCTTGGTCAACCCTCTTGCGATGGAGGGGTGATACTACCCCTCTTCATCTGAATGCGAGTCTGACCGAGCTCGGGAACCAGGGTGCATCGAGCCCTTCCCGTCGCTTTCTCTGAAGGCTTCATGGTCTCAAATTTCCCCATGCTAGGGCACAGCTCAAACCGTAGTCTCTGGCAAGTCGTAAATTTCTTCGTAGGCGTTCAAAGTGGTTTTGCTGTTGCTCCGGGAGGTGTCTTGCATTCGGCTGCACTCTGAAATGAAAGCAGGAAAAGCAGGTTCAAGAAAAGGTCCTCCATGTTAAGGATATTGTTGTTGTGTAACAACTAGCAGAGTAAAGTGCACAGAGAAACGTTGCTGAGAGCAATGAGATAGAGATACATACAAACTGGTGTTATCAAAAGTTTTCTTTATAATGGGAAATAAACGATCTCGTAGTCTTCTAAACAGTCCAAGTCTTTACCGGTTAACTCCAAACAAACTCTTACCAAACAAACAGTAGTTGGTTTACAAACTCCGGATGGTAGCAGATCCACCCACACACGATAGCAGCTTATCATCCACTGAATACCTTACAGTATCTTTCTTAAATACATTGTTAAATTACAAGTAATTATAGCATGACTCAGCATTACAGCATGATGCAGCATTGAAACTTAAAGTCACAGAACACATATATTGCCTGGACAACTGTTAGGCCCAAATCATATCCTAACACTCCACTCCGTTTATCCTGGAATAAAAAGGATGGAATTGGACTAGACTTCCGGTGGGAGAGGCCTTCTCTACCTCTGGTGGACTTCAACTCCCAGAATTCCCCAGCCACCCAAGCACTCCTAATGTAAATTTTGATCGATAAATAATAGAGAGATGAGAGAGAGGGAGGGAGGGAGGGAGGGAGAGGAAGAGAGAGATATTGATGGCCAGATTGACAATGGATAGATAGATAGAGAGAGAGAGAGAGAGAGAGAGGTAGATAGACAGAGATAGATAGATAGAGAGGGAGAGATAGATAGATAGATGGAGATAGATATAGATAGAGGATAGATAGATAGATAGATAGATAGATAGATAGATAGATAGATAGATAGATAGATAGATAGATAGATAGATAGATATAGACAAACAGACAGACAGACAGACAGACAATAGACTGATACATGGCTAGAGATGAGAGATGGAGGGATGGGTGGATAGATAGAGACAGATGTTAGATTAGTAGACAGACAGACAGACAGACAGACAGACAGATAGATAGACAGATAGATAGATATAGATAGAGGATAGATAGATATGGATAGAAGATAGATGATAGATAGATAGATGATAGATAGATAGATAGATAGATAGATAGATAGATAGATAGATAGATAGATAGATAGATAGAGGATAGATAGATATGGATAGAAGATAGACAGACAGACAGACAGACAGACAGACAGACAGACAGATAGATAGATATAGAGGATAGATAGATCAATATAGATAGAAGATAGATAGATAGATAGATAGATAGATAGATAGATAGATATAGATAGATAGATAGATATAAACAGACAAATAGATGATAGACATACATGGATAGAGATGAGAGAGATGGAGGGATGGGTGGATAGAGACAGCTGATAGATAGATAGATAGATAGATAGATAGATAGATAGATAGATAGATAGATAGATAGATAGATAGATAATGAGAGAGATGGATGGATAGATAGGTCTGTAGCTAGGAGAAAGATGAATAGAAAAATAGGAAGGAAGGAAGGAAGGAAGGAAGGAAGGAAGGAAGGAAGGAAGGAAGGAAGGAAGGGATAGAGATGCATAGAGAGAAAGACAGATGAATAGATAAACAGAGAGATAGATCAGATAGATTGACGGATATATAGACAAGATAGAGATAGATACAAAAAGATTATATACAGAGAAAGGAGAGAGAGAGAGGATAGATACATGACTAGATAGGTAGGTAGGTAGTCATAAGTTGACTATCTGTATATATTTCTATTACCTGGAATTGATTATTAAATGGTAACCGACAGCCAACATTTTTAGGAGAAAATACAGTATCTGGCTTTGTTTTTAAAACCATGTTACTACTTGCGTAGCGGTGTTCAGTTACCTGTTGTTCCTGGGTCCTCATTGATGAAGGCCACGTGTGTTTTCCACTCCGTCCATTTGACTTCGTTGATTCTAGTTAGAGAGCGTACAAAGTAATTTCATGGACATAAGCAACGCCTACAGTTCACAGTATGCACAAGAGCTAACAATCAAAAAGCTAAGAAGAAGCAAAAGGAGCCAAACGTCTCCTGGTCAGCAATCAAGACCCAGAGATTAACACCCAGGATTATTACTAGAGCAACAATGGAGAAGTAAACGATACTCCAATCAAGGAGCCGCCAATTCAGACGAACCGTCAGCCTATTCCAGGAAAACATCAAGAAGACTCCTACAGACAATGACAGGGCAAGCGAGGATGCATAAAGAGGGAGCAAACCCCACTCCCTTCTAGCGCTGATGACGTTGCCTAGTTGGGTAATGAAACGGTCTGTAAGAAAACAATCAACCTCAGGGAGCACTAAGGAACCCATAGTCTTCCTCCTCCTCTTTCTCCTGCTCCTCCTCCAACTCCTTTTCCTCCTGCACGTGCGCACGCGCACACACACACACACACACACACACACACACACACACACCTTCTAATACTGATGATGTTCCCTAGTCGGGTCAGGAAATGTTGCAAGAAAAGCACCAAGCTCAGAGACCACCAAGGATCATATAATCCTCCTCCTCTTCTTCTCCTTCTTCTTCTCCTTCTCCTTCTCTTCTTCTTTTTCTTCTTTTCCTCCTCCTCTTCTTTTTCTTCTCCTCCTTCTCTCCTCCTCCTCTTCTTCTCTTTTCTTCTTCTCTTTTTCTTCTTCTTCTTCTCTTCCTCCTCCTCCTCTTTTTCTTCTCCTTGTCCTTTTTCTTCTTCTCTTCTTCTCCTTCTACTCCTTCTCTTCTTTTTCTTCTTCTTCTTCTCTTCCTCCTACTCTTCTTCTTCTCCCTCTCCTCCTTCTCCTTTTTCTTTTTCTCCTTTTTCTTCTTCTCCTCTTCTTCTCTTCTTCTCCTTCTCCTCCTTCTCTTCTTCTTCTCCTTCTCTTCTCCTTCTCTTCTTCTTCTATTCCTCCTCTTCTTCTTCTCCTTCTCCTTCTCCTCCTTCTCTTCTTTCTTCTCCTCCTCCTCCTCCTCTTCTTCTCCTCCTCCTCCTTCTCTTTCTTCTTCTCCTCCTCCTCCTCTTCTTCTCCTCCTCCTCCTTCTCCTCCTTCTCTTTCTTCTCCTCCTCCTCCTCCTCTTCTTCTTCTCCTCCGTCTCTTCTTCTTTCTTCTCCTCCCCTCCTCCTCCTCCTCCTCCTCCTCCTCCTCCTCCCCCCCCTTCCACAAACCCCACTCCCTTCTAGCATTGATGATGTTGCCTAGTTGGGTAATGAAACGTCTGTAAAAATACAACCAAGAGAGCATCAAGAACCTCACAGTCCTCCTCCTCCTCTCCACAAACCCCACCCCCTTCTAGCACTGATGATGTTACCTAATTGGGTAATGAAACGCCTGGAAGAAAACAGCCAAGCTCAGAGAGCATTAAGGACTCCACAATCCTTTTCCTCCTCCTCCTCTTCCAACCCCATTTCCTGCTAGCAGTGATGAAGTTACCTAGTCAGGTCATGAAACGTCCCCAAAAAAACCCACCAAACTCAGAGCCCACCAAGGACGTACAATCCAACTCTTAGCTACAAATAGCCTCTTCTATGAGTAATTCATCCTTACGCGTCATCCTCGTGATTACAGAAACGCTTTCCGCACCGCAGAATTCACCGATTCATCTGCAGTTCCATTTTCCTCTCTTTGACCCTGCAGAGCGAAATCCCTCCCGTCTGACCCCCCCCCACCAACTTACCTTAAACACAATCGCGTGTCGTTGTCCGCCACTTTGCACCATTCCCCGAGTTCGAATTTCCTCCTCAGGGACTTGGGGAGAAGTTTTTCGATCTCCACAATCGTCCTGGCTCTCTGGAGGCAAGAGGGATGAGATAACCAAGAAGGGAAGTTTCGAAAAAGAGATTCCCGAACGTTTTTCCATCCGCCGGTAAAAACAGGCGATGAAAGAACAGAAAAGGATTTGCACTGAATTCAATTGTCCCAAAAATTGCTTTTTCCACCGGCAACTGGGAATTTTTTGTTTTTTTCTTGAAGGCATTTCGCTCCTCGTCCAGGAAGCTTCTTCAGTTCTGACTGAATGGTGGAGAATGGAAGGATTTGTATTCCTTGCAGTCATCCGGTTGTTAGCGCTCTCTTTGAGAGTCGTCGAGGCCACTTGGAGATTTATCTACACCCTCAAGGTGCCCTGAATCCTCGACATACGACCCCAATTGAGGCCAACATTTTTTGTCGTTAAGCAAGACATTTGTTGAGTGACCCCCATTTTTACTTTCTGGCCACACGTGGTTCAGCCAGGCGGTTGTTAAGTGAAATCTGGCTTCCCCATTGATTTTGCTCGTCAGAAGGTTGCAAAAGGGGATCAACGGAACGGTCGTAAGTATGAGTCAGCTGCCAAGCATCTGAATTTTGCACACATGATCATGGGGATGCTACACAGGCTGTAAGTGTGAAAAACGGTCCTAAAAAGCCTACTTTTTTCCCCAGTGCCGTCATAACTTTGAACGGTCACTAAATGAACTGTTCACTAAATGAACTGTTGTAAGTCGAGGATTAGCTGTAGTCCAAATGGGTGTGGAATACGCTCCCACAGAGAGGGCCTCCTCAGGGTACCGTTGGCCAAACAATGTCGACTGGCGACCCCCAGGGGGAGAGCCTTCTCTGTGGGGGCTCCTGCCCTCTGGAACGAACTGCCCCCGGATATACGAAGGATCCCCGACCTCCGTGCCTTCCGTCGTGCTCTGAAGACCCTGTTATTTCAGTAAGCCGGTCTGATGGGACAGTGATTTTAATTGGGTTTTTTAAATGGTTTTAAAATGGTTTTTAGTTGGGGGTTTTAAATTTGGCCAAAATCTGATGGAATTATTTTAAATGATTTTTAAATTTTGTTTTGTTGTTGTTTTAACATGGCTGTACACTGCCCTGAGTCCTTTGGGAGAAGGGCAGTATAGAAATAATAAAATAAAATAAAAAAAAAAAATAAAATAAAATAAAATAAAATAAAATAAAATAAAATAAAATAAAATAAAATAAAATAAAATAAAATAAAATAAAATAAAATAAAATAAAATAAAATAAAATAAAATAAAATAAAATAAAATAAAATAAAATAAAATAAAATAAAATAAAATAAAATAAAATAAAATAAAATAAAATAAAATAAAATAAAATAAAATAATAAAATAATAAAATAAAATAAAATAATAAAATAAAATAAATAAAATAAAATAATAAAATAAAATAAAATAAAATAAAATAAAATAAAATTCTAGAATAAAATAAAATTCTAGAATAGAATAGAATAGAATAGAATAGAATTCTATTCTATTCTATTCTATTCTATTCTATTCTATTCTATTCTATTCTATTCCATCCCATCCCATCCCATCCCATCCCATCCCATTCCATTATTCTATTCCATTCCATTCCATTCTTCATTCCATTCTTCTATTCTATTCTATTCTATTCTATTCTATTCTATTCTATTCTATTCTATTCTATTCTATTCTATTCTATTCTATTCTATTCTATTCCATTCCATTCCATTCCATTCCATTCCATTCCATTCCAGAGGCTCTCCTCACGGTCACTCATGCCCTTGTCATCTCACAATTGGATTATTGCAACACGCTCTACATGGGGCTACCCTTGAAGAGTGTTCGGAGACTACAGTTGGTCCAGAATGCAGCCGCGCGAGCTGTCGTGGGTGCACCTAGGTACACCCACATTACACCAATTCTCCGCGAGCTGCACTGGCTCCCTATTGGTCTCCGGGCACAATTCAAGGTGTTGGTTATCACCTTTAAAGCCCTACATGGCTCAGGGCCAGGCTATCTTCGAGACCGCCTTCTACCCCATAGCTCCCAACAATTGGTCTCCTCCGGGTCCCATCCGCTAAACAATGCTGGCTGGTGGGCCCGCAGGGGAGGGCCTTCTCTGTGGCTGCCCCACCTGTCTGGAACCGGTTACTTCCTGAGGTCTGGACCATCCCCACCCTATTGGTCTTCCAGAAAGTAGTGAAGACCTGGCTTTTCCGGCAGGCCTGTGGCCATTGATCTTGCTCTTGCGATCTCGCGAGATCCGGCCATGAATAGGAATGCATGTGTTTTAATGTCTTTAATTTTTAAGTGTTTTTATAGTGATTTTTTGAGTGTATTGTGAGCCACCTGGGAAGGGTGGCATATAAATTGAATAAGTAATAATAATAATAACCTGGAATTAAGGAGAAACTTCCTAGCACTGAGGACCAGTGGAACAGCCTGCCACCAGAAGTAGTGGATGCTTCATATCAACATTGGTTTCTAAGAAGAGATTGGTCAGCCATTTGTCTGAGACGGTATAGGATCTCCTGCTTGGATTAGAAGACCTCCAAGGTCTCTTCCAGCTCTATTCTGATTGATTGATTGACTGATTGACTGATTCAAGCAGGGGTGAAATCCAGCAGGCTCTGACAGGTTCTGGAGAACCGGTAGCGGGAATTTTGAGCAGTTCGGAGAATCGGCAAATACCACCTCTGGCTGGCCCCCGAGTGGGGAGGGAATGGAGATTTTGCAGTATCCTTCCCCCAAGAGTGGGGAGGGAATGGGGATTTTGCAGTATCCTTCCCCTGCCACGCCCACTAAGGCAAGCCACGCCCACCAAGCCACGCCCACCGAACCTGTAGTAAAGAATTTGGATTTCACCACATTCCCTCTCACAATGGTGGTGGTGGGAGGGGTATGACCCCACCTATCTCCTGTGTACAATAAAATCCTTTTCAGCAGTTCCAAAAAGGTTCTACACCAGGGGTGTCAAACTCAAGGCTCACGAGCCGAATCCAGCCCATGAGGTGCTTAAATCCAGTCCGCGGGGCCAGCCTGGAAATATCAAAAGACCGGCTCGTGGTGGCCCTGCCAGTTTTTGGCTGCCAAAATGCTGCTGGAGGCCATGGAGGGTGAAAACAAGGCATTGGGGGGGGGAGCAGGGTGCTGCAGGAGGCGTCCGTCCCATCTCCCCCCCCCGCCTTTCCCGCGGAGAACTACAATGCTGATCTGCCTGTTGACGAAATCCAGTTGGACATCCCTGTTTTAAACCAGTTTGTATTCTGATTCAGGTGACCCCCGAAGACACCGATAAACCTCCAAGTGGCCTCAAAGGCTCTCTAAAAAAGGATGCAAACGACCAGCTGTCTTGCAAGGAGTATAAATCCTTCCATCCGTCCGCCATTCGGTCAGAACATGAAGAAGCTTCTCGGAATGAGAAGCGAAACGTCTTCGAGGAAAAACAAAGGAAGTCCAGTTGCCTCTTGAAAAAAGCACCAGGACAGGATTTGGGACAATCGAAACGCGACTGAATCCAGATGTCGAGGGAGATTCCCAAGTCATCCAACTGGTGGCTCAGCAGGCTAAAAGCATTGTGATTAACACCAGCTGCCTGCAATTACTGTAAGTTCGAATCTCCCCAGGCTCAAGGTCGACTCAGCCTTCCATCCTTTCTAAGGTGGGTAAATTGAGGACCCAGTTTGGGGGGGCAATAAGCTGACTTTGTATAAATATACAAAAGTAGGAAGGCTGTTGCTTAACGCATTGTAAGCCGCCCTGAGTCTCTGGAGAAGGGCGGCATATAAATCAAATTAAAAAAAGAAAGAAAGAAAGGGAAATGAAGGGAAAAATGGAAGGGAGGGTGGAAAGAAGGAAGGAAAGAAAGAAGGAAGGAAGTAATGAAAGAATGAAGGAAGAAAAGAAAGGGAAATGAAGGGAAAAATGAAAGGGAGGGAGGAAAGAAAGAAGGAAGGAAGGAAAGAAGGAAGGAAGGAAGAAATGAAAGAAGGAAGGAAGAAAAGAAAGAAAGGGAAATGAAGGGAAAAATGGAAGGGAGGGAGGGAAGAAGGGAGGAAGGAAGGAAGGAAGAAATGAAAGAAGGAAGGAAGAAAAGAAAGAAAGGGAAATGAAGGGAAAAATGGAAGGGAGGAAGGAAGGAAGGAAGGAAGAACGGGCCTGGTGGCTCAGCAGACTAAAGCATTGTGATTAACATCAGTTGCCTGTAAGTTTGAATCTCACCAGGCTCAAGGTTAACTCAGCCTTCCATCCTTTCTAAGGTAGGTAAATTGAGGACCCAGTTTGTGGGGGAAATAAACTGACTTTGTACAAAATATACAAAAGTATGAAGGCTATTGCTTAACGCATTGTAAGCCGCCCTGAGTCTCCGGAGAAGGGCGGCATATAAATCAAATTAAAAAAATAAATAAATCCCGTTTTCCGCAAAGGAATCCCGGAGACACACACACACACACACACACAGACCCCTCCCGGGTCCAACCTGCAGCCTCCAGATGTGCTCGCTCTCTTTGGAAATGTCTTCCACCGTCTCTCCCATCAAGGCGATCAGCATGTTGAGGAGCAGGACGAAAGTCAGGATCACGAAGGAGATGAGCAGCAGGAGGAAGAGGATGGGGTACTTGGCGTTCTTCGGGACGTCCAGCTCGCCCAGGCCTAAAGTCAGCATGAATAAATCGATCTCGATGCTTCCCAAGACGCTGTACTCGTTGCAATTGCTGTCTTCGGGACACGAGTCCACCAAGGCCGCAAGAGCTGGGCGGAGAACGGGAAGGAGGAGGAGATTAGAGTCTTTTTCACTAAACTCTAAGGTTACAAGAGCTTTCGTAGGATTCGGCCCTCACCCAAAGAGGGTTATTAACAGGGATAGGATTCAGCCGGTTCTGACAAATCGGATGTTACTTTTAATCTGGTTCGCCGAACCGGTAATTACAAGGACTGGCTGACTCCACCCACTCCACCCTGCCCCTCCCAGGAGTCTCCTCGCGGCCCATTTTAGATGCCAGGAAAGTGCAGGGCCTACATGGAGGCTCCGGGGAGGGCAAAAAACGGGCCTACCATACCAGAAGTTCGGAAACGGGCCAGTTTTCAGCCTCCGGAGCCCAGGGGAGGCTGTTTTCACCCTCCCGGAATCTCGAGGAAAGCTTCCGGAGCCCAGGGAGGGCAAAATCTCCTCACCCCGCCGTGGTGCAGGAAGCCGACTAGGCCACGCCTCCACGGCCATGCCCACCCAGCAGCGGGGTGGAGATTTTACCCGGTTGCTAAAATTTTTCAATCCCACCCCTGGTTATTAAGAGTCTGAAATTGGGTGTTCGCAGGAAGGAGTCCAAAACATGAACTGTGCCATTTGGGGAGGGGGGATGTAAGTGTTTTGACTTTTTAGAAGAGAATATTCGTAGCTCAGGGATGGGGACTGCGGGGTTCCTTGGTGTCTCTGAGCCGAGTTGATTTTCTTGCAGACGTTCCATGATCCAACTAGGGAACGTCATCAGTGTTAGGAGGGAGTGGGGATTATGGGGAGAAGGGGGAAAGAGAAAGAGAAAGAGGAGGAGGGGGAAGAAAGAGGAGGAGGAGGAAGAAGAAGAGGAGGAGGAGGAGGAAGGAAGGAGGGAAGGGAGAGAGGAGGAGGAAGAGGAAGAGGAGGAGGAAGAGGAGGAGGAGGAAGAGGAGGAGAGAAGGGAGAGAGGAGGAAGAGGAGGAGGAGGAGGAAGAGGAGGAGGAGGAGGAAGAGGAGGAGGAGGAGGAGGAGGAGGAAGGAGAGAAGGGAGAGAGGAGGAAGAGGAGGAGGAGGAAGAGGAGGAGGAGGAGAAAGAGGAAAGGAGGAAGAGGAGGAGGAGAAGGAAGAGGAGGAGGAGGAAGAGGAGGAGAGAAGGGAGAGAGGAGGAAGAGGAGGAGGAGGAGGAAGAGGAGGAGGAGGAGAAAGAGGAAAGGAGGAAGAGGAGGAGGAGAAGGAAGAGGAGGAGGAGGAAGGAAGGAGAGAAGGGAGAGAGGAGCAAGAGGAGGAAGTCTGTGAGGTCCTTGGTGCTCTCTGAGCTTGATTGTTTCCTTTTAGACGTTTCATGACCCACCTAGGCAACATCATCAGTGCCAGAAGGGAGAGGGGTTTGTGGAGAGGAGGAGGAGGAGGATTGTGAGTCTCCGATGCTCTCCGAGGTTGGCTCCTTTCTTGCAAACGTTTCATAACCCAACTAGGGGACATCATCAGTAGCAGAAGCAGGTGGGGTTTGCCTTCTGGTTGCCCTGTAAGTGTCTTCTTGGTGCTTTCTCAATTAATCTGTTGTTTTCTGTTAATTTATTTGTCTGAGATGTTCCTTCCTTGAGGGGGGGGGGGAGGGGTTACAATAAAGATCATTACTGTTTACCTAAAAGACCAAAACACTTCCTGGGCAGCAATTAACCTCCCTATAAGCAGAGATTAACACGAGGTTAACCATCAAGCCGTTCGGATCAATATATATTTTTTATTTAGTTTTGTACTATTTCTATTGTCTATTTTTTTAAAACATTGTAAAATGCCTAGGGTCATTGATTGAGACGGGCAGCTACAGAAACGTTCATTCAATAAATGAATAGAATTAGCAACGCAGACAAACAATCAAACACTTGGGCCTGGTGGCTCAGCAGACTAAAAGCATTGTGATTAACATCAGCTGTCTGCAATTATTTTAAGTTCGAATCTCACCAGGGCCAAGGTTGACTCAGCCTTCCATCCTTTCTAAGGTAGGTAAACTGAGGACCCAGTTTGTGGGGGCAATAAGCTGACTTTGGATAAATATACAAAAGTATGAAGGCTGTTGCTTAATGCATTGTAAGCCGCCCTGAGTCTTCGGAGAAGGGCAGCATATAAATCAAATTTTAAAAAAAGACACATAAAAAAAAAATTAAACAACAGCCTAATCAAGGAATCACCAAAAAAAAACACTCCTACCAGGATTGATAAGTCAAGCCAGTTGATATAAACAGAAAGCAAACATTATAGAGCCTGGATAGCTCGGCAGACTAAGCATTGTAATTAAAATCCAGCTGTCTGCAATTACTGCTAATTCAAATCTCACCAGGTTCAAGGTTGACTCAGCCTTCCATCCTTTCTAAGGTGGCTCAATTGAGGACCCAGTTTGTGGGGGCAATAAACTGACTTTGTAAAATATACAAAAGTATGAAGGCTATTGCTTAGGGCGGCATATAAATCAATTTTTTTTTAAAAATCACTCCCTTCTAACACTGATGATGTTCCCTAGTTGGGTTGTGAAACGTCTACAGAAAAACAACCAAGGTCAGAGGAGTACCAAAAATCCCACAGTCCTCCTCCTCCTCTCCACAAGCCCCTCTCCCTTCTAGCACTGATGATGTTGCCTAGGTGGGTCATGAAACATCTGTAAAAAAACCAACAACAATTACAGGTACTTACAGGGAGTGTGTCAGAAAAAGGCAAAATGGAGGCCGCAACAGAGCAAGCCAAGCCTTCCTTATGTGATGATGCCCATAAAAAATGGCAGAGCTTGGATGGCACAGCTGGCAACACTGATTGTGCCTTCTTTGAACGCCCCCCACCTCCAGTCTATGGATGCCCCTGCGAAGAAAAAGCCTCAAATTCTGTTTACCTACGCCGAATCCAAACAAAAACACCAGATAGACGGCGATAAACTTGATCACGTCGTGCAAAATGACCTACAAGGCAAAAGAGAAAAAGAATTAATGGTGAATTAATAGTAGAAGCTCTACTACTTCTGGATGTATTTACATGGCAAATTTGGTTTCCAGAGGTGGCGATTGGCATCCGCTTTAGACCATTTTAAAAAATGGACAAGTTTGTGGGAAATGAGGGGGATCTTCTCACTTTAAGGTAGTGTTTTTCAAACTTGGGCACTTGAAGATGGATGAACTTCTACTCCCAGAATTCCCCAGTCGGCACATCTCAAAGTATGCTGGCTGGAGAATTGGGTACAATCACCAGGGGACTAACTTATATTATTAATCAGATGAAGATAGATGATAGATAGATAGATAGATAGATAGATAGATAGATAGATAGATAGATAGATAGATAGATAGATAGATAGATAGATAGATAACATAGACCTCAGAAAAGATAGATGATAGATAGATAGATAGATAGATAGATAGATAGATAGATAGATAGATAGATAGATAGGTAGGTAGGTAGGTAGGTAGGTAGGTAGGTAGGTAGGTAGGTAGGTAGGTAGATGATAGATAGATAACATAGACCTCAGAAAAGATAGATAGATAGATAGATAGATAGATAGATAGATAGATAGATAGATAGATAGATAGATAGATAGATAGATAGATAGATAACATAGACCTCAGAAAAAGATAGATAGATAGATAGATAGATAGATAGATAGATAGATAGATAGATAGATAGATAGATAGAAAACATAGACCTCAGAAAAGATAGATAGATAGATAGATAGATAGATAGATAGATAGATGATAGATAGATAGATAGATAGATAGATAGATAGATAGATAGATAGATAGATAGATAGATAGATAGATAGAAAACATAGACCGCAGAAAAGATAGATAGATAGATAGATAGATAGATAGATAGATAGATAGATAGATAGATAGATAGATAGATAGAAAACATAGACCTCAGAAAAGATAGATAGATAGATAGATAGATAGATAGATAGACCTCAGAAAAGATAGATAGATAGATAGATGATAGATAGATAGATAGATAGATAGATAGATAGATAGAAAACATAGACCTCAGAAAAGATATAGATAGATAGATAGATAGATAGATAGATAGATAGATAGATAGAAAACATACACCTCAGAAAAGATAGATAGATAGATAGATAGATAGATAGATAGATAGATAGATAGATAGATAGATAGATAGATAACATAGACCTCAGAAAATATAGATAGATAGATAGATGATAGATAGATAGATGATAGATAGATAGATAGATAGATAGATAGATAGATAGATAGATGTTAAATGGATAGACAGATGGATGGACGGATGGACAGGTAGGCAGGCAGATAGCTGATGGATGGATGGATGAATAGATAGATAGATAGACATGATACATGAAGATATGTAGAGGGAGAGACAGAAAGAGATGACTAGAATAGAATAACAGAATTGGAAGGGACCTTGGAGGTCTTCTAGTCCAGCCCCCTGCTTAGGCAGGAAACCCTACACCACTTCAGACAAATGGTTATCCAATCTCTTCTTAAAAACTTCCAGTGTTGGAGCATTCACAACTTTTGGAGGCAAGCGATTCCACAGATTAATTGTTCTAACTGTCAGGAAATTTCTCCGAGGTTGCTTCTCTCCTTGATGAGTTTCCCCCCATAGCTTCTTGTCCTGCCTTCAGGGGCTTTGGAGAATAGCTTGACTCCCTCTTCTTTGGGGCAGCCCCTGAGATATTGGAAGACTGCTATCATGTCACCCCTAGTCCTTCTTTTCATTAGACTAGACATACCCAGTTCCTACAACTGTTCTTCATGACAGATAGAGGAAGGTAGAAATAGATAGATAGATAGATAGATAGATAGATAGATAGATAGATAGATAGATAGATAGATAGATAGATAGATAGATAGATGATAGGCAGGCAGGCAGGCAGGCAGACAAACAGAGGGAGGGGGACAGAGAGAGACAGGCAGGCTGCCTTACCTGTTGAATCATGACGCTGTAGATGCCCATGGATTGCAACCCCCGCGTGAAATACAGCATGTTGGCCCAGCCTAAGGACATGGCCAGGACGAGGCAGGGCAGGTGCCCTTTGTAGGAGAAAAGGTAGAGGAAGACCGAGACGATCACCAGCACCGCTTGAATAAAACTGGGAAGGACCACAAAAACATTATTTATTTATTTTTAAAATGTTATTCTTCCTTCTGATTAGATTGCTATAAGCATTTAATATCGTATTGTTTCAACAGGGTGGTGTTTTTATATGATACGGTTAAAGATGATTAACTCCTACCATTTAGGTAGCTTCAACTGTTAATACTAAGAAAAAGAAAAAAAGAAAATTCTTATCAGTATCAATGACAATTTCGGGTGCCAATACTACAAGGATAAAATTATTTGGGGTTTTCATCCAGAGTTAAATATAGCATTAAGAAAAGAAGCTCTGCAACTCACACCAAAGTACTGACTGTATAATAATAGCTTTGATCTAAATTACTTAATATTAACATCTCCATTATATTGTGGACGGTTAGCTAGATATAAAATCAGATAGATAGAATGATATAAAGAATGAAAGATGATAGACAGATAAAGAGATAGAGAGAGATAGATAGAGCTATAGAGAAAGGTAGATAGAGCTAGAGATGACAGATGATAGAGGTAGAGATAGATAATAGATAATAGGTGATAGATAGATAGATAGATAGATAAATAGATAGATAGATAGATAGATAGATAGAGCTATAGAGAAAGATAGATAGAGCTAGAGATGATAGATGATAGAGAGAGATGATGATGATAGAGAGAGATGATGATGATAGAGATAGAGATATAGATAATATTATTATTATTATTTCTATTTATAATAGATAGAGTAGATAGACAGATAGATAGACAGAGCTATAGAGAAAGATAGATAGAGCTAGAGATGATAGATGATAGAGAGAGATGATGATGATAGAGATAGAGATATAGATATTATTATTATTATTATTTCAATTTATAATAGATTAGATAGATAGATAGACAGAGCTATAGAGAAAGATAGATAGAGCTAGAGATGATAGATGATAGAGAGATGATGATGATAGAGAGAGATGATGATGATAGAGATAGAGATATAGATATTATTATTATTATTATTATTTCAATTTATAATAGATAGATTAGATGATAGATAGATAGATAGATAGATAGATAGATAGATAGATAGATAGATAGATATAGATAGATAGACAGACAGACAGACAGAGCTATAGAGAAAGATAGATCGAGCTAGAGATGATAGATGATAGAGAGAGATGATGATGATAGAGAGAGAGAGATATATAGATAATAGATAGATAGATAGATAGATAGATAGATAGATAGATAGATAGATAGATAGATAGAGCTACAGATGATAGAGAGAGAGATGATGATAGAAAGAGAGATAAAGGGATATAGATAAGAGACAGACAGACAGACAGATAGTTGATGGATTGATATAGATAGATAGAGGATGGATGGATGGATGATAGATGTTAGATAGATAAATAGATATAGCTATAGAAAAAGATAGAGCTAGAGATGATAGATGATAGAGAGAGAGATGATGATGATAGAGAGAGATAAAGAGATAGATATAGATAAGAGATAGATAGATGATGATAGATAGATAGATAGATAGATAGATAGATAGATAGATAGATAGATAGATAGATAGATAGATAGATCACAACCTGTCTCTATTGAACTGTAAACATATCCTGTTAACCCAATTAAAATCAAGAACAGAAGCAAGGAAAAATACAAATGGTAAACAATACAGTCAAAGAATATAAAAAGGATATAGAAGAACAAATAACAAGGATACTGATGGGGATTACAGCAGTTTAAAAAAAAACTGCTTTAAACAGGAAGATAAGGATGAATGAACAATTACTCCTTTTAAAAATCCATTCATTAGAGGATCTATCTCTGCTAAATAAAACCGACAGGGCAATGCCTTTTCCTAAAAGCTGATTAAATCCAGGGCCTTCTGAGCACAGAAAGAAACGTTGATGGATTAGTGACCAAATCCAGAAGGAAGCCTGATTTGATGAAATTTAACAATAATTTAGGCAGAAGGAACGTTTCTCCAGGATGCGAGTCTGTGTAAAACAGCGTTTTTTTTTCCAATCTCAGCCAGTTTAAGATGGGTGTTCTACAACTTTAAGATGGGTGGACTACAACTCCCAGAATTCCCCAGCCAGCTGGCTGGGGAATTCTGGGAGTTGTAGTCCACCCATCTTAAACTGTCCCAAGATTGAAAAAACGCTGATTTAAAAGGAAAATCTCTGCAATCTTGCAAACCTAGCTTGGTTTCTGGGCTCGGAGGCAAATGGAACATCCCCCAAGGGAAACACAGCGGAGCGCGAACGTCATAAATCGCGAGGAGAGCAAAGCAAAGTCCACCGCGTCACTTACAAGGCGAAATGGAACCAGGCGTCGGACAGAATCGTCTGCAGGTCGGACGGCCGTAGCAAGAAGATGGCTACACTCTGCGGGCGGGAAACACACACAGCGTCAGTGAGACACGTTAAAACGCACGCTAGCCTGTTCCGCAGGTCGCCCTCGACTTAACAACCGTTCGTTTAGTGACCGTTTGAAGTTACAACGGCCCTGTTTTTACGGCTGTTGCAGCATCCCCATGGCTCGCTCGCGCCCCATCCACACCTTCCGTGCGTGCGTTTTGCTGGCGTGGGCACCTTCCGTGCATGCGTGGAAAATGTGCCTAAATAGGATGGCATAAAGCCAGGGTGGGGGGGAGAGTGGGCGGAGAGTGGGCGGAGAGTAGGCGGAGAGTGGGCAGGGCGGGGGCGGGCCCACCCATGATTTCCGCTAGCGGTTCTCCCGAACCGGTCTGAACCAGCTGAATACCTCCTCCGCCGGGGTCACAGGATCCCCCTTTGGCGACCTTCTTACCAGCAAAGTCCATGGGGTTCACTCAACAACCGTGCTACTAACTGAACAACTGCCCGTAACAACCAAGGTCATAAAGTGGGACAAAGCTCGGTTAAATATCTCACTTAACCACAAAAATGTTGGGCTTGGTTGCGGTTGTAAGTCGAGGAGTCGAGGTGACTTTGCAGGTATAAGTATCACAATATCGAGGTTGCTTCACCGAACCTGCTAAACCGGAAGTGCCTGTTTCTGGTTTGTGGCCTAGCCGCTGGGGCAGTGATGGCGAACCTTTTTGCCGTCGTGTGCCAAAAGCAGGGCGAGCGGGGTGGGGGAGGTCGCGTACACGTGTGCCCATACCCATAATTCAATGTGCCCCCCCCGTGCATGCACGTGCGACACCCCACCCCCGCACTCTCCTCGCATTTGGCACGCGATGGCATAGTGGGCCCAGTAGGCCCGTTTTTCACTAGAAAGGATCTGGAGCCTGGGGAGGCAAAAATGGCCTTCCCCACTCTGCCAGAGGCCCTCCAGAGGCTGGAAATGGCCTGTTTCCGACTTCCATTCAGTTGGAGCTGAACTAGTTTAGTTTAGTTTATTAAATTTCTATACCGCCCTTCTCCCGAAGGACTCAGGTGGTGTACTGCCGCAATAAAACACTATAAATACAAAATTTAAAAACAATTTAAAAATAAATTAAATATTTTGGCCCATCCAGTTAAAAACCCCAAAATTAAAACACCCCATCCAAATTCTTATTAAGCCAGCCCAGCCTGTTGAAACAGGAAGGTCTTAAGGGCACGGCGAAAGGTACGTAGGTTGGGGATCGTACATATCCCCAGGGGTAGTTCATTCCATAGAGCGGATGCCCCCACAGAGAAGGCTCTCCCCCTGGGGGTCGCCAGGCGACATTGTCTAACCGACGGCATCCTGAGGAGTCCCTCTCTGTGGGAGCGCGTTGGTCGGTGGGAGGCCATCAGTGGCAGAAGGCAATCCCGTAAATATCTGGGTTCTAAACCATGGAGCGCTTTGAAGATGGTAACCAACACCTTGAATCGCACCCAGAAAACCACCGGAAGCCAGTGCAGCTCGCACAGGAAAGGTGTCACATGGATGTGACACAAGGTCGACTCAGCCTTCCATCCTTTCTAAGGTGGGTAAATTGAGGACCCAGTTTGTGGGGGCAATAAGCTGACTTTGTATAAATATACAAAAGTATGAAGGCTGTTGCTTAACGCATTGTAAGCCGCCCTGAGTCTCCGGAGAAGGGCGGCATATAAATCAAATCAAATAAAATAAAATAAATAAAATGTGTTGAGTCGCTCCCATAACTAGGGCAATGTTGTGGCTCCGTTGCCTGAGCCTGCATCATCAGCAGGGGAGGACTCTGAGAGTAAGGGAGAGGAGTTGGCAAGGCCTCCTTCTCCAGGACTCTCGTCTCTGGCAATGTCTCCGGAGGACACCGAAGAGCAGGAGATAGGCCCAGAGCCAAGCTCGTCCCCGCAGCCACAGGAGGACATTGATGAGGGGAGTGAGTTTTGGTTGGATCCTCGCCAGCGTCGGAGAGACAGGAGAGCCCAGCAGAGGAAAAGGCGTGGTCGTGATTAGCTGGTGGACCACACCTCACAGGCTATAAAAGAGAGGGATTGCAGCCTGTATCTTTGTGACGAACAAAACAAAGATTCATGGATCCCGGTTTCGAATCGGCCCTGCGTCTCAGCTCTGGACATTTTGGTGGTGCGTATTTGACTGAACTATTAATAAAGACGTTGGCAAGCAGCTGCGGTGATTGCTGCTAAACTTTGTTATCAGCTTACTTGGTTGCCTGCCAGTTCATTAGACTCTGACTGTCTGAGGGGGGTTATTCCTGGGAACGGGGCCAGAACAGGCAACACTTGCGTGCCCACCGATATGGCTCCGCGTGCCACCTGTGGCACACATACCATAAATTCGCTATCATGGCGCTGGGGTGAACACCCAGGCTCCATTATGGTTTGCACCATAAATCAGGAATAAAGTCGTTTAGGAGGCAGTGAGCTATCATTTGGAATAATTGGGAAATTGTATTAAAAAGTATTATTTGAACTAAGAACTACGTTTAAATGTTAAAATGCTATATTTTTAAGATTAAAGATAAGATTTAAATTTGATAAAGTAGTAATGGAATAAGGATTTAATGAGTATCATGAAATATAAATATGTTTGTACTGAAATGTATTATGAGTTATTAATGGAATTAAGATTTAAGGTGGGTTCATATGTAGAAGGGTAATTGTTTTGATTAGGTAAATATGTGTTAATTTTTTTAAGATGGCATTCGTTGAATATGTGATTTAAGATTAAGAAATAAGTGTTATGGCAAAATAGAATAGATAAAATTTTGTTAAAAATGACCAGAATTGAACAAATGGATGACCGGATCAAAGCTCTGTTCTGAAAAGATGTAATTTGTATGTTTGGAAAAAAAATAAAAAAAAGAGGCAAACCCCCACAAAACTGTGTGGTTGAAACATGGGATCGACAGGTAGTCTCCGACTTATGGCCGTTCCTTTAGCGACCATTAAAAGTTACAACGGTATCATATATGAGAGTGTTGGTGTACCTTTTGGGCATCAAGTGCGTGCCGGAAAACAGAAAATCAGCCACTCGGTGTGCATGCGTGTGCCAGGAAGATGATCTTCCGGTTCCTGGCACACACATGAGCACTGGCCAGCTGATCTTCCCGTTTCCGGCACTCCCACATGTGTGAAGACCAGCTGGCTGGCGCACCAGAACCTGGAAGAGCAACAGGTGACAGCTCGTATGCCCAGACAGATGGCTCTGTGTGCCACTTCCACCATGTGGTGCTATAGGTTCTCCTTCACGGGTATATGATATCCTAGCTTAGTGAGCTGCAGGAATGAAGCTTTCCAGGAGGTGTCAGTTATAATTTATATTTTGGAGCAGGAGTGTCTGCAGGCAAGATATGTAAAGGTCAAAATTATGGGGTCCCTGGAGAAAGAGGAGGAGGGGGAAGAAGAGGAGGAAGAGAAAGAGGAGAAGCAGAAAGAGGAAGAGGACTGTGCAGTACCCGACTAGGTAACATCAGCAGTGTTTGAAGGGGGAGGGGGGGTTCGTGAAGAGGAGGAGGAGCAACTATAGTGATTCACTTAACAACTGTGGCAAGAAAGGTTGCAAAATAGGGAAAAACTCTCTTAACAACGAGCTTTGGGATTTGTGCTGGAGCCCATCTTCCAACACCAGCCACATGGCACACCCTGGCATCCATCAAAAACATTTCGGAAAAGGCAGCTTCCGAGACACCTGCGAGTGGGCATCGCACACCGCCCAGAGGCTACCATAGCCCCCACCCAAACAGAACACACCCCCATCCAATCAGAGCACAGCCAAGCCCCCATCCAATCAGAGCACAGCCAAGCCCCCATCCAATCAGTTCACACACCCGCTAGCAGTTAAAAGGAAGAAACAGCTGCGATCACACATTGCTCCTAGAAGCACGAAGCTGAGAACACCAGCCTGAAAATGACGAATGAGACTTCATTGAAACGTTGCCAAGACACTTCCAGGCAAAGAACCCCTTGCTAAAATTTTTGAACCCCACCCCTGGGATGGGCTCCAGCACGAGTCCGAAAGCTCGGAAGATAAAACTTTCGACCCAGACTGGATCCCGCAACATTATCCTGGGACACGTAGATTCGCTTTCATTTGTGAGGAATATTCCTATCAGCGCTTACCTCTTTAATAGCAATAAACACGGCTCCCAAAATAACCATGGCTTGTCCTGCCAACTGCAACCAATTCAGGTCCCCGATCAGTGCCAGAGGGTATGGTGGAGGCTAGAGATTGGGGGGAGGGGGGAGGGAGAAAAAAATAAGTATAGAGGTAGTCCTCATCTTATAACCGTTCATTTAGTGACAGTTCAAAGTTACGACAACGCTGAAAATACTGGCTTATGATCGGCCCGTGCACTTATGACCGTTCCAGCACCCACACCATCACGCGATCCAAATTTGGGCACTGGGCAACCACCATGGAGAGGCAAGTCCTCGACGTACGATGGTTAACTTAGTGACCGTTCGAAACAGCACTGAAAAAAGCGACTTAGGCCCGTTTTTTCACACTTACGACCGTTGCAGGATCCCCACGGTCACGTGACTTACATTTGGATCAGGGGTGGGTTCTAAATTTTTTTCAAGTGCCTGGAGGCCGTGCGGGTCTGGATGGGGAGAAACAGGCTTCGACTCAACCCCTCCAAGACCGAGTGGCTGTGGCTGCCGGCGTCCCGATATAGCCAGCTGACACCATCGCTGGTTATTGGGGGCGAATCATTGGCCCCCACGGAAAGGGTGCGCAACTTGGGCGTCCTCCTGGATCCACGGCTGTCCTTAGAGGATCACACAACAGCTGTGGCCAGGGGGGCTTTCTATCAGGTCCGCCTGATGCGCCAGTTCGGCCCTTTCTAGATCGGGACTCCCTACGCACAGTCACTCAGGCGCTCGTCATTTCCCGCCTGGACTACTGCAATGCTCTCTACATGGGGCTCCCCTTGGGGTGCACCCGGAGGCTCCAACTGGTGCAGAATGCGGCCGCGCGGGGGATTATGGGAGCGACGGGGCGCTCCCACGTGACACCTCTCCTGCGCGAGCTGCATTGGTTGCCGGTGGACTTCCGGGTGCGTTTCAAGGTGTTGGTGATCACCTTTAAAGCGCTCCATGGCTTAGGACCAGGGTACTTACGGGACCGCCTTCTGCCACCAATTGCCTCCCACCGGCCGGTTCGCTCCCACAGAGAGGGCCTCCTCAGGGTGCCGTCAGCCAGACAATGCCGGCTGGCAACCCCCAGGGGGAGAGCCTTCTCTGTGGCAGCTCCTACCCTCTGGAACGACCTTCCTCCAGAGTTAAGAACAATTAATGACCTCCCGACTTTCCCGCAGGCTTTAAAAACATATTTTTTTCAGCTTGCTGGCTTAGCCTGATCCCTGTCAAATATTTTATTATTTTTAGAGTTTTATTATCTTTTTAAATTAATTTGTTTTAACTATGGCTATTTATATTTGTTCTTTTTATGAAATTTTAACTTTTGTGTATTTGCTTTTTAATTTGGCTGTTCACCGCCCTGAGTCCGCAAGGAGAAGGGCGGTATATAAATCTAATAAAACTTAAAACTTAAACTTTTACTACCAGTTCTGTGGGCGTGGCTTATTTTGTGGGCGTGGCTTGATGGTCATGGGACAATTCTTTAGGATTTTAGCAGCATATAAATCGAACCTATAATAATATTATTAGGGCGGCATACAAATCGAACCAATAATAATAATGATGATGATGATTAAAGGCCTGGAGACTAAAACATATAAAGAACAGTTGCAGGATTTGGGTTTGGCTGTTCTAAAAAAAGTAAGGACTTGGGGGGACATGGTAGCAGCATTCCAATATTTGAAGGACTGCCCCAAAGAAGAGGGAATCAAGCTATTCTCCAAAGCACCTGAAGGCAGAACAAGAAACAATGGATGGAAACTAATCAAGGAGAGAAGCAACTTAGAACTAAGGAGAAATTTTCTGATTGTTAGAACAACTAACCAGTGGAACAGCTGGCCACCAGAAGGAGTGGATGCTTCATATCAATGGAGGTTTTTAAGAGGAGACTGTACAATCACTTCTCTGAAAACGATATAGAGTCTCCTGCTTAAGCAGGGGGTTGGACTAGAAGACCTCCAAGGTCCCTTCCAGCTCTATTATTTATAATCCTTGCCGCATCCGGGGGTTACGTGATTTGCCATTTGCAGCTTTCAGAGCCAGCTTCTGACCAGCAAAGTCAGTGGAGGAATCAGAATTCGCTTAACAACCCCATGATTCAGTGGTGTCATCCGAACCAGTTTATTACTGGTTCGCTGGCTGCGCATCTGTGCCATGCGCCAAATGTGAGCTGCATTCGCGCATACGCAGTGCACACCAAAAGGAGGCTTGGGAAGGTAAGTAGAACAGCGCGGCGGGGGTGTGTGTGTGTGTGTGTGATCAGCTGTGGCCCGTGTGGGACTCTTTAAAAAAAAATTTTTTAAGCATTTTTTTTACTACTGGCTCTGATGAATAGGTAGTTAAAAATGCTTTTAAAAAGTTTTTAAAAGGCTCCGGCGATTGTGCAGGTACAGCTGTCATAGTCGGAGGCTTTTTTTTTACTTTTTTAAAGCATTTTTTACTACCTATTCACCCAAACTGGTAGTAAAAAAATGCCTAAAAAGTAAAAAAAAAAGAAAAGTTCCAACGATCAGCTGTGTAACATGTATGTATGTATGTATGTATGTATGTATGTATGTATGTATTTATTCATTCATTCATTCATTCATTCATTCATTCATTCATTCATTTATTTATTTATTAGATTTATATACCGCCCTTCTCCTTACGGACTCAGGGCGGTGAACAGCCGAATAAAAATTCAATACATGAAAGTTAAAAATTTTAAAAAGACATATACGTTTGGCTGAGAATTAAAACAAAATAAATATTAAAATGCAGCAACTCTACAAACATTAAAAATTTTAAAAATTCTAAAAATTCAGTAGGGATCAGGCTAAATGTATTTATTTATTTATTTATGTATTTATTGAATTTGTATACCGCCCTTCTCCCCAAGGGACTCAGGCGGTGGACACCCGAAATTAAAATACATACAATATAAAAGTTCAGATAGCTAAAATAAATTAAATCAATCGGCCTCCCAATTTAAAACCCCATATCTATACAATTTAAAAACTAACCCATAAAAGCTATTTAGGCTAAGCTGGCTTGGAATAAAAAAGTCTTCAGGTCCTTACGGAAAGTACAGAGATCCGGGATCAGTCGTATTCCGGGAGGTAGCTCATTCCAGAGAGCGGGTGCCCCCCCCCAGAGAAGGCTCTCCCCCATGCCAGCCGACATGGCTTGACCGATGGCACCCTGAGGAGTCCCTCTCTGTGCGAGCGTATTGGCCGGTGGGAGGTTATTGGTAGCAGAAGGCGGTCTCGTAAATACCCTGGCCCTAAACCATGGAGCGCTTTTAAGGTGAGAACCAATACCTTGAAGCGCACCTGGAAGACCACCAGAAGCCAGCGCAGCTCGCGCAGGAGAGGTTTTTTACTACCGGTTCGGGCAAACCGGCCCAAACCAGTTGCATTTCACCCCTGCCGTGATTCACTTAACAACGGCAGCCATTCACTCAGTAACCATGTCAGACAAGAGGTCGTCAAAGTGGGCGCAACTCACTCAACAACCACCTTGCTTAGCCATGGGAATTCTGCCGTACGTTCGTAAGGACAACCTATAGAAGAGAGTTTATGAAAGATGTCCCAGAAGGGATCCATTCAGTGGTGGTATTGAACCGGTTTGGTCCGGTTCGAGCGAAACGATAGTGGTGACCTACGGATGGGTCTGTTGTGGCCCGTCAGCAGCCTGTGCAGCTAGTTGCTGATTCCGACAGCGAGGAGGCTGGTGTGGTGCTGAGCCAGCAGCCTGTGCAGCTGGCGCTTGAGTCAGACAATGAGGAGGCTGGAGAAGAGGTGGTGCCAGAGGCGGGGATTCAGCCAGGGCCTTCAGAGCTTCCATAAGTGAAGAGGATGAAGAGGAGGAGCCTCTTCTCGATGCACGGGCGTGCAGAGCTGCCAAAAGGCAGGAGTGGCTCCTCAGGAGGAGGTCTCCCTGAGAGTAAGGCTTGGGGCTAATTGGCCACTCCCTTAGCCTATTTAAGGAGGAACACTGACTGAAGCAATTTGCAGGGAACAACTTCGTTCAAATTCCTTCGCGTCTTTATTTCAGAAAACGTTTGATTTGGCTCTCTTATCAGTTTTCCTGCAAATTGCTTCTGGGCATTCTGCCAACCACGATAAGATTACGGTTATCTGAAAGACTGTGCCTCAGAACTGAGTTATTATTCTTTGAATTCTTATCGGCTGTTAACGAAGTTAAATTAACAGCCCTTGTTCAGAAAAGACTGATTTAAACTGTGTTTGTGTTCGAACAACTACTAAGAAAGCTCATTAGTAGTCCTTAATTAGTAAACTAAGGTTTGTACGGACTTTGTGTTGTGCTGCGTTCTTTGGGGTCCGTAGCTGGGGCAGAACAGGGCCTGCCCATCTGCCCCAATGCTATGCCATCCTATTTAGCCACGTTTTCTAAGCATTTTCGGTGTACGGCGAACCGGTGGTAGACTTATATGAAACCCACCTCTAGATCCAGCCTACCCAGAATAAAAAGGATGGAAGTTCTCGTCCTCCTCTCCCTCCCTACCTGCTTCGTGTGAGGCCTGTAGTAGGAGATCAACGTCAAGATGAGGTTGTAGATGAAGTAGAGGCAGCAGGAAAGGAAAAAGATGTGTCGTGCGAATCTTTTCCACTTCATCCGGAGTAAGGAATGAAGCGGTTCCAGAGCCAGCATTTCGTGACGTTTCTGCTTTAGTGGGGGGGAAACAAAAAACCAGATTAAAAGGAAGAGCAAGAGCATCTCTTCAGGTTAATCCAGGCAAAATACCCTAAAATAAGACATCCCCTGATAATAAGCCCAACCATGCTTTTGAGTGCATGCACTATGATAAGCCTCCCCTGAAAATAAGCCCTCCCCGAAAATATTTAAACACATGAGCAGCCAATCCCCGCCATTTCCTGGGAGCCTGGTGGAGCAGTGGACTAAAGCGCTGTTAAATAGCACTTAGCTGCCAGCTGCCTGCAATTACTGTGAGTTCGAATCTCACCAGGCTCAAGGTTGACTCAGCCTTCCATCCTTTCTAAGGTGGGTCAATTGAGGACCCGGATTGTGGGGGCAATAAGCTGACTTTGTATAAAATATACAAAAGTATGAAGGCTATTGCTGAACGCATTGTAAGCCGCCCTGAGTCTCCGGAGAAGGGCGGCATATAAATCGAACCAATAAACAATAATAATAATTATTATTATTATTTCCTCTGGTTTCCTCCATGAACCCCAAAATAATAAGACCTCCCTGAAAATAAGGCCAAGCGCTTATTTTGAGGTTCAAAAAAATATTTTTTTAAAAAAATTTTTAAACAAGTTTTTTTGGTTTTTTTCTTTTCTCTTCACCCACATCTATCTATCTATCTATCTATCTATCTTTCTTTCTTTCTTTCTTTCTTTCTTTCTTTCTTTCTTTCTTTCTTTCTTTCTTTCTTTCTTTCTTTCTTTCTTTCTTTCTTTCTTTCTTTTTTGAGCAGCGTGTTGGTCATTTCTTATCTTATACAATTAGTCACATTCAAATACATTTTACTCAATTACAATTTTTGTCAATATCATCTTCCCACTTTCCTTTTTTTTTAATATACCTCAGTATTTCTATACTTGCATATATAAGCACCTTCTTCATTTATCCCTAAATTCTAACTTTGCTAGTTGTACATATTTATCCTCTTTTATTCCTTAACAATTCATTCTTTTTCCTAATATTTTTATGTTGGTTTGTTCAGAGCTGCCTTTCTTCCACTTTATCTTCTTTTTTTAATTGTACAGCAATCTTTCTCCTCAAACCTAGCCTCTCCCTCTTCCCTCTTCTCCTTCCAACTTCATTTCCCAACCTTCTTCTTCTCTTCTCCACTTTCCCTTCCCTTCTCCTTCTCCTCCTCTCTTCCCCCCTAAGACAGGGTCTTATTTTCGGGGAAACACGGTAATAAATTAATTAAGCTAGGCTCAAATTAATCCATCAATACAGCTAATCCTCAGTGTACAGTAGTGGCCAAAATTGTGGAAACCTTTTGGGAAAAGTGTATTTTCTAAAACTAGCTAATAATACCAGTTTGTTTTTTGTTTTTTGCAGTAGTACCATAAAATTATGCATCAGTGGAAAGATAATTTAATCCAGAATGTAATGCAATTACTTTCATGAAGGATTTGCTATGAGAATAGCAGTTACAGCATAAAGAAGAAAAGTGAAACACGTAGAAAAAAAAATGATGGTCCCCAATGACATGGGGATCATATGCAAAAATGATCCCCATGTCAGTTAATCCTTCGTTGGGTCACCTTTTAGCATGAATTATGGCTTTACAACGTCTTCCCGTGGAGGGAACCAGGTCTTTGAGTTCTGCAGCTGTTATCATGTGAAACCAAGATTGAATGATGGCTTCTATTAACTGGGTTTTATTGCTGGGTCACTTCTGACTAACCAGTTTCTTTAGTTGGTTCTACAGCAGGGGTGAAATGCTCCCACTTCGGACCAGATTGCCCGATCTGGTAGCAATGGTGGCGGGTAGGAACTGGTAGCAAAAATCCCTGCCCCCCCCCCTGCACCCCCCACCATTTCCAGCTGAGCTGCGGAATCATCAGAGGCATTTTTTTTTTTACAAAAAATGCAAAATGAGCCAAAACGCACTTCACAATTCTTGCTTAACAACCGTGACACTAATTTAACGACAGCAGCAATTCACTGAACAAATTTGGTAAGTCGTAAAACAGGGCAAAACTCACTTAGCCTACTCCAGGGGAAGGATTATGCAAAATCCCCATTCCCTCCCCACTCCAGGGGAAGGATACTGCAAAATCCCCATTCCCTCTCCACTCCAGGGGAAGGATTGTGCAAAATCCCCATTCCCTCCCCATTCCAGGGGATGGATACTGCAAAATCCCCATTCATACGCCACTCCAGGGGAAGGATACTGCAAAATCCCCATTCCCAACCCACTCATGGGGAAAGGATATTGCAAAATCTCCAGTCCTCTCCACTCCGGTGGAAGGATGCTGCAAAATCCCCATTCCCAACCCACTCATGGGGAAAGGATATTGCAAAATCTCCAGTCCTCTCCACTCCGGTGGAAGGATACTGCAAAATCCCCATTCCCACCCCACTCTGGGGCCAGCCAGAGGTGGTATTTGCCAGTTCTCTGAACTACTCAAAATTTCCACTACTGGTTCTCCAGAACCTGTCAGAACCTGCTAGATTTCACCCCTGTTCCCTTCTGGTGCTCCTGGGACGTTTCCAAGATTTTTGGAAACCTGCAAGAAAGTATGGTTGTTTTGATTCTGTCCCCATCACCAGCTGGACCAAAAGCCACGACATTTTTTTTTAAGAGGTCTTCACCCCAGGAATAAAACTGTCAAGTCGTGACAGCTGTGCTGCCAATTGAATTGGATGAACGCAGCATAAATATATATAACTTTTGGCATTTGTATTCAGGAAACTCAGTTCAAGATAGCGATGGGGCAGGACGGGTGGAAAGGCGTCAGGTCAGGAAACAGACCCACCAAAATAAAAATAAATAAATAAATAAAACCAGATAATCCTTGATTTACAACAGTTTGTTCAGTGACCGTCAGAAATTGCAACAACCCTGGAAAAAGTAGACTGATGGCTGTTTTCACACTTATGGGTATTGCAGCATTCCCCCATGGTCACATGATCAAAATTCAGACTCTCAGCAACTGACTCATATTTATGACGGTCGCAGTGTCCCGGGTTTATGCGATTCCCCTTTGGCGACCTTCTGACAAGTAAAGTCAATGGGGAAGCCTGATTCGCTTAACAACCCTGTTCCTAACTTAACAACTGCAGTGATTCACTTAACAACAGTGGCAACAAAGGTTGTAAAATGGGGCACACTCACTTAACACTTAGCAAGCCATATTCACTTAACAGCCTATCAACTGCAGTGATTCACTTAACAACCCTGGCAAAAAGGTTGTAAAATTGTGTGGATCACATGGGAGCAATGGAAATGTTGAGCTCAATGTTGGTCGTAAAGTGAGGACTACCTGTAAATCCCTTGATTAAAGGCAGCTGGCTGCAGCCTGATTTAATAGTTCCCTTTGTTCCTGAGCCATGTTCCCTTTACTGGAAACAAGATCAGATCTCCAGCTCTTGGGTGATATTTCTCTGGATTCCATTTGTGAAATGCTCACATTTGGATTGGCTAGGAACTCTGACTTGGATCTCAGAACTTGGGACTGGTTTTTGATTATTCCTCCATGTGCATCTATTAAACATATAGCCATTTATGTAAGCCTCTTTCAGACAACCTATTCTGTATTTGTTGTCTGTGGCAATTTCCCAATTCTGGGAGGTGATGTCCACACATTTGAAATTTGCTAAGGCTGAGAAACACTGGCTCAGACTTTTAATAGCGGTATGCCTGAAATTCAATCCTTAATACCTCCCGCAAATGAGAAAATGTACCAAACAGGAGCATGATAAAGTTTGAAATGTGTTGTATCAATCCTTATAGCCACTAATGAAAAGAGAGAGAGAGAGAAAGTGTGTGTGTGTGTGTGTGAAAGAGAGAGAAAGAGAGAGACAGAGAAAAAGAGTGAGAGAAAGAAAGAAAGAGAGAGAGAGAGAGAGAGAGGGAGAAAGAGAAACCTTGAAAAATGGAAGCACAGTTGCTTTGAAAACGCTCTGATCAAGGACTTACCCCAATATTTGTATTATAGACAATGATATCCAGTAGTGAGTTTTCACAAGTAGTGTCCAATTCTGTGAGGTCATAAAGGGAGGATTGGACGGGTCCATAAGCCCAATCGGTGAACTTCCTGGAAAGGCTGCGGATGGGTTTGTCTTTGATTTCTCTGCTGAGAATGTACTTCAGAATCTAAAATGATCCAAGTCAAGAAGAGAACAAGTTAAGAGTCCAGACTGTGTAAAGACAAGGAAGGGAGGGTCTCAAAGTCCCTTCAAAGACTTAGCCAGGACTACCATCAATTCCCCAGAATTCCCCAGCCAGCATGCTTTAAAATGAGAGGAGTTCAACTCCCAGAATTTCCCATCCAGAATGCTTTATAAGATGGGTGAACTCCAACTCCCAGAATTCCCCAGCCAGCATGCTTTAAGAGGGGTGGTCTTCCACTCCCAGAATTCCCCAGCCTGGATGCTTTAAGACGGGTAGACTTCAACTCCCAGAATTCCCCAGCTAGCCTTGTACGCAGACAAATAGTCAAAATCCAGTCCAGAGTTCCAAGATCCAGATCAGAGTTGTCAGCCGCTCCCAGAATCAGAATTTCACAAGCAGAATCCTTGCTGGCTGGGGAATTCTGGGTGTTGAAGTCCATATAGCTTAAAGTTGCTGAGGTTAATAAACACTGTTTTAGGGTCACACGTAGGCACTGAGAAAAGTAAAATGGGGGTTCCTGCTCAAATATTTCATCCCCCTTCTCTGAAGAAAACAGACGTTCAGGTTAAGGGCAGGGTGTTCCCATGGAAGGGGTCAAAAAAGTCAAGATGGAGTCATTGTGACGCAATGAAAGCTCTGGAAAGCATCTTGATTTTTTTAATATATCTCCTTCTTCCTGGGCCAGGAAGCTATATGTAAAATTCATTTGAACAGAGTTTTGCCCCATTTTACGACTTTACTGGCCACAGTTGCTAAGTGAATCATCGCATTTGTTAAATTAGTAACCCGGTTGTTACGTGAAACTGGATTTCCCCCTTGACTTTACTTGTCAGAAGTGACCCCAGGACACTGCAACCGTCATAAATGTGAGTCACTTCCCAAGGGTCTGGAATTTGATCATCTGGGGGTGCTGCAATGGTCATAAGTGTGAGAAATCATCATAAGTTGATAAGTTGATAAGTTAGTAACCTGGTTGTTAAGCGAATCTGGCTTCCCTGTTGAGTTTTCTTGTCAGAAGGTCAGAAAAAGGGGATCACATAACCTGGGACACAGCAACCGTCATAAGTACAAGTCAGTTGCCAAGCATCTGAATTTTGATCACATGACCATGGGGATGCTGCAAAGGTCGTAACTGTGAAAAGTGGCCATAAGTCGCTTTTTTCAATGTCGTTGTAACTTTGAACGGTCACTAAATGAACCGTTTTAAGTCCAGGATTACCCATAGATAGTTCTACCTCAGCGGTGGGTTTCAGACAGGAGTGGGTTCTAATTTTTTTTACTAGCGGTTCTGTGGGCGTGGCTTATTTTGTGGGCGTGGCTTGGTGGCGGGGTAATGTGACTGGGTGGGCGTGACCAACTTTTTTTTTTTTTTACTTTTAAAAGCATTTTTTCTACAACCTTAAGAGGTTGCAGAAAAAAAAATGTTTTTAAAAGCTTCTGACGATCAGGCAACTCAGCCGGGATCGTCAGAGGTTTTTCAAAGCATTTTTTTTTTACCACCTCTTCGGCTGAAGAGGTTGCAGAAAACAATGCTTTGAAAAGCCTCTGATGATCCCACCTGAGCCGCGGGATCATCGGAGGCTTTTTTTCGGCCGAAGAGGTTGTAGAAAGAATGCTTTTAAAAGTTTTTTAAAAAAAGCCTCTGATGAGGTGGGCGGGGTAAGCGAACGGCAACCAGGCCGGGGATCATCAGAGGCTTTTTTTTTTTACTTTTAAAAGCATTTTTTCTACAACCTTAAGAGGTTGCAGAAAAAAATGTTTTTAAAAGCTTCTGACGATCAGGCAACTCAGCTGGGATCGTCAGAGGTTTTTCAAAGCATTTTTTTAACCACCTCTTCGGCTGAAGAGGTTGCAGAAAACAATGCTTTGAAAAGCCTCTGACGATCCCACCTGAGCCGCGGGATCATCAGAGGCTTTTTTTCGGCCGAAGAGGTTGTAGAAAAAATGCCTTTAAAAGTTAAAAAAAAAAGATGGGGCAGGCGGGGTAAGCGAACGGCGACCAGGCTGGGGACCAGTTCTGAGTCGTGGCCAGTCAATATCGCGACCTCCACAACCTTTGGCCTACCTCTAACTTCCCTGTTTTGGCTGCTAGCTGCAGAGGCGTTAAACCATCTTTATTCTTCATCATCTCCAAATCCCGGCTTCTGCTTTTCAAGAGGATGGTGTCGTACATCTGCCGAACGAAGTCATTTTGGGTCTTAAAGTCTTCCGCCACGGTCACCAAGGCGTGGAGGATGTTGTTCCCTCGCGCATCCTGAGACTTGATGTCCGTCTTGCTGTTCTCCATCAAGAGCTGGACGATGTCCGGCTGGTTGGTACAGGCTGCTAAGGCCAGGGGGGTCTCGCCTGCAAAAGAGGGTGCCAAGTGATGGGGTTTGAGAGTCAATGTTCACTAGGTGGGGGCTTTAGCTGAGGGGTTAAAGTCATGCTAATTCCATCTTGTTTTGTTATTTTTTATAGTTTTCAATTTTTTTTCTTCTTCACATCCATGAAAGCCTCAGGAAAGTTTGAAAGATCTCACAAGGTTTGAAGAAACACAAATACAGGCAAAGTTTAATGAAAATAAAATGGATTGTTTCTTTAAGAGATGATAGATGATAGATAGATAGATAGATAGATAGATAGATAGATAGATAGATAGATAGATAGATAGATAGATAGATAGATAGACAGACAGACAGACAGACAGATATAGATGGATGGATGGATGGATGGTGGATGGATGGATGGTTATAGACAGTTAGAGAGAGAGAGAGAGAGATGATAGAGAGAGAGAGACAGAGATAGGGATAGATAAATAGATGATAGATGATAGATAGATAGATAGATAGATGGATGGATGGATGGATGGATGGATGGATGGATGGATGGATGGATGGATGGATGGATGGATGGAATAGATGATAGATAGATAGATAGATAGATAGATAGATAGATAGATAGATAGATAGATAGATAGATAGATAGATAATGATAGATATGATAGATAGGGATAGATAGATAGATGATATAGATAGATGACAGATGGATGGATTGATGGATCTATAGATAGATATAGATATATGAGAGAGAGATGATGATGAATGGATGGATAGATAGATAGATAGATAGATAGATAGATAGATAGATAGATAGATAGATAGATAGATGATGGATGGATTCATGGATGAATAGATGATAGATAGAAGATAGATAGATAGATAGATAGATAGATAGATAGATAGATGATAGATGATAGATAGATAGATAGATAGATAGATAGATAGATAGATAGATAGATAGATAGATAGATAGATAGATAGACAGACAGACAGACAGACAGACAGACAGACAGACACAGAGGGGGGATGGAGGGAGGTAAAGATGGATAGGCAGATAGATAGAAATACAGAGAAAGAACAAGACAAATAGAAATAGACAGAGACAAATAGGAGATAGGTAAGGATGGATATATAGACAGAGAGGCAGAAGGACAGAGAGACAGAGATAATGATGTGTGGATTGATTTCTAGATAGGTGATAGATAAGATAGAAAGAGAATAGAAGAAAGAAAGAGAGAGAGAGAGAGAAAGAAAGAAAAAAAAAGGGAGAGAGAAAAAGTAATGGATAGAAAGAGAGAAAGATAAATAAATATACAGACAGAATTTGGAATGCAACAGACATTGTCAGACCACAGCATGAGAGCAGTTTGAAAAATGATGTGGAAATTTGCCTTAAGAGAAAGTATGGGAGCTTCTGCATGTTATCCGAATACACAACTATTTTTCTGTCGAGCAGGGAATAAAATAATTAGGAAGCGAACAAACAGACATTTATTTCACGAGACGGAAGAGCTAAGATTGATCAGCGACTGCTAAAACAATATTTTCTTTGTCACGTTCCATTTGTACCCCGCCTTGATAAATAACATCAAACTACCGTGATTAAATCTTGATTTATTATTTGAGATGTGATTATTATGCATTTCTCAAGGGGTGGAACAAACACAAACAAAGAGAACATACAGATTGGAATTCGGTACAATTCCCATCCCAGGAAACAAATCTTAATATTAAAGGGAGATGTAAAATTTCTTACTACCAGTTCTGTGGGCGTGGCTTAGGGCGTGGCTTAGTAATATGATTGAGTGGGCGTGGCCAACTTTTTTTTTTCTCTTTTAAAACCATTTTTTCTACAACCTGTTTGGCTTTTAAATGCTTTTAAAGCCTCTGGTTTAAAGAGGTTTTAAATGCTTTTAAAGCCTCTGATGATCCTAGCTGACTTGCCTGATCAGCAGAGGCTTTCTTTCTTTCTTTTTTTAAAAGCCTCTGACGATTCCAGCTGAGCCGCGTGATCATCAGCGGCTTTTTTTTTAAAAACTTTTAAAAGTATTTTTTCGGCTAAAGAGGTTGTAGAGAAAATGCTTTTAAAGATTAAAAAAAAAAGCTTCTGATGATTACGCGGCTCAGCTGGGCAATGGGGGGGTGGGGGGGCAGGGATTTTTGCTACCGGTTCTCCATCACTACCTGCCTCCATCGCTACCGAATCGGGCGATTCGGTCCGAAACGGGAGCATTTCACCCCTGCTGTAAGGTGGTTTGGGCTGAGAGAGAGGAACTGGTTCAAAATTGAGGACTCAGTTTGTGAGGGCAATAAGCTGACTTTGTATAAATATATAAAAGTATGAAGGCTATTGCTTAATGCATCGTAAGCCGCCCTAAGTCTCTGGAGAAGAGCAGCATATAAATCAAATAAAAAAAAAATCACCCACTTGCCTTTCATAGCTAAGGTGGGACTAGAACTCACATCTCCTGGTGGTTGGCCCAACATCACCCAACCAGCTTTCTTGCCCAAAACAGAACTAGAACTCCCAGTCTCCTGGCCATTGGCCAAAGTCATCCAGCCAGCTTTCAGGCCTAAGGCAGGACTAGAACTCACCTTCTCCTGGTAATTGGACCAAAGGAAGCAGGTGGCTTTCATGCCTAAAGCAGGACTAGAACTCACCGTCTCCTGGTGATTAGTCCAAAGTCATCCATACAGTTTCAGACCTAAGGCAGGACTAGAACTCACCATCTCCTGGTGATTGGCTCAAAGTCATCCAGCCGGCTTTCAGGCCTAAGGCAGGACTAGAATTCACAGTCTCCTGGTAATTGATTCAAAGTCAGCCAGGTGGTTTTCGTGCCTAACACAGAACTAGAACTCACCATCTCCTGGTGATTGGCCCAAAGTCACCCAGCCGGCTTTAAGGCCTAAAATGGGACTAGAACTCACTGTCTCCTAGGGGTTGATGCTTTAACCCCTAGATCAAACTTATGATCCCGAAACCTCGTAAATTGGGACACGGGAGGAACACGTATGTTTGTTGACCACCCTGGCTTGACCTGTTGAACAGCTCCTTTCCACCGTACCTCAGCTTCCGTCAGACCCTTACCAAAATAAAAGCCTTCGTGTTTGCGTTTGGGATTAAAGAACACGCCCTGGGCATGGGCGTTGACGTCCGCGCCTTTCTCAATCAGGGTCTGCGTGATGTCATATTGACGTCTCTCGATGGCAATATTTAGAGCTGTCTGTCCTGGGATGGAGAAACAAAGAACCATCACCTTTCTTTCCAAGTTTCCATATTAAAAAAAAGAAAAAAATAATAATTCAAACCGGTGTTTTTCAATCTTCGGCCTTTAACATCAGTGGACTTCAACTCCCAGAATTCTCCACACTCCCAGAATTCCCCATTCAACATGCTTTAAGAGGGGTGGACTTCCACTCCCAGAATCCCCCAGCCAGCATGCTTTAAGAGGGGTGGACTTCCACTCCCAGAATTCCCCATTCAGCATGCTTTAAGATGGGTGGACTTCCACTCCCAGAATTCCCCATTCAGCATGCTTTAAGAGGGGTGGACTTCCACTCCAGAATCCCCCAGCCAGCATGCTTGAAGAGGGGTGGACTTCCACTCCCAGAATTCCCCATTCAGCATGCTTTAAGAGGGGTGGACTTCCACTCCCAGAATTCTCCAGCCAGCCTGCTTTAAGAGGGTGGACTTCCACTCCCAGAATTCCCCATTCAGCATGCTTTAAGAGGGGTGGACTTCCACTCCAGAATCCCCCAGCCAGCATGCTTGAAGAGGGGTGGACTTCCACTCCCAGAATCCCCCAGCCAGCATGCTTGAAGAGGGGTGGACTTCCACTCCCAGAATTCCCCATTCAGCATGCTTTAAGAGGGGTGGACTTCCACTCCCAGAATTCTCCAGCCAGCCTGCTTTAAAAGGGTGGACTTCCACTCCCAGAATTCCCCATTCAGCATGCTTTAAGAGGGGTGGACTTCCACTCCCAGAATTCCCCATTCAGCATGCTTTAAGAGGGGTGGACTTCCACTCCCAGAATTCCCCATTCAGCATGCTTTAAGAGGGGTGGACTTCCACTCCCAGAATTCTCCAGCCAGCCTGCTTTAAGAGGGGTGGACTTCCACTCCCAGAATTCCCCAGCCAGCCTGCTTTAAGAATGATGGACTTCAACTCCCATGTTAGGTGGGCAATTATGGGAGCTGAAGTCCACACCTCTTAAAGTGGCCAAGCTCGAAAAACCCTGATTTAAACCTCCTTTGCTTTTGAACTCCGTGTGAGCCACAGGCTGTGTCATTCAACTAATCGTGGTTTCTTCCATTTCAACCTGTCATCAAGCTTCTCTTTCAAAAATTATCTTTCAGGAAGCGTCTTTATGCTTATAATTCGCTTCCTTGGTTAAGCGCAATACCGTTCTCCTTGTCCACCCTGGACGCTTATTTTATGACGTTAAATGTTGTTGTGGCTATGACACACTTGGGATGTTGCCAAACGTGCTTGAACTTTTACACAAACACACTCTACCAATTCAAACTTGGCTCTTTCTCATTTTCAGGGCTGTCCAGAAGAAATTGGGGGGGGGGCACTGAGGCCCAAGGAAATCTCAAGAGTGAACCCCGCTTTTTGGACCCAAGTATTTTCGGATGTCAGATGTACCCCCCGTCTTTAGAAATAAAAGGGGGGAACCAAGAAGGTCCATGCTGGAGGAGGTCAAAAAACATCTGGAAGCTTTCAAAAAGAGACTGGACTGCCATCTGTCAGAAATGGTGCCGGGCTGTGATGGCAAAGCTATGGCACGTGTGCCAACTGTGGCATGCGGAGCCATATTGGGGGGCACGCGAGTGTTGCCCTAGCTCGGCTTCAGCACGCATGCGCGTGCCGGCCATCTGATTTTCGGGCCTTCCGGTCCCACCGGAAGTCAGGAAACTGGCTGTTTCTAGCCTGCAGAGAGCCTCCGGAAGGTGGGGAGGCCGTTTTCGCCCTCCCCAGGCTCCAAGAAAGACTCTGGAGCCTGGGGAGGGCGAAAAATGGGCCTATCAGGCCCACCGGGCCATCATGTGCAAAAAGCATGGGGTCGTGGGGGGGGGTGTACGCATGCGCGGAAGGGCAGAGCGCACTGAATTATGGATGTGGGCACATGTGCCCGCGACTTCCCACACTCCGCCCGCTTTTGGCACGCGACGGCAAAAAGGTTAGCCATCGCTGGTGTAGGGTCTCTTGCTTGGACAGGGGGTTGGACTAGATGACCTACAAGGTCCCTTCCAACTCTATTAATCCGATCGGATTGTTGAGTCACTGCACAGTGGAGGCCGCCATTTTGACTTTTTTGCCCTCTACCCCTGGTAAGTAAGGACAGCCGCCTTTTAAAAGGCATTCAATAACAGATCCTGACCTTAATCTATGGCCACAACTGAGCCCGCAATTGCGGTTGCTAAGCGAGACAGTCGGTAAACGGGTTTGGGTCCCGTTTTACGACTTTTCTTGCCGTGGTTGTTAAGCGAGTCGGTGCCGTTGATAAATTAGTAAGGTGGTTGTTAAGTGAATCCGGCTTTCCCCATGGACTTTGCATGTCAGAAGATTGCAAAAGGGGGATCACATGACTGCAACCGTCGTAAGTACAAGTCAGTTTCCAGCTGTCTGAATTTTGATCGTGTGACCATGGGGACAACTGCCAGGGTCGTAAGGGTGAAAAACGGTCGTAAGTCACTTCTTTCAGTGCTGTCGCGACTTTGAACGGTCACTGAATGGACTAAGAATGAAAAATACATACTTCCATTTATCTTCTGGGTGAATTTCTCAATAGATTTTAGGGTTTTGTGTGAGTGCTAACCAGTGCCTACAATATTATTTTTTTCTCCACTACCCAGCCGAAATACAGGTAGTCCTCGACTTAAATAGTTCATTTAGTGACCGTTCGAATTTACAACGGTACTGAAAAAAATGACTTACGACCGTTTTTCACACTTAGGACCGTTGCAGCAATCCACAGTATTTACATTCAGATGCTGGAGCATCTGACTCACATTTATGACGGTTGCAGTGACCCGGGGTTATGTGATCCCCTTTTGGCGACCTTCTGACAAGCCACGTCAATGGGATTCACTTAACAACCGTGTGACGAACGGAACAACTGCAACGATTCGCTTAACCACTGTGGCCGGAAAGGCCATAAAATGAGGCAAAACCCACTTAACGACCGTCTCGCTTAGCAACTGCAATTGTGGGCTCAATTGTGGCCGTAAGCTGAGGACTATCTGTAAACCTTCCGGAGACTTCTCAGGGTGCACGAGAGAAGTAATTTTCTGACATATTTTTTTTGCAAAATTTTCAATCCTGGAGCCGGCGGCCTATACCTCTATAGGCTTCCTCGGTGTAGGCCGCGTTAATGAGTTTTTCGAGGATTTGGTTTTCTTCGGCAAACGACAGCAACATATTCACAATTTCTTTGGTGTTCTGGTTGATGTTTAGCAAAGCTTTCATGAGGCAGGTTTTCCCGGTGTCCGAAGAGGTCATTTTATTCATCAGATATTCTGCAAAATAAGGATAAATTATCGCGGATGTCCGTCCGTGTTAATTAAGGGCTGATTGGTGGACGCTACCGCCATGTAACTAGGAGGAAATTACCAATCCCTTTCTCGGGAAGCAAATAAAATAATTGCACCAAAAGCTCGTTTAAAAAAATAATTAATAAAGTAATTGCAGGTATCCAGTCATTGCGGTGATGGGGATCCGAACGGTTGTTCATAGGGCGGGGTGCAAAAAAAAATATTAATGTTTCTTATTATGAATGGACAAAGCTTGCCATTCTGGAGAAAAACCATTCATGGGATTCCAGAACATCTTAGAAAAAGCCGGAATGTTCTAGAGAAAACCAGAACTTTCTAGAGAGAAGGGGAAAAAAACCACCCCAGAATGTTCTGAAGGAAAGCCGGGACATTCTAGAGAAAACCAGAACTTTCTAGGGAAAACAAGAACATTCTGGAGAATGCCAGAATTTTCTAGAGAAAACCAGAACAGTTCCAGAGAAAACCGACTGTTCTGGAGAAAACCACACCTTCCTGGAGAAAACCAGAACTTTCTAGAGAAAAGCCAAAACATTCTGAAGGAGAGCTAGAACATTCTGGAGGAAACCAGAACTTTCTCGAGAAAAACAATAAAATTCTGAACGAAGGCTGGAACATTCTGAAAAATACCAGAATTTTCTAGAGAAAACCAGGACAGAATATTCTGGAGAATACCAGAACTTTCCAGAGAAAACCAGTCTGTTCTGGAGAAAAACCAAACCTTACTGGAGAAAACCAGAACATTCTGGATTAAGCCAGAACATTCTGGAGAAAATAAGGACTTTCTGCAAAGCAGAACATTTTAGAGAGGACCAGAACTTTCTAGAGAGAATCAGAATATTCTGGAGAATAGCAGAACATAACAGGGAACTCTGGAACATTCCAAGGAATTCTGGAACATTCTATATTTCTCCTAGGATGTGTCCATTATTTCTTGTTTTCAAAGAGTTACGGTACTTGCAAAAACCCCTCTCAGAAGGTCTAAGTCCTACCATGTCCCCAATCCCCAAATAATTGTTTTTGTCTATTTATTTTAGTTGTTTTTTGTTTGTTTGTTTATTATTTATATCCCACCTTTATTATATTTTACAAATACGTCAAGGTGACAAACATATCCAACAAATCTTCCTGTTTTCCCCACAACAACAACCCTGTGAGGTGGTTTGGGCTGAGAGAGAGGGACTAGCTCAAAGTCACCCAGCAAGTTTTCCTGCCTAAGCCAGCACTAGAACTTCCAATCTCCTGGTGATCGGCTCAAACTCACCCACCTGTTTTCACATCTAAAGCAGCACTACAACTCACCGTCTCCTGGTGATTGGCCCAAACTCACTCATCCATTTTCATGGCTAAGGCAGGACTAGAACTCCCCATCTCCTGGTGATTGGCCCATAGTCACTCACTCGCTTTCATGGCTAAAGCAGGACTAGAACTCACCATCTCCTGGTGATTGGCCCAAACTCACCCATCCATTTTCATGACTAAAGCAGCACTAGAACTCACCGTCTCCTGGTGATTGGCCCAAACTCACCCATCCATTTTCATGGCTAAAGCAGCACTAGAACTCACCGTCTCCTGGTGATTGGCCCAAAGTCACTCACTCGCTTTCATGGCTAAAGCAGGACTAGAACTCACCGTCTCCTGGTGATTGGCCCAAACTCACCCATCCATTTTCATGACTAAAGCAGCACTAGAACTCACCGTCTCCTGGTGATTGGCCCAAACTCACCCATCCATTTTCATGGCTAAAGCAGCACTAGAACTCACCGTCTCCTGGTGATTGGCCCAAAGTCACTCACTCGCTTTCATGGCTAAAGCAGGACTAGAACTCACCGTCTCCTGGTGATTGGCCCAAACTCACCCATCCATTTTCATGACTAAAGCAGCACTAGAACTCACCGTCTCCTGGTGATTGGCCCAAAGTCACTCACTCGCTTTCATGGCTAAAGCAGCACTAGAACTCACCGTCTCCTGGTGATTGGCCCAAACTCACCCATCCATTTTCATGACTAAAGCAGCACTAGAACTCACCGTCTCCTGGTGATTGGCCCAAACCCACCCATCCATTTTCATGGCTAAAGCAGCACTAGAACTCACCGTCTCCTGGTGATTGGCCCAAAGTCACTCACTCGCTTTCATGGCTAAAGCAGGACTAGAACTCACCGTCTCCTGGTGATTGGCCCAAACTCACCCATCCATTTTCATGACTAAAGCAGCACTAGAACTCACCGTCTCCTAATGATTGGCCCAAAGTCACTCACTTGCTTTCATGGCTAAAGCAGGACTAGAACTCACCGTCTCCTGGTGATTGGCCCAAACTCACCCATCCATTTTCATGACTAAAGCAGCACTAGAACTCACCGTCTCCTAATGATTGGTCCAAAGTCACTCACTCGCTTTCATGGCTAAAGCAGGACTAGAACTCACCGTCTCCTGGTGATTGGCCCAAACTCACTCATCCATTTTCATGGCTAAGGCAGGACTAGAACTCCCCATCTCCTGGTGATTGGCCCAAAGTCACTCACTCCCTTTCATGGCTAAAGCAGGACTAGAACTCACCGTCTCCTGG
This sequence comes from Coluber constrictor foxii, assembly GCA_038048745.1. NCBI lineage: Eukaryota > Metazoa > Chordata > Lepidosauria > Squamata > Colubridae > Coluber > Coluber constrictor. The sequence goes on from JAWJVD010000190.1 coordinate 169,816, forward strand.
TGATTGGCCCAAACTCACCCATCCATTTTCATGGCTAAAGCAGCACTAGAACTCACCGTCTCCTGGTGATTGGCCCAAACTCACCCATCCATTTTCATGGCTAAAGCAGGACTAGAACTCACCGTCTCCTGGTGATTGGCCCAAACTCACCCATCCATTTTCATGGCTAAAGCAGGACTAGAACTCACTGTCTCCTGGTGATTGGCCCAAACTCACCGACCTGTTTTCACGGCTAAAGCAGCACTAGAACTCACCGTCTCCTGGTGATTGGCCCAAACTCACCCATCCATTTTCATGGTTAAGGCAGCACTAGAACTCACTGCCTCCTGGTGACTGGCCCAAAGTCACACAGCCAACTTTCCTACCTAAACTACAACTCACCAACTCCTAGTTCCTAGCCTAGTGCCAAACTCGCAAAAAATGGACCAAACTCACAAAAAATGGGGCAGTTCTTTCATGATTCTCTGGACATTTCTGACAAGGATGCCCTTAAATGCATCACTTTTAGCCCCATGGAAGGGGGTACCTCCTTCATTCTTGGCATCCAAGCCCCCTAAAATTATTCCGGCCACATGGAAATTCACCTTTTCCTCTCTGCAGAGGTAGAGCAAAGGGCACCAACCTTGGACGGTCAGATTTTGGCACCTGTGCGACCGCTCCTTCATTTCCACCAGAACACTTTGTAGATCCTCCATATTTCCTTCCGAAACCGCTCGGAAAAGATATTTTTTCAGCTTCTTACGATGACTGTTCGGCTGAGCGTTTTGGGTTGAATTGGTGCTGTGGAAAAGAGAAAAAAATGTGGGTGCTTTTTGGGGTGCAGACTAAGGAAGGGGCAAGCCACATCTCCTCCTGTTTGAGGAAGGCAGGTGGTTTTTTTGGCACGAGGAGCGCATCAGACTGGCCTACCTAGTCAGGACGTTGTGCAACCGATAATAAAATTGTTCAGAAGGGTCTCTACGAATGCTATGAGGTTTCTTTGTGGGGGTGGGATTCATTAAAACACACACAAGCAGAAAGAACATAACATACACATATAACAGGACCCATGTTTCATCTAGATGCCTTCCAATCAATTTTTGGAAACCTTGAGGTCAGGCCACATCAGGAGAAAAAGACATAATCAATAATTCTAATCAAGTCCAGCAATTAATCTACAATGGATTTTCCCAATCTTGGCAACTCAAACGTGGGTGGAGTGAAACATGCTGGCTGGGAAATTCTGGGAGTGGAAGTCCACCCCTCTTCAAGCAGGCTGGCTGGGGGATTCTGGGAGTGGAAGTCCACCCATCTTAAAGCATGGCTGCCTGGGGAATTCTGGGAGTGGGAGTCCACCCCTCTTCAAGCAGGCTGGCTGCGGGATTCTGGGAGTGGAAGTCCACCCATCTTAAAGCATGGCTGGGTGGGGAATTCTGGGAGTGGAAATCCACCCCTCTTCAAGCAGGCTGGCTGGGGGATTCTGGGAGTGGAAGTCCACCCATCTTAAAGCATAGCTGGCTGGGGGATTCTGGGAGTGGAAGTCCACCCCTCTTCAAGCATGGCTGCCTGGGGAATTCTGGGAGTGGAAGTCCACCCCTCTTAAAGCATGCTGTCTGAAGGATTCTGGGAGTGGAGGTCCAGCCTTTTTAAAGCATGCTGACTGGGGAATTCTGGGAGTGGAAGTCCATCCTGTTAAAGCATGCTGGCTGGGGGATTCTGGGAGTTGGAGTCCCCCCATCTCAAAGCATGCTGGCTGGGGGATTCTGGGAGTAGAAGCCCACCTCTCTTAAAGCATGATGGCTGGGGAATTCTGGGAGTGGAAGTCCACCCCTCTTAAAGCATTGCTGCCTGGGGAATTCTGGGAGTGGAAGTCCACCCCTCTTAAAGCATGCTGTCTGAAGGATTCTGGGAGTGGAGGTCCAGCCCTCTTAAAGCATGCTGGCTGGGGGATTCTGGGAGTGGAAGTCCATCCTGTTAAAGCATGCTGGCTGGGGGATTCTGGGAGTAGAAGCCCACCTCTCTTAAAGCATGGCTGGCTGGAGAATTCTGGGAGATGAAGTCCACCCCTCTTAAAGCATGCTGGCTGGGGGATTCTGGGAGTGGAAGTCCACCCCTCTTAAAGCATGGCTGGCTGGAGAATTCTGGGAGTTGAAGTCCACCCCTCTTAAAGCATTGCTGGCTGGGGAATTCTGGGAGTTGAAGTCCACCCCTCTTAAAGCACAGTGGCTGGGGGATTCTGGGAGTGGAAATCCACCCCTCTTAAAGCAGGCTGGCTGGGGAATTCTGGGAGTTGAAGTCCACCCCTCTTAAAGCACAGTGGCTGGTGGATTCTGGGAGTGGAAGTCCACCCCTCTTAAAGCAGGCTGGCTGGGGAATTCTGGGAGATGAAGTCCACCCATCTTCAAGTCGCCAAAACTGACCTATCGGCTGGGCTTATAGGCCCCCACCTCACAGACTCTTCCATCGCCAGCCCAACAATCCATGCCTTGCCTTACCAACTCTCAGCATTTGGGGTATATTCCGTCATATCATCCTGGATTGACTGGGGAGAATCCATATCCTCACAGTTGGCGGAGGCACTACGTGAAAAAGAAATGAAAAAGAAATGTGAGGAGAATATCTAAGTCCATTATCAGGATATTTCTTCTATGAGTCACTCGTTGGAAGAAGATGACATGAACCAGCAACATCCTTTCTGAATTTCTCCTCATCATCATTTAATGACCCCATAATCTCTTGCGGAGTGGAGTCAGGGCCACTGAATGAAGCTAGCAGAATGTTTACTGGCCAGATGCCTTTCCTGTCACCAATGTGGAGTTTTGTTCGGCGGATATATTCTTATTGTGCCCAGAGAGAGAAATATCTGCCTCTACCCAGGATCAAACTCACAGGCTCCTATTCATGAGGCAAGAGCTCCACCTCTAGACCACCACATCACTCTGAATTTCTCCTCCTTGGGACACCCCACCACCACCACAAAATAAAAATGCAAGTTTTCAACAATTTACCACAGTAGTTATGGAAGAGGGCTGCCCAATGCTGGACATGTTCAAGGAGAGTTTGGTCGGACCACCTCCTCTGTCTGGGCTAACTTCCCTTGAATTCCTGCACAGAGCAGGGGGTTGGGCTAGATGACCTCCAGGGACCCTTCCCATGCTAGGCTTTAATGATTCAATGCTCCTGAGGAAATCCTCCAAGGTTTCAAAATTTGAGGAAAGTGGATAAACTTTTTTGCTTATGGCTCTGAAAGGATGCAACCTCTGGATGTTGTGAGAGACGGGTAAGATATATTCAGGTAGTCCTTGACTTACAACCATCTATTTAATGACGAAGTTATAACACCACTGAAAAAAAGCGACTTATGACCCTTTTTCCACACTTACGACCGTTGAAGCATCTCCCTGGTCACGTGATCAAAATTCAGGGGGCTTGGCAACCGACTCATGTTTATGACGGTCGCAGTGTCCTGGGGAGGAGGGGGAGGGGGTCATGTGATTCCCTTTTGTGACCTTCTGTCGAGCCACGTCAACGGGGAGGACCAGATTCACTCAAACCCCCCCCTCGTTACTCACTTAACATCTGCAGTGATTCGCTTAACAACGGTGGCAAGAAAGATCGTGAAACGGGGCAGAACTCACTTAATAACTGTCTCGCTTAGCGACGGACATTTGGGTCTCCGGCGTGGTCGTAGGTCGAGGATTAGCTGCGGTTCATTCACGCAGAATTTTATATTTTGTGTGTTTAATAAATAAAATAAGTAAAATGCAGACATTGAGGATTTGTGCAAGGGGTTATAATTTTTAAGAGGGGAAGAGATAAAAAGGGTTTCATCCCCTGGTGAACTAATTAATACATTATTAATTTTTTTTGATCCCCCCCCCCGGCTCTTCCATTCCCTCCCCACCTTCCCCCACCCCCCACTCCACCCCATCCCATCAATCAGGAGGACGTCTGAACGCACATGGGATATGCGCTGATTTAATGCTTCCTGCGCGGTGTTCATCCCACATTGCTTTGGGGATTTGGGGAGGGGGTGTGGGAGGGGGCTTATCAATCCAATAAAACAGAGGGATCCATCAGTACCCACCATGGGCGAATGTTGGAGTCCATTGGCTTGGAGAAGATGGGAGGAGACGTCCGGCTTGGTGATGCGTTGCTCTCAAAAGCTTCGATCTCCAGAAAAAAGTGAGAACTGTTGGATGTATTGGATAAAAAGCTGGATTAGTGAGAGTTATGGAACAGGAAGATCATCTATCTATCAAGAATCATCTATCTATCTATCTCTATCCAACTATCCATCTACCATCCATTCATTTGTCTTTCCATCCATCCATCCATTCATTCATTTATCTTTCCATCTATCCATCATCCATCCATCTTTCCATCCATCCATAGATCCATCCATCCATCCATCCATTCATTTATCTTTCCATCGAACTATCCATCCATCCATCCTTCCATATTTCATCCATCTATCTATCCATTCATTTATCTTTCCATTTATCTATCCATCCATCCATAGCTCCATCCATATATCATCCATCTATCCACCAATCCATCTTTCCATCCATCCATAGATCCATCCATTCATTTATCTTTCCATCTATCCATCCATCTATTCTTCCATATATCATCCATCTATCCATCTATCCGCTCATCTTTCCATTTATCTATTTATCCATTCATCTATCTATAACTCCATCCATCTATCCATCCATAGATCCATCCATCCATCTTTCCATATATTTAATTAATTTAATTTAATTAATTCAATTTATATGCCACCTTTCTCCGAAGATTCAAGACGGCTACCATCCATCATAGATATCATCCATCTATCCATCCATTCATTTATCATTCCATTTATCCATCTTTCCATCCATCTATAGATCCATCCATCCATCCATTCATTCATTTATCTTTCCATCTAAACATCCATCCATCCATCCTTCCATATATCATCCATCTATCCATCTATCCATTCATCTTTCCATTTATCTATCCATCCATCCATAGCTCCATCCATATATCATCCATCTATCCATCAATCCATTTTTCCATCCATCCATAGATCCATCCATTCATTTATCTTTCCATCTATCCATCCATCTATTCTTCCATATATCATCCATCTCTCCATCTATCCGTTCATCTTTCCATTTATCTATTTATCCATCCATCTATCTACAGCTCCATCCATCTACCCATCCATCCATAGATTCATCCATCCATTTTTCCATATATTTAATTAATTAAATTTAATTAATTCAATTTATATGCCGCCTTTCTCCGAAGACTCAGAGCAGCTATCATCCATTATAGATATCATCCATCTATCCATCCATTCATTTATCCTTCCATTTATCCATCTTTCTATCCATCTTTCCATCCATCCATCCAAGCTCCTTGGACAAGAAGGGTCTATCTGTCGCTATAACTTCCTGAGGGCATTAATGTGAAATGTCCTTTCCCTCTTTTATCCTCTCTATTATCCCAGGACTATCCCATCTTTGGGACAGGATGTTCTCTTCAAGGACTCTTCCTTGTCCATGGATGAATCACAGTGACCTTCCCTTCAATTTTCTAGACTTTATTACCTATTACACCTGGTTACCGGTGGAAAATGATGGGAAATGTAGTCTAATTGCGCCTCAGGGAAGGCAGGATGGAAAGTGGCATAATCTTGACTAAAAAGAAAAATCACTTCGTCTTGAAAGACAGCGGGAAGTTGAATGGAGTTCAAGCCGAAAGGGTCAAAAGAGTCAAAATGGAAGCCATAACCACAAGCCATGTTAAAAAACAAACAACTGTGTGTTTGTGGCCACCATCTCAATTTTTTGCGACCCTTTCTTTACATAGACCACTGAATTGGATTAAATTACTATATTTTTCAAACCTTTATGGTTTGTGGACTTCAATTCCCAGAATTCCCCAGCCAGCAAGCTGGCTGGGGAATTCTGGGAGTTGAAGTCCACACAACTTTAACTGTCCGAGATTGAGAATCTCTAGACTGTAACATTTCCCAGTCCAACTGTGTGGCCTCCAGCTCCCAGAATTCTCAGCAAGGGGTGTGGCCTTGCTGACTGGGGAATTCTGGGAGTTGAAGTCCACACAACTTAAACTGTCTGAGATTGAGAATCTCTAGACTGTAACATTTCCCAGTCCAACTGTGTGGCCTCCAGCTCCCAGAATTCTCAGCAAGGGGGTGTGGCCTTGCTGACTGGGGAATTCTGGGAGTTGAAGTCCACACAACTTAAACTGTCCAAGATTGAGAATCTCTAGACTCATTTCCCAGTCCACCTGTGTGGCCTCTAGTTCCCAGAATTCTCAGTAAGGGGTGTGGCCTTGCTGACTGGGGAATTCTGGGAGTTGAAGTCCATACAACTTAAACTCTCCGAGATTGAGAATCTCTAGACTGCAACATTTCCCAGTCCAACTGTGTGGCCTCTAGCTCCCAGAATTCTCAGCAAGGGGTGTGGCCTTGCTGACTGGGGAATTCTGGGAGTTGAAGTCCAACCAGGAACCTAGAATCTTATGATCCTGGAAAGTAAACCCACATTAGAGAAAAGCTCCAGGAGAACAAAGGGAAAACAATTAAAAACACAACAACTGAGTAAAGAGAAGGGAAGTCCAGTCATTCTGCAGTCGGTCACACCTACCTGCCCAGGTGAGGTGTGGTGTTTGGGATCTGCCTGGGTTTGACGCGCCAAGAAAGTGTGGAAGGAAAAAGAAGAGAAGCAGGATTGAGCCTGGTTGCAAAGGAAAAACACGTCTAAATATCGGACATTCGTCAGTCAGAAGAAGCAACGAGGGGCTTCAACACGACAGCCACGGGCAGGGAGTCAAAAAAGTCAAAATGGCAGCCACAAAGGGAGGGGCCTTTTCATCCCGACAACCATCTTGACTTTTCTGACTTTCGTCCCCATATTTCAGTTCAAATTAAACTCTCCAAGCTGAACTCAATTCCTAGTGACATCATGAACACATAGCATCCTCCTCCAGTTTGCTTTTTCAAGTTTCTAGTCCAGTTTAAAGACTTGGATTGAATCTGGTTGCAAAGGAAAAAACGCATCTAAATATTGAATGTTTGTAAGCTGAAAGGCACAACCAAGGGCTTAGATGTGGTTTTCCTGCTTGGCAGGGAGTCAAAAAAGTCAAAATGGCAGCCATAAAGGGAGTGGCCATTTAATCCCAACTGCCATCCCAACTTTTCTGTCTTCCTTCCCATATTTCACTTAAAATTAAATCAAATTCTCCGAGCCGAACTCAATTTCTGGCAATTTCATGGACGCATTGAATTCTTCAATTTGCTTTTTCGAGTTTCTAGTCCAGTTTACAGACCTGGATTAAGCAGGAAGTTGCAAATAAATCCCAAATTCACCCAGAATTGCTTTGGATAGTTAGATGAACAGCATATACATTTTAAAAAAATAAATAATAAATAAACTCACCCCCCTACAAAAAAATTAATTGGGCCCACAAAAAGGGTTAATAAATTTGCAAATTACAAAAAAAAAAAAGCAGAATTACCACTCAACTCTCTCTTTCATGTGTTAAATTTAGCATCCAAATGGATCCAATCCCATAAAGGATTAAACTCACTTCCTCCATGCTTAGTATTGTCTGGACGTGAAAACCTAATTAATCACCGTATTATTTATTTTAAAAAAATGTTTTTGCCTACCGGGTCCTCCGTGCAAAAGAGTTGAAGAGACAGACAAGCCCACTTGTGAGCCACTCTATTATAGAACTCTCTGGGAGCAGTTGGCAATGCTGGTTTCACTTCCCCAGCCCTGATTGGCTGCAGTGAGCAAGCCACACCCCCTGACACCTGTCTGGCCAATGAGGAACGGCCTAGGATGTCCTGAAGTCTTGCTAATGCCCTCTTGGTGCAGGAAAGTGGGAGGGGCCTCCAACCTTGGGCTATTTAAGACCTGTGGACTTCAACTCCCAAAATTCCCCAGCCAGCCATGCTGGCTGGGGAATTCTGGGAGTTGAAGTCCACAAGTCCTAAAGTGGCCAACATTGGAGGCCCTTGACTTACATTGATTTTTTTAAACCTGGTTAGGCAATTCTGTGCTGTTAGTTCTACCAATGTCTGGTTTAGTCTCTGTGCTACATAGGAATGCCCTCACAGCGGCCTTGTTCTCACAACATGCTGGTTTTGAATTAATCCATGTTACGGTTGTATCCAATGCATTGAATCCATAGCATTCCCCAAAGGTTCGCACCTCAAAAAACAGATCAAGGTTAAAACAAGCCAAGATTCGCAACTGTTTGCTCTTTCCTCGAGTGAATGGCTCAAACGCAGCTTGTCTGAACTCCTCCGAAGGGGGTTGGACTAGATGACCTACAAGGTCCCTTCCAACTAATCTGCAAATCTGAGAGAGCCCAAATGACGCGGCAAAATAGAGATTATGTGACGGTTCTGACGCAAGGATTGTGAACGAGCGTAATTGGGAGTCAGGCGATCGTGGTGATTGCACAAACCAGGATTAATCCTGTTGCATCACCTTGTGGCACCTTTTCCTTCACCTAATTTTACTCACAAGGTGGTTATTGGAGTAAAGAGGACAGGCGGGAGCGGTGAACATACTCATTCGAGCTCCTGATTGCTAACTAAGATGTACAGTATATATACTCAGGTGGTCCTCGACTTACAACGGTTCGCTTACTTAATGACCGTTCAAAGTTACAACGGGACTGAAAAATAAGTGACTTAAAACCACCATTGTTCAGGAACCCTAAATAGAGACATCCAAAATGGCCTCCACTACAAAACCCATCCTCTTCCAGGCTCTAGCTTTGGGGAAAAAAAAAGAGAGAGAGAGTTATTTCAAAAGTCTCTTCCCAGTCTTTTCTGTCCTGGGGGGAAATTTGGGATGGGTGGGAGCTAATTTAGTTCAGTGCAGAGTGTCCTTGACTTACAACGGTTCGCTTACTTAATGACCGTTCGAAGTTACAACAGGACTGGAAAAAGAGAGGCTTAGACTTAGATTCACTTAACAAACGCAGCGAGAAAAGTCGTAAAAAGGGGGCAAAACTCACCTAACAAATTTCTCACTTAACGACATAAATTTCGGGCTCAATTATGGTCGTACGTTGAGGGACTACCTGCATTTTTAACAGTTACACTGTTCTGGGATCATGCACCGCTTACAACTCTTCCCAGCCGGCTTCAAACAAGGAAAGTTCATGGCGCAAGCCAGATTCCCTTAATGACTGTGATTTGCTTAATGCAAAAGAAAAAAAAAGGCCTTAAAATTGCATGCGACTCACTTAACGACCGCATCGCTTAGTGACAGGTTGAAATTGTGGTCATATGTCAAGGACTACCTGCATCCCCAGGAGGGATGTTTAATCGTTGTATGCAGTATTGCTGCAAAATATCTCATAATTTGACCAGATACAGTGTAATGAGTAACTAGCTAGTTGTATTTATGTATATCCAGTTCTCCGCGTAGGAGAATTTGAGAAATTGAAGGGGGTGGAATCTAGGAGGAGGAACAGCAAATTAGAGCTTGCCATTCAATTCATTGCATTAGCTGGCAGTAGCTGTTTGACCTCGGATGACCTTGAAAAGCTCATCAGGGTTGGGCTACGAAGTGCTTGAAGGATAGAGCACCACCAGGAAATCCAGGACAGTAGATTAAAAAAAAGTTTCTTGCTAATACATTCTTCCTTTCCTGAACTTAAATCATGTGTTGCTGACTATAGCATTCGTTATGCAAACATCATCTCTTTAACTTTCTACTCAAGTATTTCTGGTGTCTTGGAAATTTTAGGATGGGTAGACTTCCACTCCCAGAATTCCCCAGCCAGCCATACTTTAAGAGGGGTGGACTTCCACTCCCAGAATTCCCCAGCCAGCCATGCTTTAAGATGGGTGGACTTCCACTCCCAGAATTCTTGTCTTGCTAGAAATACATTCCTTTTCTCTGTGGCCAGAGAAAGCAACATTCAGCACTGTTTACTCACTACTACTTCTGAACGGACTCAATGTGGACTAGGCACGTGAGGAATGAAGGCAGACACTCTCTGGCATGACGATTCACTGCCTCGTCACCTTCTGAGAACACACCCAGGTTTCTCCCAATGATGAAAATATGGGCTTGCTTTGCCTGCTTGCATATATAAATATGATTGTTAAGCTGAGTGAGCTAGGAGAGAGATTTTTCTAAAGCAGTCTTAGCCACTTTAAGACTTGTGGACTTCCACTCCCAGAATTCCCTAGCCAGCCATGTCGAAGTCCACAAGTGTTATTAATTCTGGGAGCTGAAGTCCACCCATTTTAAAGCATTCTGGCTGGGGAATTCTGGGAGCGGAAGTCCACCTATCTTAAAGCATTCTGGCTGGGGAATTCTGGGAGCTGAAGTCCACCCATCTTAAAGCATCCTGGCTGGGGAATTCTGGGAGTTGAAGTCCGTCCATCTTAAAGCATGCTGGCTGGGGAATTCTGGGAGCTGAAGTCCGCCCATCTTAAAGCATTCTGGCTGGGGAATTCTGGGAGCTGAAGTCCGTCCATCTTAAAGCATGCTGGCTGGGGATTCTGGGAGCTGACGTCCACCCATCTTAAAGCATTCTGGCTGGGGGATTCTGGGAGCGGAAGTCCGCCCATCTTAAAGCATTCTGGCTGGGGAATTCTGGGAGCTGAAATCCGCCCATCTTAAAGCATTCTGGCTGGGGAATTCTGGGAGTGGAAGTCAGCCCATCTTAAAGCATGCTGGCTGGGGATTCTGGGAGCTGACGTCCACCCATCTTAAAGCATTCTGGCTGGGGAATTCTGGGAGCTGAAGTCCGTCCATCTTAAAGCATGCTGGCTGGGGATTCTGGGAGCTGACGTCCACCCATCTTAAAGCATTCTGGCTGGGGGATTCTGGGAGCGGAAGTCCGCCCATCTTAAAGCATTCTGGCTGGGGAATTCTGGGAGCTGACGTCCACCCATCTTAAAGCATTCTGGCTGGGGGATTCTGGGAGCGGAAGTCCGCCCATCTTAAAGCATTCTGGCTGGGGAATTCTGGGAGCTGAAGTCCGCCCATCTTAAAGCATTCTGGCTGGGGAATTCTGGGAGCGGAAGTCCACCCATCTTAAAGCATTCTGGCTGGGGTATTCTGGGAGCTGAAGTCCACAAGCCTTACAGTGGCCAAGGTTGGAGATCCCTGTTCTAAAAAATAAAACTAAAGCTACATTCCATCTCGGAATTCCAGAAGAGACCTTGAAGTGCCCACAGGAATTAAACCTTTGCACCATTTTTGCAGTTTAAGCGAATTATTGCTACTGAACAATTCTACTGAAGGAATGTTGGAGGACACACCCAGGTAGGAAAGCTGCCCTGGCAACTCAGGTCTTGTGCCAACAACCCTGGTATCTGCCTGGCAAATAAATCTGGCTGGATCGGGCAGAAGGTTAATCAAAAGACCTTAAAAATGATTTTTTTAAAAAAATAAATCACGGAGTGAAATAAAGGTTTTGGGGAAGAATGTGCTGATAGATTCTAACTGTACAGGTAGTCCTCGGCTTACGACCACAATAGAGCCCAAAATGCCTGTTGTTAAGTTAAGTGAGTTTTGCCTCATTTTACGACCTTTCTGGGCACGGTTGTTAAGTGAATCCGACCCCACTATTGACTTTGCTTGTCGGAAAGTCGCAAAAGTGGATCATGTGACTCTGGGATGCTGCAACCGTCATAAATACGAGTCAGTTGCCAAGCGGATGAATTTTAATCACATGACCCACCCTGGGGATGCTGCGACGGTCATAAGTGTGAAAAACCGTCATAGGACACTATTTTCAGTGCCGCTGTAATTTTGAAGGGGTCGCTAAATGGTACGTTGAGCGTCGTGTGTTTTCTTTTTGCGGTTTACTTCGTATGGCGCAAGGCTGACTTAGAAATAAGTTTTCCAGATGCACATTTTGGAAATAAAGTTTACAAGTAGTCCTCAATTTACGGCCATTCGTTTAGGGACCGTCTGATAACAACCTATTGATGAAAGAGCGTAAAGACTTTGCCATCTGCTCTCCGTAACTGCTTTATGACCGCGGTGTCTGCTTAATGCCCCCTCAAATGTTGTAAAATGAGATAAAGTCATGTGAGTGCTTCAACTTACAGCCCTCCGGACTTGCAACCCAAATTCCAAGCGCCATTTTGGCCTCAAGTCGAGGACTCCGTTTGTTGGCTTTGAGGTGGTGTCGAATCTTAACAACCGCAAAGATAATTTTTCTCCAAGAAGATCCTCCTTGTTAAAGCTGCAGAAAAATCTAACCATATTGTTCTCAAGGAGCTTAGCTATATTATTATGAGGGTTGGTGGCCCGGCTAGCCAGATGTTTAAACTGCGTTTGGCATTTATATCCACCTACTCCAAGGACCTGGGGTAGCCAGATGTTGACTTTCGATGGTGTTAAAGTTTTCATCGCAGGATTTAAGCTGTACTAAGTAGAAGCTGCCTTCCGCAATTGACCGACAGAGATTGTGAGAATGTCGATGGTGTTCAACGAGAGCTCCAGATGTTTGCATATTATTATTATTATTATTGGTTAATCTGTAGTGAGATTCCCAGCCTTTGAGGCCGGTTAATAGCTCAGCAGCTCGAGTCCTAACCAAGGACCTAGGAACTGTTAAGATATCGTCGGAGGATGGAAGCTGTTCCGAGTAAGATGGTTTTTTGTAGAGTCAAAATGTTCAAGTCCGGTAAATTTAGAATTTCTAAATAGCGGGGTAGCCCTTTGGGTATTGCTCCAAGGGCTCCAATTACAATCGGAACAACACATGATTTCTTTTTCCATAGTCGCTCAACTTCGATTTGCAAGCCCCGGTACTTTGTGATTTTTTCTTGCTGCTTATCTTCAATCCGTGCATCCCCAGGTATTGCAATGTCAATGAACCATACTTTTTTCTCTTCAACTACCGTTATGTCAGGTGTGTTGTGGACCAAGTGCCTGTCAGTCTGAATCCTAAAGTCCCACAAGATCTTGAGTTTCTCATTCTCTAAAACTTTCTCAACCTGATGTTCCCAGTGGTTTTTGCTGTACTCAAATCCATTATTATTATTATTATTATTATTATTATTATTATTATTATTATTATTATTATTATTATTATTATTATTATTATGGTTCATTGCCCAATCACCCAGATGTTCAAATTGGATTTGGCATTTGTATCCACCAATTGAGTCCTTCCCAAGGATGTGGGAGAGGCAAACCACATGGATGTTTGATGGTGTTAAAAGCTTTCGTCAGAGGATTTAAGCTGTTCTAAGTAAAAGCTGCCTTCTGTAATTGACCGACAAGAGATTTTTGTCAAGGCCCATGGTGTTCAAAGTCTGCTCCAGATGTTTTGGGTTTACACCCAAGGCACCTATGCCTAGAGAGATTTACCTTTGCTTTCTTTTGCCACCGTCATTCGATATCTATTTGTAGGTCTTCGTATTTTGTTATCTTCTCTTCTATCCTGCTGTCAAATATTGCTCTTGTTGTCTCTCCCCTGGTCCTTCTCTTCACTAGACCAGCCATGCCCAGTTCCTGCAACCATTCATCGTATGTTTTAGCCTCCAGTCCCCTCATCATCCTGGTTGCTCTTCTCTGCACTCTTTCCAGAGTCTCCACATCTTTTTTATAGTATGGGGACCAAAACTGGATGCAGTACTCCAGGTGTGGCCTTCCTACGGTTTTATAGAGGGGTATTAGGTGTTCTGGCCCCGCTCCCAGGAATACACCCCCTCAGACAGTCAGAGTCTAATGAACTGGCAGGCAATCAAGTAAGCTGATAAAATGCTTGGCAGCAATCCCCGCAGCTGCTTGCCAAAGCCTTTATTAATAGTTCAGTCAAATACACACCACCAAAATGTCCAGAGCTGAGATGCAGGGCAGATTCGAAACCGGGATCCATGAATCTTTGTTTTGTCCGTCACAAAGATACAGGCTGCAATCCCTCTCTTTTATAGCCTGTGGGGTGTGGTCCACCAGCTAATCACGACCACGTCTTTTCCTCTGCTGGGCTCTCCTGTCTCTCCGACGCTGGAGAGGATCCAGCCAAAACTCACTCCCCTCATCAATGTCCTCCTGTGGCTGCGGGGATGAGCTTAGCTCTGGGCCTATCTCCTGCCCTTCGGTGTCCTCCGGAGGCATTGCCAGAGAGGAGGGTCCTGGAGAAGGAGGCCTTGCCAACTCCTCTCCCTCACTCTCAGAGTCCTCCCCTGCTGATGACGCAGGCTCAGGCAACGGAGCCACAACATTAGGACCTCCCTTGATCTTGATTCTATCCCTCTCTTAATGCAATTTAGCTTCTCCTTCTTTCTATCATTTTCTCAATTTCATGTCCCCACCAACTCCTGCTTGCCGGCAACAGCTTCTTTCTTGGAGATCTTCCAATGCACCCTTTGTTGCTACTTGGTCATGCCGTTGTTTGCAGTCAGTCTGGGTGATCCTGTGGCTGCTAAGGAGGTGATCCACTGTTTCTTCAGCTTCTTTGCAGAGGCCACACTTGTTGTGGGTTGCTGCCTTCCCATTTTTGGTTTTCTGTGCAGCCAGAATTAACCCCTCAGTCTCTTTTTTCTGTGGGGGCACTCACCCTCTGGAATGAGCTACCTCCCGGAATACGACTGATCCCGGACCTCCGTACTTTCCGTAAGGTCCTGAAGACTTTTTTATTCCAGCAAGCCGGCCTAGCCTAAATGTTTTTTTAATAGAAAATTCTTAAATGTTATAGATGTGGGGTTTTAAATTGGGAGGCCGATTGATTTAATTTATTTTAGTTATCTTAACTTTTATATTGTATGTATTTTAATTTTGGCTGTCCACCGCCCTGTGTCCCTTTAGGAGAAGGGCAGCATACAAATTCAATAAATAAATAAATAAACTTTCCTGCTCTTAGCCATTGCCAGGTCTTCTTGTTATCTGTTTTTCCTGCTATTTTTTTTTAATATATTGTCCAGGTAGTACTTTGTCTTCTCATATCTCCTTTCTCTTCTTCTTCATTTGATCTTTCTTGTAGGCCAATTTCATCTCTCCAGTAGCACAGTAGTTCTCCTTCCAACAGTTCGCTTCGTGACCATTTGAAGTTGCAATGGCACCGAAAAAAATGACCATTTATAACCATTTTTTGCACTTACCACCATATCTGCATCCCACGTGTTGTGATCCAGGCCCACGTAGTTAATATTAAATGCAAAACAGTTCCAAGAAACAAGCAGATTTTATTAGAACAGCTGAGAATTAACTCATTCTCAGCGTATTCCAAATGAAATGAAAGCAAAGCCCTCAAAACACCAGTCTTCAGTTTATCTCTGACCTTGGGATAATTAGGCAAACTGCCAAAGGCTTTTCTTGGCAACAGTTCAGGAACAGAAGACGCTGACAAGAAAGAAATACATCCAAACACGAAGCAGATCTCTCAACGGTTGTTTTCCGGCAAAGAGGCCAAGAGCCGTTGCTGGTCTTTTAAACCTTATGGCAGGGGCAATCATCTCTTGGCCTTACTCCTGAGTCGTCCTCTCTGCTTTAGCTGCTCCTGCCTTCTGGCAGCTCTTCTCATGCGTGTACTAGGAACAGGCTCCTCCTGTTCCTCTGCCTCTCTACTGTCGGCCTCTGGAGGCTCCGAAGTCGGCACATCACTCCCCGATGGCCCTGGCCCCCTCTCTGCCTCCGATGCAGAGCCCTCATCCGGGCCTTCCCCAGCCTCCAGGACTGGCCCCTGTTCTTCCTCAGCCTCATCGCTGTCCGGCTCCGCTGCCAGCTCCACAGGCTGCTGGCAGACCACGACACCGCTTGGCAACTGGTTCATATTTATGACGGTCGCAGCGTCCTCGGGTTATGTGATTCCCTTTGGCGACCTTCTGACAAGCCAAGTCCACGGGGAAGCCGGATTCACTTAATACCTTCACAACTGCAATGATTCACTCAACAACTGTAGCAAGCAAGGTGGTAAAATGGGACAAAGCTGGCTTAACAAGTGTTTCATTTAGTAACCTAAATTCCGGGCTCAATTGTGGTTGTACGTTGAGGACTACCTGTATATGTTCCTGGCATACTACCCTGTTTCCCCGAAAATAAGACCTCGCTGAAAATATTTAAATGCATGCGCAGCTGGTCCCCGCCATTTCCTCTGGTTAGGGAGACAGACCTGGAAATCAGGTAAGCTGACAAGAGGAGCTCCATCTTGCGCCATGCACCCCAAAATAATAAGACCTCCCCAAAAATAAGGCCAAGCGCTTATTTCGGAATTCAAAAAAATATAAGTCAGGGTCTTATTTTCAGGGAAACACGGTAGCTTCCCTGCATTATTATTATTATTATTATCATTATTATCATCATCATCATCATCATTATTATTATTGATTAATCTGTAGTGAGATTCACAGTCTTTGAGGCTGGTTAATAGCTCAGCAGTCCTAACCAAGGACCTAGGAACTGTTAAGATATCGTCGGAGGATGTAAGCTGTTCCGAGTAAGGTGGTTTTTTGTAGAATCAAAATATTCAAGTCCGGTAAATTTAGAATTTCTAAATAGCGGGGTAGCCCTTTGGGTATTGCTCCAAGGGCTCCAATTACAATCAGGACAACACACGATTTTTTTCCCCACAGTCGCTCAACTTCAATTTGCAAGTCCCGATACTTTGTGATTTTTTTTCTTGCTGCTTATCTTCAATCTGTGCATCCCCAGGTATTGCAATATCAGTGAACCATACTTTCTTCTCTTCAATACTGTTATGTCAGGTGTGTTGTGGACCAAGTGCCTGTCAGTCTGAATCCTAAAGTCCCACAAGATCTCGAGTTTCTCATTCTCTAAAACTTTCTCAACCTGATGTTCCCAGTGGTTTTTGCTGTACTCAAATCCAAACTTCTGGCACAATTTCCAGTGAATGATCTTAGCAACGCGGTCATGGCGTTGTAGGTAGTCGGTTTGTGAAATTTTGCTGCACCCACTGAGCATCATCATCATCATCATTATTATTATTACTATTATTGTTGTTGTTGTTGTTTTTAGTGTGGTTATTGTTACTTCTTCAATATTCCTTCTACCGCTGCTACCCCTCCTCCCTGGCCACAATGACTTCTATTCTGGCCTTCTGAATCCAAAACAATGAAAGCAAAACTCCAATTGATTATTGCATCCTATCCTGAAATCAATGATTGGGCAATACTCCTGAATTGCTAAACCTTGGCAATTCTATAATGAAGAAACTTCTTCCCTTTTTTTTTAAGCCTCTCCTTCTCGCCATCTCTTTTTCTTGGAGGCCTGGAGTGACAAAACTAGTTCATATATAATTTTCTTTGCAGTCTAATAAAACGGATTGGAGGAATTAGGTTAATTTGATATAAAACCATCCTGGAGAAATCTAATTTCTATATGTCAATATAGACATATATTTATATAACTTTAAGATTATATAATTTATATAACTTTAATTTATAACTTTAATTTAATTTATAACTTTAAGATGGAGAGACTTCAACTCCCAGAATTCCCCAGCCAGCGCTGCTGGCTGGGGAATTCTGGGAGTTGAAGCCCCCCTCATCTGAAAGTTGCAAAGAGTGAGAAATATACAGAACTGAACAAGTTTAAAACTCAGGATTCTGGGAGCTGGAATAAAACCGATTTATTAAAAACAATTTTTTTTCTTGATACCCTAAAATTAACCTGGCTCTCTGCCTACGCTAACCAGGCCAATTAAATAGTTTTGATGCTCCCGTGATCCGAAACTCAGGCCATTACGTAAGTTATAGAAATGGGTCAGCGGTGATCATCCAGCCGTATCCTTTCCTCAGGATGTTTGCGGAGTCCCCAGCCTCCCTCTGAGGTTTTGACACCTGCCAATCTGTGTCAAGAAACGGGTCACTTACCTCTTCTTGGTAGGGGTACCTTCGGCTGCCCTCTTCTCCTGGCCGGCTGCCGGCGGAGTCTCCCGAGGACTCGGCTTCTTGATCCCCATAAGAGGAACCATCTCCTTGATGTCTTTGATCATGGGTCTAGGTGAAAACAAACTCGGTTAGTGTCCATTGTCTGCAGCTCATGAATTCAAACTGAATCGGATCGGGTTGAGTTGAATTGATTGGATCTTTTTTTCATCCTACCTTTATTCCGTTATAGGTCACCCCAAGGGGGCGAACGTACTTTATGCTTCGACGTCCATCTATTTTCCCCACAAAAACAACAACCCTCTGAGGTGGGCTGGGCTGAGAGAGATTGACTGGTCCAAATTCACTCACCTGGTTTTCATGCCTAAAGCAGGGCTAGAACTCACCGTCTCCTGGTGATGGCCCCAGAGTCATCCATGCCTAAGGTGGGACTAGAACTCACCGTCTCCTGGTGATTGGTTCAAAATCACCCAGCTAGACTAGAACTCCAAGTCTCCTGGTGATTGGCCTAAAGTCACCCAGATGGCTTTTGTGTCTAAGGCAGGACTAGAACTCCCAGTCTCCTGATGTTTGGCCTAAAATCACCCAGCTAGCTTTCATGCCTAAAACGGGACTAGAATTCACTGTCTCCTGGTGATTGGTCCAAAGTCATCCAGCCAGCTTTCCTGCCTAAGGCGGGACTATCTCCCAGCCTCCTAGTGATTGACCCAAAGTCACCTAAGGTGGGACTAGAACTCACTGTTTCCTGCTGATTGGCTCAAAGTCACCCAGTTGGACTAGAACTTCCAGTCTCCTGATGACTGACCCAAAGTCACCCAGCCAGCTTTCCTGCCTAAGGCAGGATTAGAACTCACTGTTTCCTACTGATTGGCCCAAAGTCACCCAGCTGGATTAGAATTCGCAGCCTTCTGGTGATTGGCCCAAAGTCACCCAGCCGGCTTCCTTGCCTAAGGGAGGACTAGAACTCCCAGTCTCCTGGTGATTGGCCCAAAGTCACCCAGCTGGCTTCCTTGCCTAAGGGAGGACTAGAACTCCCAGTCTCCTGGTGATTGGCCCAAAGTCACCCAGCCGGCTTCCTTGCCTAAGGGAGGACTAGAACTTCCAGTCTCCTGGTGATTGGCCCAAAGTCACCCAGCCGGCTTCCTTGCCTAAGGGAGGTCTAGAACTCCCAGTCTCCTGGTGATTGGCCCAAAGTCACCCAGCCGGCTTCCTTGCCTAAGGGAGGACTAGAACTCCCAGTCTCCTGGTGATTGGCCCAAAGTCACCCAGCCGACTTCCTTGCCTAAGGGAGGACTAGAACTCCGAATCTTCTGGTGATTGGCCCAAAGTCACCCAGCCGGCTTCCTTGCCTAAGGGAGGACTAGAACTCCCAGTCTCCTGGTGATTGGCCCAAAGTCACCCAGCCAGCTTCTTTGCCTAAGGGAGGACTAGAACTCCCAGTCTCCTGGTGATTGGCCCAAAGTCACCCAGCCGGCTTCTTTGCCTAAGGGAGGACTAGAACTCCCAGTCTCCTGGTGATTGGCCCAAAGTCACCCAGCCAGCTTCTTTGCCTAAGGGAGGACTAGAACTCCCAGTCTCCTGGTGATTGGCCCAAAGTCACCCAGCCGGCTTCCTTGCCTAAGGGAGGACTAGAACTCCCAGTCTCCTGGTGATTGGCCCAAAGTCACCCAGCCAGCTTTCATGCCCAAGGGGGGACTCGAACCCAACCTCTCTGTGTTCCTAGGTCAGCACCTTAACCATTGCACCAAACTGGCTCTCTTCTTAACATCACGTTCAAATTCACCCACATAATGGCAGAGGTATCGCCAGGACATAGTCGAAAAGATCAAGATGGCCTCCACAATGATGTCATCAAACACGGACGCCATCTTGACTCTTTGGATCATTCTCTGTGGCCATATAACCCCCCCCCCCCAAATGTGATTAAATCAAAATAAATAAAACTCAACAGGTTATGGAAACGCTGGTGGTTTATTATGCCCGCCATCGCTTATTTCATTTCACGTCCATCCTCTGCCCTTCCTTAAATGGCTCGGGGCACTTTATATTAAAATTGAAGTAATTTAATTGCATTAAAATAAACACCTTTTCGGAGCACCGAAGCAGAAGAATGAATAAAAAGCCAGAAGACAGATATAATTCAAAGGGACAAGAATAACCTTTACTGATTTACTTATTTATTTTATTCACTATGAAAGAAAAAAAAACCCCAAAAAACAGTCAAAACAAAATTCATTATACAAGTAGTCCTCGATTTACGACCACGACGGAGCCCAAAATTTCTGTGTCTAAGTGAGACATTTGTTAAGTGAGTTTTCTCCCATTTTACGACCATTCTTGCCACGGTTGTTAAGTGAATCACTGCGGTCGTTAAATTAGTCGCACGGTTGTTAAGTGAATCCGGCTTCCCCCTTGCGTGTCAGAAGGTCGCAAATGGGGATCAGGTGATTTCGGGACACTGCGACCGTCATAAATATGAGTCCATTGCCAAGCGTTTAAATTTTTATCACGTGACCCTGGGGATGCTGTAAAGGTCGTAAGTGTGAAAAATGGTCATAATTCGCTTTTTTCGGTGCGGTTATAACTGCCAATGGTCATGAATGGTTGCAAGTTGAGGATATCTTGTACTGCTTTTTTTAGTAGATCATGAGAATTTTTAAGGCATTCGGTCTTATTTCTTTAAACTTTTAAACTGCTAGTATTTCTCTACAAAAAGGTAAGTCAGAAGTCTCTTTTATTATATGTTTTTAAGGTATTTTTGTCACTTTGTTTTGTTACGTACAGTCCCTTTTTTTCCTTTAGGTTCGTATTTTAATGTCAAAACTTAATAAAGATATTATTTTTTTTAAAAAAAAGAATTAATCATAATGCACTGATGACGTTACCTAGTTGGGTCATTAAACGTCTGCAAGAAAGCTCAGAGAGCACCTACGGCCCCTAATTTCAACCTTTGAGCTACAAATCATCTCCTTGATGGGCAAATTAAAATTTGCAAATTTCAAGATGCACTTCCTATAAAAATTCGATTAACTCCCAAGCCATTTCAATCACCTCATTTTTTTCCAAAAATTATCCTCCATTCCCTCCCACCACCACCCCAGGGATCTTACTGGTGGGTGAATATAAATCCACAAAGAAAATTACTCATTTAACACAAATTGCATCCCCAGCTGGAAACGGGGATTTGGCTGATGCAGAGAAACTAAATTAAATTTCGTGCCATTTGTGTATTTTTACAGCAACCTGACCTCAATTTGCACAACCTGGCCAACAAGGCAGAAAAAATGGGTAATTAATAAGAGCGAGGCGTGACTGGATGGCTTTAAGTTTGCTTTATAAACATTTATATCTCATCCTGTCTAATGTATACGTACCACCCAGGCTAGCAACCATTATGTCTAGGAACACAATTAATCCCGTTTAAAAACAAACAAATTAAGAAGATTATCTCAAATAAACAGGGCTGTTTAATAAAAACAGGTAGGGAGGCCAAATAAAATAAAATGTTAAGCTTGTTTTTCAACCTCAGCTGCCGTGTTGGGTGGACTTCAACTCCCAGGATTCCCCAGCCAGCAGGCTTGCAGGTGGGTGGAAGGAAAGGGGAAAGAGAGGAGGGGAAGGGAAGGGAAGGAAAGGAAACGGAGGGAGGGAAGAGGAAAGGAAGGAAAGGAAAGTAGGGAAAAGGGAGGGAAGGGAAGAGGGAAGGGAAGAAAGGAAACGGAGGGAGGGATGAGGAAAGGAAGGAAAGGAAAGGAGGGAAGGAGGGAAGGGAAGGGAAGGAAGGAAAGGAGAAAGGAAAGGAAAGGAAGGGAAGGGAAGGGATGGAAAGAAGGAAAGGAAAGGAAAGGAAAGGAAAGGAAAGGAAAGGAAAGGAAAGGAAAGGAAAGGAAAGGAAAGGAAAGGAAAGAAGGAGGAAAGGAAAGGAGGCAAAAGGAAAGGGAAGGAAAGGAAAGGAAAGGAAAGGAGAAAGGGGAAGGGAAGGGAAAGGAAAGGAACAGAAGGAAAGGAAAGGAAAGGAAAGGAAAGGAAAGGAAAGGAAAGGAAAGGAAAGGAAAGGAAAGGAAAGGAAGAGGGAAGAGGAATGAAAGGAAAGGAGGGAGGGAAGGGAAGGGATTGGAAGGGAAGGGAAGGGAAGGGAAGGAAAGGAGAGAAGGGAAGGAGGGAGGGAGGGAAGGGAAGGCAAGGAGGGAGGGAGGGAAGGGATGTGAAGGGGAGGGAGGGAAGGGAAGGGAAGGAAGAGGGAAGAAGAAGGAAAGGAAAGGAGGGAGGGAAAGGATTGGAAAGGGAGTGGAGGGAAGGAAAGGAAAGGAGGGAGGGAAGGGATGTGAAGGGGTGGGAAGGGAAGGGAAGGACAGGACAGGGAGGGGAGGGGAGGGGAGGGAAAGGGGAGAGGGGTTTGATTTTTTTCATGACCCATCAGTTTCTTTTCTTGGTTGCCCTCGGTTTTCCCAGAAATCTTCTCCAACACCAAAGCTCAAACACACCAATGAGCTTCCTCTCCACTTAATAACCGCTCTGCTTAGCAACAATAAATTCTGGCCCCCAAATGTGGTCGGAAATCTAGGACTACCAATACACATAAGAAGGGCCGGATTTATTCTTCTTCTGAGTCCAACTTTCCCTACCTAGAGAGACAGAGGATCTTGGCGGAGGCACATCCCAGCATCTGAATATCTGAGGGGTTCCTCGGTGCCCTCTGCGTTTGGTTATTATCTTGCAGACGTTTCGTGACCAAGCTAGGTTACATCATCAGTGCCAGCATTGATGATGTTACTAGTTAAGGAATCGAAGGCTAAAATATAGGAAGAACGGGTTGCAGGAACTGGGAATGTCTAGTTTAATGAAGAGAAGGACCAGGGGAGACATGATAGCAGTCTTCCAGTATCTCAGGGGCTGCCCCAAAGAAGAGGGAGTCAAGCTATTCTCCAAAGCACCTGAAGGGAGGACAAGAAGCAACGGGTGGAAACTAATCTAGGAGAGAAGCAACTTAGAACTAAGGAGAGATTTCCTGACAGTGAGGACAATTAATCAGTGGAACAACATCCCACCAGAACTGGTGGGTGCTCCATCACTGGGAGTTTTTAAGAAGAGACTAAGCAGCCACCTGTCTGAAATGACATAGATTCTTCGGCCTGAGCAGCGGGGTTGGACTAGATGACCTCCGAGGTCCCTTCCCACTCTGTTTTTCTCTCCTATTCTGTTTCCACACCTTCGCAAGATCATCTTTCAGAAGGAGATGGCTGCCAGGATGACTCCTATCTCCCACGTACGTGGCTTGATCCCGAGATCACTTGCGTAGCTTTCCTTAATACTCTTCCTAGCGCTCTCTCTCTCTCTCTCTCTCTCTCCTGGTGTAAATTTCTCAGAGTTGCATCACTGTGCCTTAAGTTCAAGCCAGGTTAGGCTTCATTGTGATTTGAGGCGGGATGATTTCCTTAATAAACCACCATGGATGGCTTGGTCTAAACCGGCACGTGGATTTTACTTCCCATCTTTAGTTCCCATCCGGGATAAGCGACGATAAAGGATCGTGGGAATTGAAAAACCACGTGAAGATTTTCACGCGAGAGCCCCCCCACCGTTATACCATCGCCTGGGGTTTGCGAGCCAAACGGACGACAACTCACACAGATGTGATGTGTGTAAAATAAAATAAAAAGTTCACGTTTGAACTGTGCAGCCTTTTGATGCTCACTGGAGATTTTTTAAAAAAGAAATTGGACACCCTTTCCATTCAAAATGGCATAGGCATTGGTTTTCTTCCAGATGTTTCATTACCCAACTAGGGAACATTATCAGTGCCAGAAGGAGAAAGGAGGAGGAGGAAGAAAAGGAGGAGGAGGACTGCAGAGTGCTCTCTGAGCTTGGCGTGTGTTGTTTTTCGCCATAATGATGTTGTTTTGCAGGTGAGCTAAATGTGGATTTGACAGACTTTTGAGATCCACCTCTCCTCCCCTCCCCGTGGTTTGTTAATCCAGGTGTTTACTACGTCCTATAGGTAGTCCTCCACTTACAACAGTCCGTTTAGTGACCGTCCAAAGTTACAACGGCACCGAACCAAAGTAACTTAGGACCGTTTTTCACACTTACGATCCGTTGCAGCATTCCCCGTGGTCACGGGATCAAAATTCAGACGCTTTGGCAACTGGCTCATATTTATGACGGTCGTAGTGTCCCGGGGTCTTAAGTGATCCTCTTTCTGACGGGCAAAGTCAACGAGGAAGCTGCATTCGCTTAACAACCTTGTTACTCCCTTAACAACTTCAGTGATTCATTTAACCACCGGGGCCCGAAAGGCGCTAAAAACGAGGCCAACTTCACCAATGTCTCGCTGAGTGATAGAAATTTTGGGCTCAGTTGTGGTCATAAAATGAGGACTACCCGTATTTCTTTATTTCTTTAAGCTTTAAAAATCAGATTTATCTCCCCTAAGACGTCCGCGGGGTGGCTTAAAAATAAGCAAAACCTGAGCGTATCGAAAATGCCACCCACACTATAAAAACGACAAAGCTCTTTTATTCCTGCCTGGGACCGACAAACGCACTTTATTCGAGGAAAGGAGGCCACTAAAAGTGAAAAAAGACACAACCTTTCATCCTCTCGGGTGATGTGAGTTTACATCACAATCGAGGGCGCCCACTCAGATCACATAAAGTTTCATCACCGATTTCTAAATCCTTCTCCGCCTCCACTTTTGGGATATGACACAGCTTCGATGGTGATCCTTTTAGCCTTGAAGTCATCAATTCCCCAACCAAAGGGTGGGGAGAATGGGAACTGGAGTCCCTCTTCCTGGAAAGTTCCAGGTTGGGGAAATGGAGGTCATTTTTGAGGTGTTACTTGGAGAATCCTGACAGTCACGCCCTTCCAAAATCGAACGTCTGTTGTTTCCCTCTCTTTCAAACACCCTTAAATGCACGCATATACACACAACACA
Organism: Coluber constrictor foxii; assembly: GCA_038048745.1. NCBI lineage: Eukaryota > Metazoa > Chordata > Lepidosauria > Squamata > Colubridae > Coluber > Coluber constrictor. Next base: position 194,589 of record JAWJVD010000190.1, read on the forward strand.
GATTGTCCTCAACTTACAACGGTTCAAAGTTACGACGGCGTGGAAAAAAGGGACGTATGACCAGTAGTGAGTTTCAAATCGGTTCGCTATCGGTATTGCGCACTCGCGACACTTCTGCCCAGAGCGTTTTTGATGACGTCTGGGCAGGTGGGTGGAGCCTCCCGCTGCCGCCACTAGCGGTTTGCGCGAACCGTGAGTAACCCACCACTGCGTATGGCTGGGTTTTTTTCACACTTAACGACCGTTGCAGCAGGTCAGGTGATGAAAATTGGGACTCTTGGCAACTGGCGACTTTTTGACAAGCAAAATCCATGGGGAAGCCGGATTCACTTTACAAACAGTCATTCGTTTAATGCCTGCGACAAGAAAAGTCGTAAAATGGGGCAAAACTCACATAGCAACTGTCCCTGCTTAGGGATGAGAATTTGGGGCTCAATTGAGTTCGCAAGTTGGAGCCTACTTGTATTTCTATACAATATAGATTTCTATTATTTCTGTATATTTCAACTATTATTTCTACATACAGTATATTTCTATTTCTATTTATTTCTATTATTTCTATTTATTTCTATTATTTCTATTTCTATTTATTTCTACTATTTCTATTTCTATTTATTTCTATTATTTCAATGTATTTCTATTTCTATTGTTTCTATTATCTCAATATACTGTTATTTCTATTTCATTTCTATTTTCTTTTCTTTTCTTTTTCAAGTTTTATTGGTTCCCCCCCAATACACACCCACATATTTTTTGAAACAGAGTATTGATCATATCATATCGTATCGTATCATCATATGTAATTCATCATATTCAAATATATTTTACTTACTTACAGTTTCTGCCAAAGTGTTCTTTTTCCATATTTGTTAATCAAATCTTAATTTTTCTTAATTATTCTTAAATCTTAAAAGATGCTGTTTATTTTTATAAGCAGCATCTTCTTTCATCCTCAAATTCTGTTTTTTCTATTCTATTTTCATTATTTCTATTTATTTTTACTTCTATCATTTCTACATATTTCTATTTATTTCTATAATTTCTATATTTCTATTTCTATTGTTTTAATCTATTTCTATTTGTTTCTGTTATGTCAATATAACTTCTATTAGTTCTATTCCTATCAGTTCTAATTCCATATATTTTTATTATTTCTATTTATTTCTATTTCCTATTTCTGTTTCTAAGCCTGGCAACCTGAGAAGCTCTCATCTCAAAAGCAAAGTGCTGAGCTGGTCACCTTCAATCAGGTACAACAAGTTGAGAGCTATGCAAGCCCTATTCCAACTACGAGAGCTACAAAATAAAATTTAAAAAAAAGAATAAGGAGTAAGCACATCCCTAACCGCTTTGAATCTCTCCCAAATCTAAAAAATAAAGTCCAGAAAAGAAAAGAAAAAAAAGGGAAGTTAAAAAAAAAAAGAATTAAAAACAAAAACTCCAGAAAACAAATTCCAGAAAGCAAAAGGATGAAGGCCCATTCTTACCTTCCTTACTGAAGCTCCATCAGCTGATAAAGGAATTCGGGAGAAAAATCAGAATAAATTCCACCTTTCTGCTAAACTTGGACTGATTCCATCAAAACCTCTGAGTCAAGATACGGCCGCTCCTCGAAATAATCCTTAAAATTTGGGAATCCGATGTTCCCCGGCCGAGTCGAGTGCAGTTTCCCTGGATAAATACACCTTGGCGATGCTTTCTTTTGACTTCACCTGAGCCGCAGAGGGTGGAGGGAAGGAAACTTGTTGGACCACAAATTTCTGAGGCACTCGGAATATGTTTCCGCTGACAATTAGCCATGGAAATGAGGCTGACTCACGGGAGCGATGACTTCGGGATCCCTGAATTGCACGCTTGCAAAAGGAAAAAAAGAAAAAAAGTTCATCCTTTTTGATTTCTTTTTGGCTTTCTTAATTGGCCGACGAGGAACAATTTCAATCGGAATAAAGCTGGAAGGGACCTTGGAGGTCTTCTAGTCCAACCCCCTGCTCAGGATGGAGACTCTATATAAATGGTTGTCCTATCTCTTCTTGAAAACCTCCAGTGATGGAGAAGGAAGGGAGGGAGGGAGGGAGGGAGGGAGGGAGGGAGGGAGGAAGGAAGGAAGGAAGGAAGGAAGGAAGGAAGGAAGGAGGGAGGGAGGGAGGGAGGGAGGAAGAGAGGAAGGAAGGAAGGAAGGAAGGAAGGAAGGAAGGAAGGAAGGAAGGAAGGAAGGAAGGAGATCCTACATTATTTCAGACAAATGGCTGTCCAATCTCTTCTTGCAAGCCTCCAGAGATGGAGAAGGAAGGAAGGAAGGAAGGAAGGAAGGAAGGAAGGAAGGAAGGAAGGAAGGAAGGAAGGAAGGAAGGAAGGAAGGAAGGAAGGAAGGAGAAGGAAGGAAGGAGATCCTACATTATTTCAGACAAATGGCTGTCCAATCTCTTCTTAAAAACCTCCAGTGATAGAGAAGGAAGGAAGGAAGGAAGGAAGGAAGGAAGGAAGGAAGGAAGGAAGGAAGGAAGGAAGGAAGGAAGGAAGGAAGGAAGGCGAAGGAAGGAAGGAGATCCTACATTATTTCAGACAAATGGCTATCCAATCTCTTCTTGAAAGCCTCCAGTGATGGAGAAGGAAGGAAGGAAGGAAGGAAGGAAGGAAGGAAGGAAGGAAGGAAGGAAGGAAGGAGGGAGGGAGGGAGGGAGGGAGGGAGGGAAGGAAGGAAGGAAGGAAGGAAGGGAGGGAGGGAGGGAGGGACGGAGGGAGGGAGGAAGGAGGAAGGAGATCCTACATTATTTCAGACCAATGGCTGTCCAATCTCTTCTTAAAAGCCTCCAGTGATGGAGAAGGAAGGAAGGAAGGAAGGAAGGAAGGAAGGAAGGAAGGAAGGAAGGAAGGAAGGAAGGAAGGAGGGAGGGAGGGAGGGAGGGAGGGAGGGAGGGAGGGAGGGAGGGAGGGAGGGAGGGAGGGAAGGAAGGAAGGAAGGGAGGGAGGGAGGGAGGGACGGAGGGAGGGAGGAAGGAGGAAGGAGATCCTACATTATTTCAGACCAATGGCTGTCCAATCTCTTCTTAAAAGCCTCCAGTGATGGAGAAGGAAGGAAGGAAGGAAGGAAGGAAGGAAGGAAGGAAGGAAGGAGGGAGGGAGGGAGGGAGGGAGGGAGGGAGGGAGGGAGGGAGGGAGGGAGGAAGGAAGGAAGGAAGGAAGGAAGGAAGGAGATCCTACATTATTTCAGACAAATGGCTGTCCAATCTCTTCTTGCAAGCCTCCAGAGATGGAGAAGGAAGGAAGGAAGGAAGGAAGGAAGGAAGGAAGGAAGGAAGGAAGGAAGGAAGGAAGGAAGGAAGGAAGGAAGGAGAAGGAAGGAAGGAGATCCTACATTATTTCAGACAAATGGCTATCCAATCTCTTCTTGAAAGCCTCCAGTGATGGAGAAGGAAGGAAGGAAGGAAGGAAGGAAGGAAGGAAGGAAGGAGGGAGGGAGGGAGGGAGGGAGGGAGGGAGGGAGGGAAGGAAGGAAGGAAGGAGAAGGAAGGAAGGAGATCCTACATTATTTCAGACAAATGGCTATCCAATCTCTTCTTGAAAGCCTCCAGTGATGGAGAAGGAAGGAAGGAAGGAAGGAAGGAAGGAAGGAGGGAGGGAGGGAGGGAGGGAGGGAGGGAGGGAGGGAAGGAAGGAAGGAAGGAGAAGGAAGGAAGGAGATCCTACATTATTTCAGACAAATGGCTATCCAATCTCTTCTTGAAAGCCTCCAGTGATGGAGAAGGAAGGAAGGAAGGAAGGAAGGAAGGAAGGAAGGAAGGAAGGAAGGAAGGAAGGAAGGAGGGAGGGAGGGAGGGAGGGAGGGAGGGAAGGAAGGAAGGAAGGAAGGGAGGGAGGGAGGGAGGGACGGAGGGAGGGAGGAAGGAGGAAGGAGATCCTACATTATTTCAGACCAATGGCTGTCCAATCTCTTCTTAAAAGCCTCCAGTGATGGAGAAGGAAGGAAGGAAGGAAGGAAGGAAGGAAGGAAGGAAGGAAGGAAGGAAGGAAGGAAGGAAGGAAGGAAGGAAGGAAGGAAGGAAGGAAGGAAGGAGAAGGAAGGAAGGAGATCCTACATTATTTCAGACAAATGGCTGTCCAATCTCTTCTTAAAAACCTCCAGTGATAGAGAAGGAAGGAAGGAAGGAAGGAAGGAAGGAAGGAAGGAAGGAAGGAAGGAAGGAAGGAAGGAAGGAAGGAAGGCGAAGGAAGGAAGGAGATCCTACATTATTTCAGACAAATGGCTATCCAATCTCTTCTTGAAAGCCTCCAGTGATGGAGAAGGAAGGAAGGAAGGAAGGAAGGAAGGAAGGAAGGAAGGAAGGAAGGAGGGAGGGAGGGAGGGAGGGAGGGAGGGAGGGAGGGAGGGAGGGAGGGAAGGAAGGAAGGAAGGAAGGAAGGGAGGGAGGGAGGGACGGAGGGAGGGAGGAAGGAGGAAGGAGATCCTACATTATTTCAGACCAATGGCTGTCCAATCTCTTCTTAAAAGCCTCCAGTGATGGAGAAGGAAGGAAGGAAGGAAGGAAGGAAGGAAGGAAGGAAGGAAGGAAGGAAGGAGGGAGGGAGGGAGGGAGGGAGGGAGGGAGGGAGGGAGGGAAGGAAGGAAGGAAGGAAGGAAGGGAGGGAGGGACGGAGGGAGGGAGGAAGGAGGAAGGAGATCCTACATTATTTCAGACCAATGGCTGTCCAATCTCTTCTTAAAAGCCTCCAGTGATGGAGAAGGAAGGAAGGAAGGAAGGAAGGAAGGAAGGAAGGAAGGAAGGAAGGAAGGAAGGAGGGAGGGAGGGAGGGAGGGAGGGAGGGAGGGAGGAAGGAAGGAAGGAAGGAAGGAAGGAAGGAAGGAAGGAGGGAGGGAGGGAGGGAGGGAGGGAGGGAGGGAGGGAGGGAAGGAAGGAAGGAAGGAAGGAAGGGAGGGAGGGAGGGACGGAGGGAGGGAGGAAGGAGGAAGGAGATCCTACATTATTTCAGACCAATGGCTGTCCAATCTCTTCTTAAAAGCCTCCAGTGATGGAGAAGGAAGGAAGGAAGGAAGGAAGGAAGGAAGGAAGGAAGGAAGGAGGGAGGGAGGGAGGGAGGGAGGGAGGGAGGGAGGGAGGAAGGAAGGAAGGAAGGAAGGAAGGAAGGAAGGAAGGAGGGAGGGAGGGAGGGAGGGAGGGAGGGAGGGAGGAAGGAAGGAAGGAAGGAAGGAAGGAAGGAAGGAAGGAAGGAAGGAGGGAGGGAGGGAGGGAGGGAGGGAGGGAGGGAGGGAGGGAAGGAAGGAAGGAAGGAAGGGAGGGAGGGAGGGAGGGACGGAGGGAGGGAGGAAGGAGGAAGGAGATCCTACATTATTTCAGACAAATGGCTATCCAATCTCTTCTTGAAAGCCTCCAGTGATGGAGAAGGAAGGAAGGAAGGAAGGAAGGAAGGAAGGAAGGAGGGAGGGAGGGAGGGAGGGAGGGAGGGAGGGAGGGAAGGAAGGAAGGAAGGAGAAGGAAGGAAGGAGATCCTACATTATTTCAGACAAATGGCTATCCAATCTCTTCTTGAAAGCCTCCAGTGATGGAGAAGGAAGGAAGGAAGGAAGGAAGGAAGGAAGGAAGGAAGGAAGGAAGGAAGGAGGGAGGGAGGGAGGGAGGGAGGGAGGGAGGGAGGGAAGGAAGGAAGGAAGGAAGGAAGGGAGGGAGGGAGGGACGGAGGGAGGGAGGAAGGAGGAAGGAGATCCTACATTATTTCAGACCAATGGCTGTCCAATCTCTTCTTAAAAGCCTCCAGTGATGGAGAAGGAAGGAAGGAAGGAAGGAAGGAAGGAAGGAAGGAAGGAAGGAAGGAGGGAGGGAGGGAGGGAGGGAGGGAGGGAGGGAGGGAGGGAGGGAAGGAAGGAAGGAAGGAAGGAAGGGAGGGAGGGACGGAGGGAGGGAGGAAGGAGGAAGGAGATCCTACATTATTTCAGACCAATGGCTGTCCAATCTCTTCTTAAAAGCCTCCAGTGATGGAGAAGGAAGGAAGGAAGGAAGGAAGGAAGGAAGGAAGGAAGGAAGGAAGGAAGGAAGGAAGGAAGGAAGGAAGGAAGGAAGGAAGGAGAAGGAAGGAAGGAGATCCTACATTATTTCAGACAAATGGCTGTCCAATCTCTTCTTAAAAACCTCCAGTGATAGAGAAGGAAGGAAGGAAGGAAGGAAGGAAGGAAGGAAGGAAGGAAGGAAGGAAGGAAGGAAGGAAGGAAGGAAGGCGAAGGAAGGAAGGAGATCCTACATTATTTCAGACAAATGGCTATCCAATCTCTTCTTGAAAGCCTCCAGTGATGGAGAAGGAAGGAAGGAAGGAAGGAAGGAAGGAAGGAAGGAAGGAAGGAAGGAAGGAAGGAAGGAAGGAAGGAGGGAGGGAGGGAGGGAGGGAGGGAGGGAGGGAGGGAGGGAGGGAGGGAAGGAAGGAAGGAAGGAAGGAAGGAAGGGAGGGAGGGAGGGACGGAGGGAGGGAGGAAGGAGGAAGGAGATCCTACATTATTTCAGACCAATGGCTGTCCAATCTCTTCTTAAAAGCCTCCAGTGATGGAGAAGGAAGGAAGGAAGGAAGGAAGGAAGGAAGGAAGGAAGGAAGGAAGGAGGGAGGGAGGGAGGGAGGGAGGGAGGGAGGGAGGGAGGGAGGGAAGGAAGGAAGGAAGGAAGGAAGGGAGGGAGGGACGGAGGGAGGGAGGAAGGAGGAAGGAGATCCTACATTATTTCAGACCAATGGCTGTCCAATCTCTTCTTAAAAGCCTCCAGTGATGGAGAAGGAAGGAAGGAAGGAAGGAAGGAAGGAAGGAAGGAAGGAAGGAAGGAAGGAGGGAGGGAGGGAGGGAGGGAGGGAGGGAGGAAGGAAGGAAGGAAGGAAGGAAGGAAGGAAGGAAGGAAGGAAGGAAGGAAGGAGGGAGGGAGGGAGGGAGGGAGGGAGGGAGGGAGGGAGGGAAGGAAGGAAGGAAGGAAGGAAGGGAGGGAGGGAGGGACGGAGGGAGGGAGGAAGGAGGAAGGAGATCCTACATTATTTCAGACCAATGGCTGTCCAATCTCTTCTTAAAAGCCTCCAGTGATGGAGAAGGAAGGAAGGAAGGAAGGAAGGAAGGAAGGAAGGAAGGAAGGAAGGAAGGAGGGAGGGAGGGAGGGAGGGAGGGAGGGAGGGAGGGAGGGAGGAAGGAAGGAAGGAAGGAAGGAAGGAAGGAAGGAAGGAAGGAAGGAAGGAAGGAAGGAAGGCGAAGGAAGGAAGGAGATCCTACATTATTTCAGACAAATGGCTATCCAATCTCTTCTTGAAAGCCTCCAGTGATGGAGAAGGAAGGAAGGAAGGAAGGAAGGAAGAAAGGAAGGAAGGGGGATGGAAGGAAGGAAGGAAGGAAGGAAGGAAGGAAGGGGGATGGAGGGAAAGAAGGAAGGAAGGAAGGAAGGAAGGAAGGAAGGAAGGAAGGAAGGAAGGAAGGAAGGAAGGAAGGCGAAGGAAGGAAGGAGATCCTACATTATTTCAGACAAATGGCTGTCCAATCTCTTCTTGAAAGCCTCCAGAGATGGAGAAGGAAGGAAGGAAGGAAGGAAGGAAGGAAGGAAGGAAGGAAGGAAGGAAGGAAGGAAGGAAGGAAGGAAGGAAGGAAGGAAGGAAGGAAGGAAGGCGAAGGAAGGAAGGAGATCCTACATTATTTCAGACAAATGGCTGTCCAATCTCTTCTTGCAAGCCTCCAGAGATGGAGAAGGAAGGAAGGAAGGAAGGAAGGAAGGAAGGAAGGAAGGAAGGAAGGAAGGAAGGAAGGAAGGAAGGAAGGAAGGAAGGCGAAGGAAGGAAGGAGATCCTACATTATTTCAGACAAATGGCTGTCCAATCTCTTCTTGCAAGCCTCCAGAGATGGAGAAGGAAGGAAGGAAGGAAGGAAGGAAGGAAGGAAGGAAGGAAGGAAGGAAGGAAGGAAGGAAGGAAGGAAGGAAGGAGAAGGAAGGAAGGAGATCCTACATTATTTCAGACAAATGGCTGTCCAATCTCTTCTTAAAAACCTCCAGTGATAGAGAAGGAAGGAAGGAAGGAAGGAAGGAAGGAAGGAAGGAAGGAAGGAAGGAAGGAAGGCGAAGGAAGGAAGGAGATCCTACATTATTTCAGACAAATGGCTATCCAATCTCTTCTTGAAAGCCTCCAGTGATGGAGAAGGAAGGAAGGAAGGAAGGAAGGAAGGAAGGAAGGAAGGAAGGAAGGAGGGAGGGAGGGAGGGAGGGAGGGAGGGAAGGAAGGAAGGAAGGAAGGAAGGGAGGGAGGGAGGGACGGAGGGAGGGAGGAAGGAGGAAGGAGATCCTACATTATTTCAGACCAATGGCTGTCCAATCTCTTCTTAAAAGCCTCCAGTGATGGAGAAGGAAGGAAGGAAGGAAGGAAGGAAGGAAGGAAGGAAGGAAGGAAGGAGGGAGGGAGGGAGGGAGGGAGGGAGGGAGGGAGGGAGGGAGGGAAGGAAGGAAGGAAGGAAGGAAGGAAGGGAGGGAGGGACGGAGGGAGGGAGGAAGGAGGAATGAGATCCTACATTATTTCAGACCAATGGCTGTCCAATCTCTTCTTAAAAGCCTCCAGAGATGGGGAAGGAAGGAAGGAAGGAAGGAAGGAAGGAAGGAAGGAAGGAAGGAAGGCAGAATAACAATTGGGAGGGTTAATTGTTCTCACTGTTAGGAAGTTTCTCCTTAATTCCAATTAAAATTTTTAAATTTTCAATATTTATTTTTTTGTTTGATCACAAGTTGCATTGATCAGAAACGAGGATCAATCCATTGTTTATGTGAATAAGAGGGTTGTGGAGAACTTACTTTTTCCGATAAAAATGTAGTACATTTTACCAAAATTGTAATTTTATTTAATTTTTTTAAAAAAATTTAAATGTAATAAATGTTATAACTTCATAACAATTTTAATAATTTATCAAACAACCAAAATAATGTAATCATTCAAATTCTTAAGAGAAACTCCTTGTGTGGCTAACCACGCTAGGCCAAATAAAGTATAGATTAAACCTCAGTTAAAATATATAAAAACTTTTCCTGAACATTTAAATACAGCTTGACTACAGTGAGATACACTCTTAAATTAAGCTTTTGGCCCTATTCCTCATCATCTTTTTACATTTATTTTGAAACAAATCCCTCAGTTGTTTTTGAAGCTGTTAGAAAGATTTGGGGGAGCTAGTATGACTTGGGGATATGAAATATTAAGCTGCCTCAAAGTTTTTAAAGAAGAAACTCAAGAGCTGCCTCTTGAAGATAATTGAGTGTGTTTTCCTGCACCTTGTGAAGGGTTAGAATAGATGATCTTTAGGGCACTTCCTTCAAATTCCACAGTTTGGGGACTTTATTTATTTTTATTTTTTTTATTTTAAATTTGATTTATATGCCGCCCTTCTCCGGAGACTCAGGGCGGCTTACAATGCATTAAGCAATATCCTTCATACTTTTGTATATTTATACAAAGTCAGCTTATTGCCCCCACAAACTGGGTCCTCATAATTATAATTTATAATTATAATTTATAATTTTATACGATGGGGCAATTGTTCGCTTGGCTTTGGACCCTAAGCAGGTAATTCTACTGAGGCCAGAAAATACTTGGGAGATAGACTTCTCCCTACAAAAATGCAAGTTGACAGCAGTTTTCAAGCAGCCTAACATTATTCTAGCCAAAATTAATGTTGACTAAGTGTGGCATTTCTCTTAAGGCCTTTAACGGTACAACAGAGACAACTCACAAGGGTTTCCTGGGTTTGGGTTATTAACAGAATTGCAAAATAAGATTTAATATGTTTGTGTTGTTGCTGCTGTTGTTGTAAGAAAGAAGAAAGGACAAGAGGGAGGGAGGGAGGGAGGGAGGGAGGGAGGAAGGAAGGAAGGAAGATAGAAGGAGGAGGAGGAAGGAAGGAAGGAAGGAAGGAAGGAAGGAAGGAAGGAGGGAAGGAAGGAGTTAGTAGAATTGTAAAATTACGTTGAATAAGTTGCATTGCTTTTGGAAGAAAGAAGAAAGTGGAAAAAAGAAGGAGGAGGAAGAGGAGGAAGGAAGGAAGGAGGGAGGAAAGGAAGGAGTTATTAGAATTGTAAAATTAGGTTGAATAAGTTGTGTTACTTTTGGAAGAAAAAAGTGGAAGAAAGAAGGAAGAGGAGGAAGAGGAAGAGGAGGAAGGAAGGACGGAGGGAAGGAACGAGAGTAGAATTGTAAAATTAGGTTTAATATGTTCTGCTGCTTTTGGAAGAAAGTAGAAAGTGAAAGAAAGAAGGAGGCGGAGGTGGATGAAGGAAGGAAGGGAGGCAGGGAGGGAGGGAAGGAAGGAAGGAAGAAAGGAAGAAAAAGAAAGAAAGAAAGAAAGAAAGAAAGGAAGGAAGGAAAAGAAAGAAAGAAAGAGAGAGAGAGAGAGAGAGAGAGAGAGAGAGAAAGAAAGAAAGAAAGAAAGAAAGAAAGAAAGAAAGAAAGAAAGAAAGAAAGAAAGAAAGAAAGAAAGAAAGAAAGAAAGAAAGAAAGAAAGAAAAAAATATTTGCATTTCACTTGGGGTTACACAGACTGCAGCATTTTGAAAAAGGGCTGCTCCAAACATAATTTTCACTTTCAATGAGTTCTTCAACCAGCGTAGGGAGCCAGGCAGTATTAGACTAGTCACACCTCGTGCCCTTCTATGCCCTGCAGATGTTCTCTTGCCTCTGTCTGGGAATTCCACAGCTGTCTGGGGAGAGGGAAGGTCCAGTGTGCAGAGGGGAGCAATACAGCTGCCCTTGAAGCTGGACTACTGGGAGGGAAGTTTCATCACTTTGCGCCCTCTGGTGGTGGTTGGCATTTGTACAGCACAGCCCTGGACTTTCACTCCCAGAATTCCCCAGCAAACATGCTTTAAAATGGATGGATTTCCACCCTCAGAATTCCCCAGCCAGCATGCCTTAAGAGGGGTGGACTGCCACTCCCAGTATCTCCCAGGCACCCATGCTTTAAGATGGGTGGACTTCATCTCTCAGAATTCCCCAGCCAGCCTGCTTTGAGATGGGGGGACTCCCACTCCCATAATTCCCCAGCCAGCATGTTTTAAGAGGGGTGGACGTCCACTCCCAGAATTCCCCAGCCAGCCTGTTTTAAGAGGGTGGACTTCCATTCCCAGAATTCCCCAGCCGGCATGCTTTAAGATGAGTGGACTTCCACTCCCAGAATTCCCCAGCCAGCCTGCTTTAAGAGGGTGGACTTCCACTCCCAGAATTCCCCAGTCAGCATGCTTTAAGATGGGTGGACTTCCACTCCCCGAATTCCCTAGCCGGCATGCTTTAAGATGGGTGGACTTCCACTCCCAGAATTCCCCAGCCAGCCTGCTTTAAGATGGGTGGACTTCCACTCCCAGAATTCCCTAGCCGGCATGCTTTAAGATGGGTGGACTTCCACTCCCAGAATTCCCCAGCCACCATGCTTTAAGATGGGTGGACTTCCACTCCCAGAATTCCCCAGCCAGCCTGCTTTAAGATGGGTGGACTTCCACTCCCAGAATTCCCTAGCCGGCATGCTTTAAGATGGGTGGACTTCCACTCCCAGAATTCCCTAGCCGGCATGCTTTAAGAGGGTGGACTTCCACTCCCAGAATTCCCCAGCCAGCCTGCTTTGAGATGGGGGGACTCCCACTCCCATAATTCCCCAGCCAGCCTGTTTTAAGAGGGTGGACTTCCATTCCCAGAATTCCCCAGCCAGCCTGCTTTAAGATGGGTGGACTTCCACTCCCAGAATTCCCCAGTCAGCATGCTTTAAGATGGGTGGACTTCCACTCCCAGAATTCCCCAGCCACCATGCTTTAAGATGGGTGGACTTCCACTCCCAGAATTCCCCAGCCAGCCTGCTTTAAGATGGGTGGACTTCCACTCCCAGAATTCCCTAGCCGGCATGCTTTAAGATGGGTGGACTTCCACTCCCAGAATTCCCCAGCCAACATGCTTTAAAATGTGTGGACTTCAAGTCCCAGAACTGGGTATGTCTACTTTAATGAAAAGAAGGACTAGAGGAGACATGATAGCAGTCTTCCAATATCTCAGGGGTTGCCCCAAAGAAGAGGGAGTCAAGCTATTCTCCAAAGCACCAGAAGGCAGGAGAAGAAGCAATGGGTGGAAACTAATCAAGGAGAGAAGCAACTTAGAATTTAGGAGAAATTTCCTGACAGTGAGGACAATTAACCAGCGGAACAACTTGCCACCAGAAGTTGTGAATGCTCCAACACTGGAAGTTTTTAAGAAGAGGTTGGATAACCCTTTGTCTGAAGTGGTGTAGATTTTTCTGGCTAGGCAGGGGGTTGGACTAGAGGACCTCCAAGGTCCCTTCCAACCATGTTTTTTCTGTTCTCAGATCCTCAGTTGGCATCTGAGGATCTGAGGAACTGTTGGGTGTTAGGGAATGCTGGGCTAAATGGTCAAGGACCCTTTTTAGATGTCTGTCCTTTGATATCATTGTACAAATGTGACCACGGTCCATGATTCAAAAAAACAAAAAACACAACCCAAATCAAACCATGCCTTTCAAACTTCACACATTAAAAAGAGTCGGGGGCTTTGATTGTAGTTGTCCTCTGGAAGTTTTGACACTCGCGTTGAATGATACAAATGATGTCCATGGAGATTGTCCATCACTCAGGTCATGGTTAGATTAGATTAGATTAGATTTATTGGATTTATATACCGCCCTACTCCCGAAGGACTCAGGGCGGTGTACAGCCAACAATAAAAATACATACATACAAAATTTAAAAACCAACTAAAAACAAATTAAATGAATTTGGCCCAGACAGAATTAAAATACCCCAATATAATTTAAAAATTTTAAAATTTGACACTAAAAACGGTTGTCCCAGAGATGCTTTTCTCAAGAGGCAACTGGCCTTTCTGGTCTCTTTTTCTTCTGAAGACATTTCGCTTCTCATCCAAGAAGCTTCTCCAGCTCTGGCTGAATGGTGGGGAATGGAAGGATTGATACTCCTTGCAGACAGCTGGTCATTTGCATCCTTTGTAGAGGGTCCTTGAGGCCACTTGGAGGTGTGTCTGTGTCCTCAGGGTCACCTGAGTGGTGCAAGTGGGTGTGGAGACTTCTACAACACAGTCCTTTCAGCCAGAAGGCTCCACACCCCATCTGCACCACTCAGGTGACCCTGAGGACACAGACTTGAGATATTGGAACATTGCTATCATGTCTCCCGTCAGACTAAACATACCCAGTTCCAGCAACCGTTCTTTATCTGTTTTAGCCTCCAGTCCCCTCATCCTCTTTGTTGCTCTTCTCTGCACTCTTTCTAGAGTCTCCACATCTTTTTTACATCGTGGCGGCCAAAACTGGATGCCGGATTCCAAGTGTGGCCTTATAAAGTGGTATTAACACTTCACGTGATCTTGATTCTCTCCCTCTGTTGATGCAGCCCAGAACTGTGTTGGCTTTTTTGGCAGCTGCTGCACACGGCTGGCTCATATCTAAATGATTGTCCACTAGGACTCCAAGATCCCTCTTACAATTCAGAGTTACTACTATTGAGCCAGGCCCCACCTATACCAGGGATCTGCAACCTTAAATGCTCAAAACGCTCATTACCTACCGAGCTCCGGACAGCTCCTGATCTCCGCTCCTTTCGTCAGGAGCTGAAGACTTGGCTTTTCAAGCAAATAGGCTGGGTTTCTGGGTTTATTATTTATTATTAATTAGTTTTTTTAAAATTTGATTTATATGCTGCTCTTCTCCAGAGACTCAGGGCGGCTTACAATGCATTAAGCGATAGCCTTCATACTTTTGTATATATTTATACAAAGTCAGCTTATTGCCCCCACAAACTAGGTCCTCAATTGACCCACCTTAGAAAGGATGGAAGGCTGAGTGACCTTGAGCCTGGCTAGGATTGAACTCACAGAATTACAGGCAGCTGGATGTTAATTGCTGCCTTTAGTAGGAGGCATTAGCCCCCTACGCTACTCGGGCTCCTTAATTAATTAATTAGTTATTTGATTTAATGTGCGATTTTATTGTATATGTTTCTTAACTTGTGTTCGGCGCCCTGAGTCCTTCGGGAGAAGGGCGGCATATAAATACATGTAATAAATAAATAATAAATAAATAAATAAAAGAGCCATTTGGACCCGTTTCCCACAGAAAAGAAAACACCGGGAGCCACAAAACCCTTCCTGTGCCTGACTGTTTCTTAAGTGGCCACAAAACTATAATACGTAGTTGAGTTAAACGCTCTGGTTTCTTCTGAAACTTTTCTTTTCTTGAATTTATCCATGGTTGGCCGGCCGGGGGTTGAAAAGCTGAATAAATTGCAAGCCGATGGATGTCGCACATTGATGGCTGCGACGCATATTTTGAGCAACAGGGAGCCGCAGCAGAGGGGTGAAAGAGCCACATGCGACTCCTGAGCTGCAGATTGCTGACCTCTGACCTATACTATACCTGTGCATTTGGTTTTTCGTGCCTAAATGTAGAACCTTACTTTCGTTAGATAGCGTCCAATGTTTAAGTCTGTCCAGATCCTTCTGTATCTTTGGCTGGGTGCTTTCACCAGAATGCTGCTGCATACCCATGTGTAAGGCACACACCAAGCTGAGTGCCCTTTACTACTAATATTAAGCCAAATGTGGTTAGCGCACCTGCTTCCTTTTGTGCACGGTGTAACTAGAGCAGAAGACACATTGTGCAGGAGGAAAAGACCAATTAAATCTATCTGAGAAAAATATCTCAATTTCACTAGCTGGTCAGTCAAGAGAAAACTGAGGTTTTGCACCCATCTAGTGGCGATAAAGATTTTGCTGAAAGCAGCTGAGATATCTATCGAACTAACGTATCTCTGAATTTTCATAGAACGAAGAAGCCTAGGGTTGAGAGGGACCTTTGGAGGTCATCTAGTCCAACCCCTTGCCCAAGCAGGAGACCTTACACCATTTCTGACGGATGGCAGTCCAGTCTCTTCTTGAAAGCTTCCAGGGATGAAATTCCCACAACTTCCAAAGGCAACTTCTGTTCCATCGGTTGATGGTTCTTACCGTCAGAAAATGTCTCCTTATTTCCAGGTTGAATCTCTCCTTGTTCAGTTTCCATTCATTATTCCTTGTCTGGCCTTCAGGTGCTTTGAAAAATAGATTGACCCCCCCCCCGCCCTCTCTGTGGCAGCCCCTCAAATATTGGAAGATGCTATCCTGTCTCCCCTGCTCCTTCTCTTCACTAGACTGGCCATACCTAATTCTTGCAACCATTCTTTATAAATTTTAACCTCCAGCCCCCCAATCCTCTTTGTTGCTCTTCTCTGCACTCTTTCTAGAGTCTCAACATCTTTTTTACATCGTGGCGACCAAAACTGGACGCCGTATCCCAAGTGTGGCTTTACCAAGGCCTTATAAAGTGGTATTAACACTTCACGTGATCTTGATTCCATCCCTCTGTTGATGCAGCCTAGAACTGTGTTGGTTTTTTTGGCAGCTGCTGCACACGGCCGACTCATATTTAAGTAATTGTCCACTAAGACTCCAAGATCCCTCTCCGAGTTACTATAGTGAAGACATTGTCTTTTTTCCCCTTCTCACCCTGTAGGATTTACCAGTGAGTAAAGCCGTAGCAAAGTCCATTAGAGACAAAGGGGCTGAGGGCTAAAATGCAAGCAATACGATGATATTTTTAGTAAGCTTCTCAATCATTATTACATTGAACTTAACAATGATTCACATTGAAATGATGTTTTTCAAGAACATGCTTGTTGAAGGGGTTTCCAACCTTGGCAATGTGGGTGGTCTTCAATTCCCAGAATTCCCCAGCCAGCCATGCTGGCTGAGGAATTCTGGGAGTTGGAAGTTCACACATCTTAAAGTTGCTCAGGTTGTGAATTTAATGCAACTTGCAAATTTCCTTTCGGTGACTGAAAAATATTGAAATGAATGACACAAACAGACGGGTGTGACGAAGCTAAGACAGCTGGAGATAAATAATCGAGACATTCGATATGGATGAGATCTGATGATCTGATGCTCCCGGAAGAAGAGAACGACCTCCGGTGAGCATGCATTGCGCCACGATGTGCGAAAGTAGCACAAGTTGCATCTTCCATCCAAACGATTACAAGACAGGACTGCAAGGAAACAAGGAGAAAATAAACCCATATGTCACTTAGACAGTTCAAATGTTACAACAGCCTCAGGAAAACTGACTTATGGCCCATCCTTGGAGTTATGACCGCCTCATCACCCCTGCAATCACGTGATCGCCATTTGGACTCTTGGCAACCAGCTCTGAATAATGACGGTTGCGGCATCTTGAGATCTTGTGACTGGCAACCTTCCCATCCAGTTTCCAATAGTCAATTGGGGACTGCGGATCTGCTTAATGACTGTGATTCACAACAACTGTGGTAGAAATGGTCATAAAATCAGGTCTGGTCATGGGATGACTCACATAACAACCATATCTCTTAGCAACCAAAATCCCAGGCCCAATTGCGGTAGTAAATGGAGGACTACCGTAATTAGATTTGTGTCAGAGAGTCGTAGAACAGAAAGTTGGGAAGGGATCTTGGAGATCAACTACTAGTCCAATCCGCTGCCCATTTAGGAACCTAGTGCTACAGCCTCCCCAACTGATGGCCAGCCAACCTGTGTTTAAACATGTTAAGATATTTAAATTTAGCAGCTAAAACAATGAGGTTGTGCAGTGAGCCAGAACACACAGTTGTGGTTGATTAGTTGGTGAGCACTGGCTCCTGGGTGAGGCAATCTGCGCTGTGATTGGCTGCTGTGGGTGTGAAGGGGGCGTTTCCCTTTTTTCCCACCTTTTTCTTCTTTGTGCCCTGTTTACTGTGTGATTTACCTCAGGACGCTCCTGCTGTATCAATTTTGCTGTGGGTATTTACCTCAGGATGCTCCTGCTGTGTCAATTTACCTCAGGATCTTCCTGCTGTGGGTATTTACCTCAGGATACTTCTGCTGTGTCAATTTACCTCAGGATCTTCCTGCTGTGGGTATTTACCTCAGGATGCTCCTCCTGTGTGGATTTACCTCAGGATGTTCCTGCAGTATCAATTTATCTCAGAATGCTCCTGCTGTGGGTATTTACCTCAGGATACTCCTGCTATGTCAATTTACCTCAGGATCTTCCTGCTGTGGGTATTTACCTCAGGATACTTCTGCTGTGTCAATTTACCTCAGGATCTTCCTGCTGTGGGTATTTACCTCAGGATCCTCCTGCTGTGGGTATTTACCTCAGGATGCTCCTCCTGTGTTGATTTACCTCAGGATGATACTGCTGTGTCAATTTACCTCAGGATGTCCTTGTTTGCCTGACTATCTATCTTTGCCATATATATTCCCATATATATAAATATATTTATGTATATAAAACTACAAGTTCATGTCGGGGTTTCTGACTCCAGTTGGACGCCTGCTGCGCAGTACCCTGACAAAACATCTCCTGCCAAGGATAGCCCGCCATCTTTCAAGAACGTCTGTTCCAAAATTTGTCTCAAATGGTATAGGATAGGGGTGTCCAACCTTGGCACCTTTAAGACCTGTGGAGTTCAAGTGCAGAAGTCTTAAAGTTGCCCAGTTTGGACATCCCTACTATAAGGTCTACTGCCTGAGCAGGGGTTGGACTAGAAGACCTCCAAGGCCCCTTCGAACCCTGGTATTCTATATTCTAGCTGAATAGATCTAAAATATCTTTTTCCTCTCTTCTCTTCGACCAATATTAAATCATTACATTAAATCATAAACTGCCCAGAGTCGTTGGATACGAGATGGGCTGCAAATAAATGTCATAATGAATAAAATAAAAGATAAAATAAAATAAAGAAATGAAATAAAATAACGATTGACATAAACAAAAAATAAATAAACAGGGCTTCAATCAGATTATCAGGACTATCCTTGATTTTTTTGACCACTCCTGACAAAGTTTGTGTGAATTTTGTTTTACTTTAAGGGACCTTCCTCTCCTCACCCTTCAAGGGGATATTAATATAGGCAGACCTCGACTTACGACAGTTCATTTAGTGACTGTTTGAAATTACAACAGCACTGAAAAAAATGAAATTTATGACGGTTTTTCACATTTACAACTGTTGCAGGATCCCTCTGGTCAGGTGATCAAAACTGAGATACTTGGCAACTGATTCATATTTATGACGGTTGCAGTGTCCTGGGGTCGTGTGATCCCCTTCTGTGACCTTCGGACAAGCAAAGTCAATGGGGAATCCAGATTCGCTTAACAACGGTGTTACTAATAACTGCAGTGACTCACTTAACAACTGCAGCAAGAAAGGTCGTTAAATGGGGCAAGACTCAGATAACCATTGTCTCACTCAGCAACAGAAATGTTGGGCTCCGTTGTGGTCGTATGTCGAGCACTGCCTTTAAATAACTCAATCAGGATCACAAAAGAAAGACAGGCAGGGAACAAAATATAAAAATTAGACCAACTTGGGCAGGGACTTTTTCCGGACGTCTTGCTCGTCTGAATCGGCGTAATCCTCGGAAATCGGTTTGAGGGATCCTTCTCGTCTCCCGTCTCTTAGAATCAGCACCAAGGCATATAAATCGAACCAATAAATAAATAAAATAAATAAATTTGCAACCTTCCCTGCTGCCTTTTGACAAACAAAGTCAATGGGGAAGCTGGATTCACTTAACAACCACATGATTCGGTTAACAACTGCAAGTGATTTGCTTAACAACCATGGCAAACAAATCATGAAAGTGGATGCAAAAATAGCTGAACCTGGAATCAGATGCATTATAGACAGACACTCCTGGGTTTCCTGAATGACGATTTTTGATTTAATAATAAAGATTCTAGTACACGTCAGGGGCTGGGCGAAGGTCAATCACCAGGAGACGGTGAGTTCTAGTTCTGCCTTAGGCACAAAACCTGGCTGGAGGACTTTGAGCCAATCACCAGGCGATGTGAGTTCTAGTCCCGCCTTAAGTACAAAAGCAGCTGGGTGACTTTGGGCCAATCACAGGAGGCAGTGAGTGATTTGAAGACCTAGTTGTTTCGCAGTTTGGACTGACGAGGATTTCTTAATTAATTTTAATTTAATTTAAATTTAAAAATTTAATTAATTTTAAATTAGAATTTTTAAATTTCACTGTTTTAATGAGGGATTATGCATTTTTATTGTTGTGAGCCGCCCTGAGACCTCGGAGATCAGGCGGCATATAAATTGCATAAATAAATAAAATAAATAAATAAAATAAAAATTAGACCAACCTGGCCAGGGACTTTTTCCGGACGTCTTGCTCGTCCGAATCAGCGTAATCCTCGGAAATCGGTTTGAGGGATCCTTCTCGTTTCCCGTCTCTTAGAATCGGCACCAAGGTCTTCCAGTTTTTCCCCGAAACTGACATAATAATTAAGATTTAATGTTAGGTCGCTTGCTTGATCCTTTGACTTCCAAGTCTGTTTGTCTAGTGAGGGATAGCAAGAGTCATTAGGCATTCTTAAATTGGGGTTCTCCAAGAAATCAACCCCAAGGAGAGATCCCAATTTGTTCCACACGTCGGTCAACCCTACAAAGAGAGATCCCAACTTTGGCGGACGTTGGTCAACCCTACAAGGAGAGATCCCAATTTTGGCAGACCTCGGCCAACCGTACAAAGAGAGATCCCAATTTTGGCAGACTTCAGCCAACCCTACAACGAGAGATCCCAATTTTGGGAGACGTCGGTCAACCCTACAAGGAGAGATCCCAATTTTGGCAGACCTCGGCCAACCATACAACAAGAGATCCCAATTTTGGCAGATGTCAGTCAACCCTACAAAGAGAGATCCCAATTTTGGCAGATGTCGGTCAACCCTACAAGGAGAGATCCCAATTTTGACAGACCTCGGCCAACCATACAACGAGAGATCCCAATTTTGGCGGACGTCAGTCAACCCTCCAAGGAGAGATCCCAATTTTGGCAGATGTCGGTCAACCCTCCAAGGAGAGATCCCAATTTTGGCAGACCTCGGCCAACCATACAACTAGAGATCCTAATTTTGGCGGATGTCAGTCAACCCTAGAAAGAGAGATCCCAATTTTGGCAGACGTCGATCAACCCTAAAAAGAGAGATCCCAATTTTGGTAGACGTCGGTCAACCTTGTAAGGAGAGTTCCCAATTTTTTTGCAGACAATGCTCTGCAAAAATTGTGATCTCTCCTTTCCAGGGTTGACCTCCTGAAGCCAGACAAACCCCATCTAAAGGAAGACCCCCCCAAACCTGAGTTATTATTAGCCTTCCTAATCATCGTTTCAAGAAGGGGAATGATTTGCAGAATGATTTGGTTGGAAGGGACTCCCCAAGGGTCATCTAGTCCAACCCTCTCTGGTATGCAGGATTAATCCATCCACGAGAGGCGATCTCCTTTTGAGGTCGGCGTCTCTTGCTGCTAATACGACTGACTTAACAACCGCCTTGCTGAACAGCAGAAATTCTGGCCCCAATTCTTTTTCGTAAGTCGAGGACTACCTATTTAATTCAGACCCGACTTGTACTTCTGTACTTCAGCCCCCCACCCCCACCTCCCGCCACCACTCACACCGCAATCCTTCCTATTGGCTGGTAGAATAACAATGAGGACTAGTCCCTTTAAGAGCCTCCTCACCTCGGCCGGATTTGAAAGAAAAACTGAGGTTGCGTTTCAGCTCTCCCGTGTGTCCTCCAGGGTCTTCGTTGATGATGCTGAGGTTGGTATTCCACGTGGACCAATTCACCTCGTCCACCCTGCTCAACCGTGTCCGAAGGGAAACATTACAATTTTAATTTAGTTAATTTCATGAGCTAGCAAATATCATATCTCTCAAACATTACTTCCAGAATTTATGAGAATTCCCCCAAATACTGCTCTGCCGTTTCATGATGTACAGATGGGACTTCCAAATTGAGGGGTGTGTGTGTGTGTGTGTCTGATTCTAGCTCAGGGGTCAGCAACCCGTGGCTCTTTCATCCCTCTGCTGTGGCTCCCTGTTGCTCAAAATATGAGTCACAACCGCCAATGTGCAACACCCGCCGGCACATGATTTATTGAGCTTTTCAACTCCCGGTAGGCCAACTATGGATAAATCCAAGAAAAGAAAAGTTTCAGAAGAAAACAGAACATTTAATTCAACGACATATGCTAGTTTTGTGGCCGCTCAGGAAATAGTCAGGCATGGGAAGGGTTTTGTGGCTCCCGGTGTTTTCTTTTCTGTGGGAAACGGGTCCAAATGGCTCTTTGAGTGTTTAAGGTTGCCGACCACTGTTCTAGCTTCTCAAAGTGGCCTACGGAAAGAGCAAAAGTCAAGATGGCAGCTATCATGTAATTGCACCCTTCCCCTTCTTCTTCTTCTTCTTCTTCTTCTTCTTCTTCTTCTTCTTCTTCTTCTTCTTCTTCTTCTTCTTCTTCTCCTTCTCCTTCTCCTTCTCCTTCTCCTTCTCCTTCTCCTCCTCCTCCTCCTCCTCCTCCTCCTTCTTCTTTTTAAACAAATGTGCATCTTTTAATGGTAGCTCAGCCTTGCCAGGTAGGGGAAAAGAGGAAACAGACCAGGTGTGATCATTTCATTTTATTCTAAGGCTGCGTGAATAGAATCTTGCAAGTATGAAAGTATGAAACAGCCGCTGTCTCTTTTACAGCCTGAGAAAGCAAAAGCACTTAGCAATAGCCCGTAGACTTATAAACCGCTTCACGGTGCTTTTACCGCCCTCTCTAAGCGGTTTACAGAGTCAGCCTCTGTAAGGTAACAGCATTCCGTGTGTCTTCGGCGTATAGCCATACTGACCACATGACCACGGAAATTGTCTTTGGACAACGTCGGCTCGTTTGGCCAAGAAATGGAGATGAGTATCATTTCCTACAGTTAGACACAACTGGAAGAGGAAATCTTTCCCTCTTGCCTTTAGAATTAGCTCAGGGGTGTCAAATTGGATTTTTTCGAGGGCCAGATCAGCATCGTAGTTCTCCTAAGTGGGCGGGTGGGGTGGGGAGATGGGACGGACACCTCCTGCAGCACCCAAAACGGAGCATAAGGGGGGGCCACACATAGGCTCCCGGTGCCTCATTTTCTCTTGCAGCACTCTCCTGTCCGAAAACAGGCCGCACGGAGGCCCCGCTAGGTGTCAAACTCAAGGTCCGAGAGGCTTATTTTTGGCTGGCAGAGTGCTGTTGGAGGCTGGGGAGGCCAAAAACATTTTAGCTGGCAGAGGCACTGCGGGCCGGTCCTTTGATATATCCAGATCGGCCCTGTGTAATGTGAATGATGTAGGAATAATACAGGGTCAGCTATATGAACACTGGAGGACCCTCTTTATTCACATTATTATAAGAAAGAAATGTGCTTGTTTAGAGATTACACTAAGTCAGCTAAATTCCATTCTTGGTAATATATATATCTTCTGAGGGGCCTAGTTGTCAAGAATGCAAGGACATCCATATGAAACAGAAGTTACTTATTATCCAAAGCAGCCAGGAATCTACGCATCAGCAATCATAGAACTAAGGTTGTATAGCTAAGATAATTATGATTTTTTAAAAAATTTGATTTATATGCCACCCTTCTCCGGAGACTCAGGGCGGCTTACAATGCGTTAAGCAACAGCCTTCATACTTTCGTATATTTTATACTAAGTCAGCTTATTGCCCCCACAATCTGGGTCCTCAATTTACCCACCTTAGAAAGGATGGAAGGCTGAGTCGACCTTGAGCCTGGTGAGATTCGAACTTACAGTAATGGCAGACAGCTGAAGTTAATCACAATCCTTTAGTCTGCTGAGCCACCAAACCCGTTCTTCCTTCCTTCTTTCCTTCTTTCCTTCTTTCCTTCCTTCCTTCCTTCCTTCCTTCCTTCCTTCCTTCCTTCCTTCCTTCCTTCCTTCTTCCCTCCCTCCCATTTTTCCCCTCATTTCCCTTTCTTTCTTTCTTTTCTTCCTTCCTTCTTTCATTTCTTCCTTCCTTCTTTCCTTCCTTCCTTCTTTCTTTCCTCCCTCCCTTCAATTTTTTCCTTCATTTCCCTTTCTTTCTTTTCTTCCTTCATTCTTTCATTCCTTCCTTCCTTCCTTCCTTCCTTCTTTCCTCCCTCCCTTCCATTTTTCCCTTCATTTCCCTTTCTTTCTTTCTTTTTTTTAAATTTGATTTATATGCCGCCCTTCTCCGGAGACTCAGGGTGGCTTACAATGCATTAAGCAACAGCCTTCATACTTTTGTATATTTTATACAAAGTCAGCTTATTGCCCCCACAAACTGGGTCCTCAATTTACCCACCTTAGAAAGGATGGAAGGCTGAGTCAACCTTGAGCCTGGGGAGTTTCGAACTGGTGTAATTGCAGGCAGCGGTGAGATTCGAACTTACAGTAATTGCAGGCAGCTGGATGTTAAATGCTGCCTTTAGTAGGAGGCATTAGCCTCCTACGCCACTCATAAGATAATCTTATGAACTAGAAAATAATGTAGGAATTTAGTAATTTGGAAAGTATCAATTATTACGTAACAAATGTATGTTAACCATATATGGAAAATTGCTTCTGCTCACGAAATCCTTTGTCTTGGATATGTATAAAAGCAGTTGTATCAGAGCTCTCCTTGGTTCAGAATTGCAGATACAAATCTGATTCTGAAACTGTGCAATAAACTGGCTGACCAGGAATGACCATAACATGCGTGCCAGAGTTAAGCCCCCCGCGTGCCAGATCCACACCGCGTGCCTTGAGTCTGACACCCCTAAATTAGCTTATCAGTCATGTTTCCAGTCTCGTCTACCTCCTAAGGCTGACAATCTTCCATAGGCATGCAAGGTTTTTGATGGTGCAGTCGTGGCACCAGTTCGAAGGACGCCCACCTCCCCAAATTAGAACGGCAATTACCGAAAGCACCAGCGATAATCCTCCTTGCCGTCTGGAGTGGTCCCCACCAAAACCCGTTTCCCGGATCGGAAAGAGTTGATGATGCAATTCCAGTAGCTGTTCTCGATGTTTAAAATGGTGATAGTTCGCTGTATGCAGAAACGAGAGAGAGAAATCAGCCCTGCGAGGTAGACCCAATTTGTAAACCAAAGTCATTACAGCTTTACTGTTATAATTATAAAATTAAAGAGGTAGTCCTCGACTTATAAGCATTCATTTAGCGACCGCTCGAAGCGACAACAGTACGGAAAGATAGACTTACAACTGGTCCTTCTACTTATGACCGTGGGAGCATCCCAGCAATCACAGAATCAAAATTTGGGAGTTTGGCAAACCAGCCTATATTTCCGACGGTTGCATTGCCCCATGGCGATCAATGAGCTTTGGTAGCGCAGCAGACTAAAGTGCTGTTAAGTAGCACTTAGCTGCCAGCTGCCTGCAATGACCGCGAGTTCAAATCTCACCAGGCTCAAGGTTGACTCAGCCTTCCATCCTTCTGAAGTAGGTAAAATGAGGACCTGGATTGTGGGGGCAATAAGCTGACTTTGTATAAAAAAGAATACCGCTTGGGGGGGGGGCAAAAGGCCTACTAAGCAGGTATATACAAAAGTATGAAGGCGATTGCTTAACACATTGTAAGCCACCCTGAGTCTCTGGAGAAGGGCAGCATATAAAATTGAACCAATAAATAAATAAAGGAAGGAAGGAAGGAAGGAAGAAAGGAGACAATATAAATTGAACCAAGAAAGAAAGAAAGAAAGAAAGAAAGAAAGAAAGAAAGAAAGAAAGAAAGAAAGAAAGAAAGAAAGAAAGAAAGAAAGAAAGGAGATAATATAAATCGAACCAATAAATGAATGAATAAATAAATAAATAAGAGGACAATATAAATTGAACCAATAAATAAATGAAATGAATGAATGAATGAATAAGGGGACAATATAAATTGAACCAATAAATAAATAAATAAATAAGGGAGACAATATAAATCGAACCAATAAATAAATGAAATAAACAAATTTGCAACCTTCCCCGCTGCCTTTTGACAAACAAAGTCAATGGGGAACCTGGATTCACTTAACAACCACATGGTTCGGTTAACAACTTCAAAGTGATTTGCTTAACAACCATGGCAAACAAATCATAAAAGTGGATGCAAAAGTAGCTGAAACCTGGAATCAGATGCAATTTAGACAGACACTCCTGGGTTTCCTGAATGACGAGGTTTGATTTAATAATAAAGATTCTAGTACACGTCAGGGGCTGGGTGAAGGTCAATCACCAGGAGACGGTGAGTTCTAGTTCTGCCTTAGGCACAAAACCTGGCTGGAGGACTTTGAGCCAATCACCAGGCGATGTGAGTTCTAGTCCCGCCTTAAGTACAAAAGCAGCTGGGTGACTTTGGGCCAATCACAAGAGACAGTGAGTTCTAGTACCGTGTTAGACATGAAGCTGACTGGATGACTTTGGGCCAATCACCAGGAGATGGTGAGTTCTAGTCCCACCTTAGGCACAAAAGCAGCTAGTGACTTTGGGCCAATCACCAGGAGACGGTGATTTCTAGTCCCGCCTTAGGCACGAAATCTGTCCAGGTGATTTTCATCCCTCTCTCTCCTTTCAACCCACCTCTCAGGGTTGTTGTGGGAAAATAGGGGGAAGGCTGAGAATTAGTTACAATTGCTGACTTGTGTTACTATATTTATAAAAATAATAAAGACTGAATAAAATAAAAATAAAATATAAAATAAAATATAAAATAATAAAATAAAATAAAGTATAAAATAATAAAGAATAGAATAGAATAGAATAAAAAATAAAATATAAAAGAATAGAATAGAATAAAAAAATAAAATAGAATAGAATAAAATAGAATAGAATAAAAAATAGAATAGAATAGAATAAAAAATAAAATAAATAATAAAATAAATAATAGAATAGAATAGAATAGAATAAAAAATAAAATAAAATAAAATGGAATAGAATAGAATAAAAAAATAAAAAATAAGATAAAATAGAATAGAATAGAATAAAAAATAAAATAAAATAATAAAATAAAATAAAATAAAATAAAATAAAATAAAATAAATAAAATAAAGTAAAATAAAATGGAATAGAATAGAATAGAATAGCATAGCATAGAATAAAAAAATAAAATAGAATAGAATAGAATAAAAAATAAAATAAAATAGAATAGAATAGAATAAAAAATAGAATAGAATAGAATAGAATAGAATAGAATAGAATAGAATAGAATAAAATAAAATAAATAATAAAATAAAATAAAATAATAAAATAAAATAAAATAATAAAATAAAATAATAAAATAAAATAAAATAAAATAAAATAAAATAAAATAAAATAAAATAATAAAATAAAATAAAATAAAATAAAATAAAATAAAATAAAATAAAATAAAATAAAATAAAATAAGAATAATTCCCCAGAGATGGGAAATATTGCACCCGACTATGTCCAAACCAAGACACAACAACACCCTTAAGCCTTCCTCCTCCTCCTCCTCCCTCAAACAATTGTGCCTCCCCCAAACTCCGGAACCGGGGGCGGGGGGAGGGAGCACTGGGTGGCGGGGGGAGGGGAGCGGGGGGGGACACCCACCTGCAGCTTCCAGATGCTTTTGCTCTCTTGCGCGATCTTGTTGACGGTTTCGCCCATGAGGGCGATGAGCATGTTCAGGAGCAGGATGTAGGTGAGGACCACGTAGACGAGCAAGAGGATGATGAAGACGGACTTGAAGCGGTAGTTCTCGGTGAACTCCAGGTCGCCCATCCCGATGGTGAACTTGAAGAGCTCCAGGCAGGTGGTGTAGAGGTTGTTGTAGGACGGGCGGGTCTTCATGGGACACGGGCAGGAGGAGTTCTCCGGACGCCCCTCGTTGTCTTCCTCGATAAGGGTCACCACCGCTGTCACGAAGGGGGAACATATCACGGACGTGCGGGTGAGCATCGGAAGGGACTCTCAGAGGTCATCTAGACCACCCCCCTACCTGCCTCTGATAAAGTAGCCCTCAACGTACGACCGTAATGGAGCCCCCTATTTCTGCGGCTAAGCGAGAGGGCTGTTAAAGGAGTTTGGTTCCGTTGTACGACCTTTTTTCTTGCCAGCGTTGTTAAGTGAATTGGTCGCAGTTAGTAACGCGGTTGTGAAGTGAATCTGGCTTCCCCGTTGACTTGGCTTGTCAGAAGGTCACAAAAGGGGATCAAATGACTCAACGGTCATAAGTACGAGTCAGTTGCCAAGCATCTGAATTTTGATCACGGTCGTAACCGTGAAAAATGGTCATAAGTCAAGAACTACCTATATTTAAACTTCCTTGAAGCCCTTCAGTCGTGTGTCAGCAAAAAGGGGCGGGAATACATTTAATAAATGAAATTAAAATCCACTCCATTTTATTCTTCTTCCATCATTTCTTCCCTGGGAAAATCATGGGTAGACTTCTCCTCAAACTGGAGGAACAAACTGATGCCATAACCCAGTACAGGTAGGTCGTCCTCGACTTAAAACCGTTCATTATTGACCGTTCAAAGTTGCAACAGTCCTCAAAAAAGAGACTTATGACCATTTTTCACACTTACGACCGTTGCAACATCCCTGTTATCACGTCCTCAAAATTCAGACGCTTGGCCACTGACTCATATTTATGACGGTAGCAGCAACCCGGGGTCACGTGATCCCCTTTTGTGACCTTCTGACAAGCAAAGTCAACGGGGGAACCAGATTCACTTAACAGCCGTGTTACTAATTTAACAGCTGTTGTGATTCACTTAACAACTGTGGCAAGAAAGGTCGTAAAATGGGGCAAAACCCACTTAACAAATTTCTCACTTTGCGACATAAATGATGGGCTCAGCTGTGGTTGTAAGTCGAGGGCTAACTGTATTTCTCAATCTTAGCAACTTGAAGATGGGTGGAGTTCCACTCCCAGAATCCCCCAGTCAGCCATGCTTTAAGAGGGGTGGGCTTCCACTCCCAGAATCCCCCAGCCAGCATGCTTTAAAATGCATGGACTTCCACTCCCAGAATCCCCCAGCCAGCCATGCTTTAAGAGGGGTGGACTTCCTCTCCCAGAATCCCCCAGCCAGCCTGCTTTAAGAGGGGAGAACTTCCACTCCCAGAATTCCCCAGCCAGCCATGCTTTAAGAGGGGAGGGCTTCCTCTCCCAGAATCCCCCAGCCAGCCATGCTTTAAGAGGGGTGGACTTCCTCTCCCAGAATCCTCCAGCCAGCCATGCTTTAAGAGGGGTGGACTTCCTCTCCCAGAATCCCCCAGCCAGCCATGCTTTAAGAGGGGTGGGCTTCCACTCCCAGAATTCCCCAGCCAGCCATGCTTTAAGAGGGGAGGGCTTCCACTCCCAGAATCTCCCAGCCGGCATGCTTTAAGAGGAAAGGACTTCCACTCCCAGAATTCCCCAGCCAGCATGCTTTAAGATGAGTGGACTTCCATTCCCAGAATCCCCCAGCCAGCCATGCTTTAAGATGAGTGGACTTCAACTCCCAGAATCCCCCAGCCAGCCTGCTTTAAGAGGGGTGGACTTCCATTCCCAGAATCCCCAGCCAGCATGCTTTAAGATGAGTGGACTTCAACTCCCAGAATTCCCCAGCCAGGAAGCTTTAAAATGAGTGGACGTCCGCTCCCAAAATTCTCCAGCCAGCATAGAATTCTGGGAGTTGAAGTCCATCTATCTTCAAATTGCCAAGGTTGAGAAACAACTGCCATAACCAATGCACTGCACAGCCCTGGTGTGGCTCTCGCCTCTTCCGCCTTGCTCCCCCCCCACCTCCGGCCCAACTTCAGCCTGAGCGTCCCTCACCTGTCGAAAATCCCAGGTGGAAGAGCAGATAAACCATGATAAAGCGGCCCAGATCTCGTAGCATCATCTGCAAGGAGAGGAGAAAATGGAGGTGGGTCCCTTCCAAGTGTGGCAGATTAGGAGAGCAGAAAGGGGCAGGAGGGCCCTTCTGCCCCCTTAATCTGAAGGCCCTAATCCCATGCCCCTCTCTGATCTCATAATCAGAATATAATCTGAAGATCTCTTAATCTAAAGAGCTCCTAATCCGAAAACCTCTTAATCTGAAGCACCTAATCCCATGCTCTTTTCCGCCCTCCTAATCTGAACCTACTTTCCTAATCTGAATTACCTTCCTAATCTGAAGCTAAATGGATGCCCCCCTAATCTGAAGCACCTAATTCCGTGCCCCTCTCTGACTTCATAATCAGAATATAATCTGAAAATCTCTCAATCTAAAGAGCTCCTAATCCGAAAACCTCTTAATCTGAAGCACCTAATTCCGTGCCCCTCTCTGACCTCATAATCAGAATATAATCTGAAGATATCCCATTCTGAAGCACCTAATTCCATGCCACTCTCTGACCTCATAATCAGAATATAATCTGAAGATCTCTTAATCTAAAGAGCTCCTAATCCGAAGCACCTAATCCCATGCCCCTTTCCGCCCTCCTAATCTGAACCTACTTTCCTAATCTGAATTACTTTCCTAATCTGAAGCTAAATGGATGCCCCCCTAATCTGAAGCACCTAATTCCGTGCCCCTCTCTGACCTCATAATCAGAATATAATCTGAAGATATCCCACTCTGAAACACCTAATTCCATGCCACTCTCTGACCTCATAATCAGAATATAATCTTAAAATCTCTTAATCTAAAGAGCTCCTAATCTGAAAACCTCTTAATCTGAAACACCTAATCCCATGCTCCTTTCCACCCTCCTAATCTGAACCTACTTTCCTAATCTGAATTACTTTCCTAATCTGAAGCTAAATGGATGCCCCCCTAATCTGAAGCACCTAATTCCATGCCCCTCTCTCACCTCATAATCAGAATATAATCTGAAAATCTCTCAATCTAAAGAGCTCCTACTCCGAAAACCTCTTAATCTGAAGCACCTAATCCCATGACCCTTTCCGCCCTCCTAATCTGAACCTACCTTCCTAATCTGAAGCTAAATGGATGCCCCCTAATCTGAAGCACCTGATTCCATGCCTCTCTTTGACCTCATAATCAGAATATAATCTGAAGATCTCTTAATCTAAAGAGTTTCCTAATCCGAAAACCTCTTAATCTGAAGCACCTAATTCCTTGCCCCTTTCTGCCCTCTTAATCAGAAACTAATCTGAAGACATCCTAATCTGAAGGGCTCCTAATCTGAAGCCCTCTTAATCTGAAGAACCTCGTCTCGTGTCCCTTATTTGAAGATGCCCTAATCTGAAGCACCTAACCCCATGCCCATTTTCTGCCCTCATAATCGGAAGCGGCTCCCTTAATTTAAAACCCTCCTAATCCTGTCCTCCTGTCTGCCCACCTAATCCGAAACGGCCCTCTTAATCTTAATCTGTGCCGCTTTCTACCCTAATTGGAAGCTAATCTAAATTCATCCTAATCTGAAGGCCTTCTCTGTCCCCCTAATCTGAAGATGCCCTCCTTATTTGAAGCGCTTCTAATGCCGTGCCCGCTTTGTGCCCTCCTAATCTGACGATGCCCCCCTAATCTGAAGCCCTTTTCTGCCCCCCTAATCCAAAGCAGCCACCCTCTCCTCCGTTCCAGACCAACCTTCTCCAGCATAACGGAATAGATGCCCATTTGTTGAAAGCCCCGGGTGTAATAGATCATGTTGGACCAGCCCAGGGCCAGGGCAAAAACCATCAACACCACATAGACTTCCTGCTTGCTGAAGTAGAGGACGGTGGACCCCAGCAGGAGGACCGAGTGGACGAAGCTGGAGGGAGGAGAAGGGGAGGAAGAGAGAAGGGGGAGGGACAGACGGGCATCTCCATCAGATTCAGGCTAAGTGGGGGAGGAAGGGGCAAGGGGGCAACAGGTGAAATCCTGCTCCCGTCTCTACCGATGGGAGTTTGGGACCTCGGGATTGTTGATTGCAATTCTCATATCCACTAGCACTGATGATGCTACCAAGTTGGGTTATTAAACGACCGCAAGAAATCCACCAAGCTCAGAGACCACTCAGGGCTCCACAGTCCTCCTCCTCCCACCTCCTCCTCCTCTTCTTTCTCTTCTTCATCTTTCTCTTCTTCCTCCTCCTCTCTTTCTGCTTCCTTACACAACACACCCACTCCCTTCTAACACTGATGATGTTACCTAGTTGGGTAACGAAACCCCTGCAAGAAAAAACACCAGGCTCAGGGAGCACCAATGACCTCACAGTTCTCCTCCTCCTCTTCCTCTTCCTCTTCCTCCCCTTCTCCTTCTTTACAAACAGTGCTACAAACTCCTTCTAGCCCTGATGATGTTACCTAGTTGGGTCATGAAACATTTTTAAGAAAACAACCAAGCTCAGAGAACACCTCACAGTTCAAGTGAGGTACTAATACTGTCACTGCGTTTTTATATTTACCAGCTGAGCTTTTATTTCTGGACTTTCAGACTTACCGTAGCTTGCCAAGTTCTTATCAGTAACTACTGCGCATGTCTACATTCTTTTTCTTCTTCTCTAAAACTTGTTCTTTGTTCTCCAGCCAGAGAGATCAGGCTGGGATCTTTGCCAAAATGTAACTAATTTAGATAGTGAGATGTTTTATTTTCTTTACAATAAATATGAGTTTAATTAGAAAATGTATGTTGGTTTACACAAGGAAAAGCTACGATTCCACCTCTAATTGAGGGCAATTATCCCAGGATGGGACCGGGGCTAATTGCCGCTCTGATACTAATACCACTCTATAAAGCCCTAGTAAGACCACATCTAGAGTACTGCATTTAGTTTTGGTCACCACATTATAAAAAAGATGCGGAGACTCAAGAAAGAGCAGAGAAGAGAAGTTGCAGAGAAGAGCAACCGGGATGATGAGGGGACTGGAGACTAAAACATACGATGAACGGTTGCAGGAACCGGGCCTGGCTAGACTAGTGAAGAGAAGGACCAGGGGAGACACGGGAGCAGTCTTCCGATATCTCAGGGGCTGCCCCAAAGAAGAGGGAGTCAAGCTATTCTCCAAAGCACCTGAAGGCCAGACAAGGAATAATGGATGGAAACTGACCAAGGAGAGATTCAACCTGGAAATAAGGAGAAATTTTCTGACAGTGAGAACCATCAACCCATGGGACAGAAGTTATCTTCGGAAGTTGTGGGAGCTTCATCCCTGGAGACTTTCAAGAAAAGATTGGACTGCCATTTTTCAGAAATGCTGTATTTATTTATTGTTTATTTATTGGTTCGATTTATATGCCACCCTTCTACGGAGACTCGGGGCGGCTTACAATGCGTTAAGCAATCGCCTTCATACTTTTGTATATACCTGCTTAGTAGGGCTTTTGCCTCCCCCCCCCCCAAGCGGTGTTCTTTTTTATACAAAGTCAGCTTATTGCCCACACAATCTGGGTCCTCGTTTTACCTACCTCGGAAGGATGGAAGGCTGAATCCACCTTGAGCCTGGTGAGATTTGAACTCGCAGTAATTGCAGGCAGCTGTGGCTTAGTTAACAGCACTTTAGTCTGCTGCACCACCAAGGCTCCTTCCTTCCTCCCTCCTTCCTCCCTCCCCCTCTCCTTTCTCTTCCTCCTCCCCGCTCTGTCCCTCCTTCCCCGATTCTGCCTTTCCTTCCCCCCTTTCCCATTCTTTCCTTCCTCCCTCCCCCCCCATTCTATCCTTCCTTCCTTCTTTCCTTCCCTTTCTTCTTCCTTCCACCCTCCCTCCCTCTTTTTCTCCTTCCTTCCTTCTTTCCTCCCTCCCTTTTTTCCTCCCTTCCTTCCTATTTCCCTTTCTATTTTTTTATTTTATTTTTTTATTTATTTATTGGATCGATTTATATACCACCCTTCTCCGGAGACTCAAGGTGGCTTACAGGTGGCCTTCATACTTTTGTACATACCTGCTTAGTAGGGCTTTCGCCCCCCCCCCCTAAGCGGTGTTCTTTTTTATACAAAGTCAGCTTATTGCCCCCACAATCCGGGTCCTCGTTTTACCTACCTCAGAAGGATGGAAGGCTGAGTCAACCTTGAGCCTGGTGAGATTCGAACTCGCAGTCATTGCAGGCAGCTGGCAGCTAAGTGCTACTTTAACAGCACTTTAGTCCGCTGTGCCACCAAGGCTCCTGCTTGAGCGGGAAGGTTGGACTAGATGACCTAAAAAGTCCCTTCCAACTCTATTAATCTGTTAAATCCTCCTCCTCCTCCCCACCAGCCCACTCCCTTCTTGGATGAACTTATCCAGCGAGATCGCAAAACATCTGCAAGGAAAACCCCCAAAGCTCAGAGACCACCAAGGACTCCACAAAGAAAAAAGCTAGCTAAATTAAAAGTCCCCACCCCACAAAAAAAAGCAAAGCACGTCTCTGAGTTACGTACAAAAGCAACTCGCTGTAGCATTCGGTAAATATGGCTTTCAGAGATGGACGCCTTTGCTGGAAATACTTGATCTGCAAAGGGGAAAAAAAAGGGAGAGAGAGAAAGAAGTTTCTCAGAAGAAGAAACTTTTCCGAAGTTGTGTGCCAGGGGGTCTCTCTTGCTAGATTGGGGAGGAGGGTAGCATGCTTGGTTCCAAACCCCCATGGTTATTTTAAGGATGCAATAAGAGAAGGATCGGTGGCTGCTGGGGTTAACATCTGGACCCCTGTCACTTCTTTTCCGCTTAGCACCTCTGGATCCCGGCGGGAATATAGATAGTATTTGACTGTTTTGCAGCATCCCCGTGGTCCAAAATTCAGAAGCTTGGCAGCTGGCTCATACTTATGATGGTCACCATGTTCCCAGGGTCAGGGAACAGAGATCCCCTTTTGTGACCATGGAGGAGCCAGATTCACTTAACAACCATGTTACTCACCGAATTGCAGTGATTCGCTTAACAACGGTGGCAGGAAAAGCTGTAAAATGGGGCCAAACTCACTTAACAACTGTCTCGCTTAGCGACAGAAATGTTGAGCTCCATTGTGGTCATAAGTCGAAGACTATGAGCTGAGGTGGCGCAGTGGTTAGAGTGCTGTAACTGCAGCTGCTTCAGCTGACTGCTAGTTGAGCAGATCAGCAGATCAAATCTCACCGGCTCAAGGTTGACTCAGCCTTCCATTCTTCCGAGGTGGGTAAAATGAGGACCCAGATTGTTGGGGGCAACATGCTATTTAGTATACCCGTTGATTGTTGTAAGCCGCCCAGAATCCTCGGAGAGTGGGTGGCATAGAAATATGACTAATAAAATATATAAATAAATAAATAGATTACGTATATTTGCGAACTTTTGATCCCATAGGCATGAGTGGATGATACGGATGTTGGATAACCGTTTGTCTGAAGTGGTGTAGGGTTCCCTTCCTAAGCAGGGGGTTGGACTAGAAGACCTCCAAGGTCCCTTCCAACTCTGTTATCTGATTGTTTGTTTGTTTGTTTTTAATTTAATTTATATGCCGCCCTTCTCTGGAGACTCAGGGCGGCTTGCAATGCTTTAAGCAATAACCTTCATACTTTTGTATATACCTGCTTAGTAGGGCTTTCGCCCCCCCCCCCAGCAGTGTTCTTTTTTATACAAAGTCAGCTTATTGCCCCCACAATCCGGGTCCTCATTTTACCTACCTCGGAAGGATGGAAGGCTGAGTCAACCTTGAGCCTGGTGAGATTCGAACTTGCAGTAATTGCAGGCAGCTGAATGTTAATAACAGGCTTTAGTCTGCTGAGCTATCCGGAGACTCAGGGCGGCTTACAATGCGTTAAGCAATAGCCTTCATACTTTTGTATATTTATACAAAGTCAGCTTATTGCCCCCATAATCCAGTTCCTCATTTTACCTACTTCAGAAGGATGGAAGGCTGAGTCAACCTTGAGCCTGGTGAGATTTGAACTCGCAATAATTGCAGGCGGCTGGTGTCACTTTAGCACCACTTAAGCTGCTGTTTAAGCTGCTGCGCCACCAAGGCTCTTATTGTCTATTGATATCCAGTAATTCAAATTCCATTCTCTCTTTTTTGCTCCCATGTTTGTTTTATTATTTATTTATTTATTTATTTATTTGTTTGTTTGTTTGTTTGTTTGTTTGTTTGTTCGTTCAATTTATATGCCATCCTCCTCCGAAGACTCAGGGTGGCTTACAATGCACCTATAGCAACAGCCTTCATTCTTCTGTACATACCTGCTTAGTAGGGCTTTTGGCCCCCCCATAAGCGGTATTTTTACAAAGTCAGCTTATTGCCCCCACAGACCGGGTCCTCAATTTATCTACCTCGGAAGGATGGAAGGCTGAGTCAACCTTGAGCCTGGTGAGATTTGAACTTGCACTAATTGCAGGCAGCCAGCAGCTAAGTGGTACATAACAGCACTTAGTCCGCTGCGCCACCAAGGCTTTTGGGGTGGACAAGAGTGGGGAGGGGGTCTCCTGGGGGGGCCCTGGTCCAAACTCTTACCCCTCGGAAGAAGAAATAGGCGCCTCCCAACACGCTCAGGAGTTCCCCGGTGACCCGGAAGTACTCGCCAGTCGAGTGATGAAAGGCGAACGGAGGCTGTGAACGGAGAGCAAGCAGAGACGCAGCGTGAAAATTCAGGCGCATTGGGACCACCGAAAGAAAATACCTGATCACTGAGTTTGAACATAGAACAGAGAATAACATACTGGGAAGGGACCTTGGAGATCTTCTCGCCCAGCCCTCTAGTATAGCAGGAGACCCTATATACCATTTCAGAGAAATGGTTATCCAACATCTCCAACATCCAACATAAACAGAGGGAGAGAATCAAGATCACGTGAAGTGTGAATACTGCT
This sequence comes from Coluber constrictor foxii, assembly GCA_038048745.1. Classification (NCBI taxonomy): domain Eukaryota; kingdom Metazoa; phylum Chordata; class Lepidosauria; order Squamata; family Colubridae; genus Coluber; species Coluber constrictor. Next base: position 230,173 of record JAWJVD010000190.1, read on the forward strand.
TTATAAGGCCTTGGGAAGGCCACACATGGAATCCTGCATCCAGTTTTCGTCGCCACGATGTAAAAAAAAGATGTGGAGACTCTAGAAAGAGTGCAGAGAAGAGCAACAAAGAGGATTAGGGGACTGGAGGCTAAATCATATGAAGAACGGTTGCAGGAACTGGGTATGTCTAGTTTAATAAAGAGAAGGACCAGGGGAGACATGATAGCAGTCTTCCAGTATCTCAGGGGCTGCCCCAAAGAAGAGGGAGTCCAGCTATTCTCCAAAGCACCCGAGGGCAGGACAAGAAGCAATGGATGGAAACTCATCAAGGAGAGAAGCAACTTAGAACTAAGGAGAAATTTCCTGACAGTGAGAACAATTAATCAGTGGAACAGCTTGCCACTAGAAGTTGTGAATGCTCCAACACTGGAAGTTTTTAAGAAGAGGTTGGATCACCATTTGTCTGAAGTGGTGTAAACTTTCCTGCCTAAGCAAGGGGTTGGACTAGAAGACCTCCAAGGTCCCTTCCAACTCTTGTTATTCTTTTCTTTTCTTTTCTCTTCTCTTCTCTTCTTTTCTATTCTATTCTATTAATTTTTCATTCCATTATTCTATTCCATTCTATTCTATTCTATTCTATTCTATTCTGTTCTATTCTATTCTAATTTTTCATTCCATTATTCTGTTCTGTTCTATTCTATTCTATTCTATTCTATTCTATTCTATTCTATTCTATTCTATTCTATTCTATTCTATTCTATTCTATTCTATTCTATTCTATTCTATTCTAATTTTTCATTCCATTATTCTATTCTATTCTATTCTATTCTATTCTATTCTATTCTATTCTATTCTATTCTATTCTATTCTATTCTATTCTATTCTATTCTAATTTTTCATTCCATTATTCTATTCTGTTCTGTTCTGTTCTGTTCTGTTCTGTTCTATTCTATTCTATTCTATTCTGTTCTATTCTATTCTATTCTATTCTATTCTATTCTATTCTATTCTATTCTATTCTATTCTATTCTATTCTATTCTATTCTATTCTAATTTTTCATTCCATTATTCTATTCTATTCTATTCTATTCTATTCTATTCTATTCTATTCTATTCTATTCTATTCTATTCTATTCTATTCTAATTTTTCATTCCATTATTCTATTCTATTCTATTCTATTCTATTCTATTCTATTCTATTCTATTCTATTCTATTCTATTCTATTCTATTCTATTCTATTCTATTCTATTCTATTCTATTCTAATTTTTCATTCCATTATTCTATTCTGTTCTGTTCTGTTCTGTTCTGTTCTGTTCTGTTCTATTCTATTCTATTCTATTCTATTCTATTCTATTCTATTCTATTCTATTCTATTCTATTCTATTCTATTCTATTCTATTCTATTCTATTCTAATTTTTCATTCCATTATTCTATTCTATTCTATTCTATTCTATTCTATTCTATTCTATTCTATTCTATTCTATTCTATTCTAATTTTTCATTCCATTATTCTATTCTGTTCTGTTCTGTTCTGTTCTGTTCTGTTCTGTTCTGTTCTGTTCTGTTCTGTTCTGTTCTGTTCTATTCCATTCCCTTCCCTTCCCTTCCCTTCCCTTCCCTTCCCTTCCCTTCCCTTCCCTTCCCTTCCCTTCTATCTTCTTAAAAACGTTCAGGGTTGGAGCATTCACAATTTCTGGAGGCAAGTAGTTCCACTGGTTGATCGCTCAGGGGACCAGAGACTAAAACTAAACTAAAGTAAAACTAAAGTAAACTAAAACTCGCTCAGGGAGGCTGGAGACTAAAACATACGAAGAACACTTGCAGGAACTGGGTATGGCTAGAGAAAAGAGGTCTAGAGAAAAGAAGGACATGGGGAGACATGATAGCAATATTCCAATATTCGAGGGGCTGCCACAAAGATGAGGGGGGTCAAATTATTCTCCAAAGCCCCCGAAGGCAGGACAAGAAACAATGGATGGAAACGAATCAAGGAGAGAAGCAATTGGAATTAAGGTGAAACTTCCTGACAATGAGGACAATTAACCAATGGAACTGCTTGCCACCAGAAGTTGTGAATGTTCCAACACTGCAAGTTTTTAAGAAGAGACTGGACAGCCATTTATCTGAAACAGTAGAGGATTGGGGGTTGGACTAGAAGACCTCAAGGTCCCACCCCAACTCTGTGATTCTGTTATTCTGCTAAGCTCAAAATAAGCTCTGATGAATTATCGTTCTTATTTTCAAATAACTGTGTGGCCTTCAAATGGACCCGTGTTTCCAGAGAAAAGTACAAGTAAACCTCGACTTATGACCACAATTGGGAGCAGAATTTCTGCTGCTGAGGAAGGCCGTTGTTAAGTGAATCAGTCTGTCAAGGTTCCAGCTAATGAATCTGAGAGAAGTAAAGAGGGCTGCGGCAGGCCAGATCCGTTTCCAAGTTGACATGTGCCTGATTTTGTGACCGTTTTTGCCATGGTCCTTAAGCGAATCACTGCAGTGAAGTGAATAACAGGCAGTCCTCAATTTACAGCCATTTGTTTCGTGAGGAAGGTTACAATGGCCCTGAAAAAAGTAACCGTTTTTTACATGTATGACCGTCTCCATGGTCACAGGATCAAAATTCAAAGGCTTGGGCAACTGACTCGTATTTATAACGGTTGCAGTGATGTGTGGGTCACATAATCGCCTTTTGCAACCTTCTGATAAGCGAAATCCATGGGAAAGCCAGATTCGCTTAATGACGTGTTACTAATTTAACAACTGCAATGATTCCCTTAGGAAGAAAGGTCTGAAAATTGTTGTGGCCTGTCAGCGGCCTGTGTAGCTAGTAGCTGATTCCAACAGCGAGGAGGATGGTATGGTGCTGCGCCAGCAGCCTGTGCAGCTGGCGCTTGAGTCAAAGAATGAGGAGGCTGGAGAAGAGGTGATGCCAGAGGCGGGGATTCAGCCAGGGCCTTCAGAACCTCCAGAAGCTTCCATGGGTGAAAAGGACGAAGAGGAGGAGCCTCTTCTCGATGCATGAGCGCGCAGAGCTGCCAAAAGGCAGGAGTGGCTCCTCAGAAGGAGGTCTCCTCGAGAGTAAGGCTTGGGGCTAAGTGGCCACTCCCTTAGCCTATTTAAGGAGGAACACCGACTGAAGCAATTTGCAGGGAACAACTTCGTTCACATACCTTCGTGTCTTGTCTTGCTTATCTGATCAGCTTCCTGCAAATTGCTTCTCCCAACCATAGTAAGCTTTCAGTTATTATTCTTTGAATTCTTGGCGGCTGTTAATGCAGTTAATTAACAGCCATTGTTGTAAAAGACTGGTTTATTCAGTAAATTAAGGTTTGAACGGACTTTGTGTGTGCTGCGTTCTTTGGGGTCCATAGCTGGAGCAGAACAAAAATGGAGGGAAATTCACTGTATCGCTATTTCGCTTAGCGATGGAAATTTTGGGCTCAATTGTTGTCGCCCTGGGATGATGGAACAACTGTGGCACGAAAGGTCATAAAATGTGACTGTTTTTCACACTTATGTCCGTCGCAGCATCCCCGGGGTCATGTGATCAAAATTCAACCACTTGGCAACTGACTCATATTTGTGATGGTGGCAGCGTCCTGGAGTCATGTAAATCTCCTTTTGTGACCATTTGACAAGCAAATGGTCAATGGGGAAGCCTGATTCACTTAACAACCGGGTGACTAACTTAACTAACTAACTAGCTAACTAGCTAACTAACTTAGTTAGTTAACTTAATTAGTTAGTTAACTAACTAACAACGGCGGTGATTCATTTAACAACTGTGACAAGAAAGGTCGTAAAATGAGGCAAGACTCGCTTAACGACTATCTTGCTTAGCAACGGAAAGGTTGGGGATCCATTGTGGTCGTAAGTCGAGGACTACCTGTAAGGGGGAAAAAAACAACCCGGAGGCTTAAGGAGAAGTGGGCCTCACCGTTCCTTCTTTCTTGGTGGGCCGGTAGTAGGCCGCGACGGTGAGGATGAGGATATGCGCGGTGTAGATGAAGAAGTTGAAGTAGAAGAGGTGCTTCACGAACCGGTCCCACTTATCCTGCAGGAGCTGGTTGAGGGGTTCCACCAGGAGCATTTCGTGGCGATTCTAGGATGAAGAGACACCCACCCACCCCCGAGGATTTAATTTGAATTTATTTATTTGTTTATTTGTATCCCACTTCTATTCTTTTTAGAAATAACCCAAGGCGGTGAACATATCCAATGCACTTTTCTCTTCCTCGTTGCCCCATAACAACAACCTTATGAGGTAGGTTAGACTAAGAGTGAATGACTGGCCCAAAGTCATCCAACTGACTTCCATGCTTAAGGCGGGACTAGAACTCCCAGTCTCCTGGTCATTGGCCGAAAGTCATCCAGCTGGTTTTGTCCCCTAAGGCGGGACTACCGCTCTCTGTCTCTTAGGGATTGGCCCAAAGTCACCCAGCAGTTTTCATGGCTAAAGCGGAACTAGAACTCCCAGTCTCCTGGTGATTGGCCCAAAGTCACCCAGCGGTTTTCATGCCTAAGGCAGGACTACAACTCACCATCTCCTGGTGATTGGCCCACAATCACCCAACCAGCTTTCTTGCCTAAGACAGAACTAGAACTCTTAGACTCCTGGTAACCGGACCAAAGTCACCCAGTGGCTTTCATGGCTAAGGCGGGACTAGAACTCATCATCTCCTGGTGATTGGCCCAAAGTCACCTAGCCGGCTTTCAGGCCTAAGGCAGGACTAGAATTCACAGTCTCCTGGTAATTGATCCAAAGTCAGCCAGGTGGTTTTCGTGCCTAAAGCAGGACTAGAACTTCCAGTCTCCTGGTGATGGGACCAAAGTCACCCAATCAACTTTCCTGCCTATCTTTGATGGAATCCTGACTCAGGAGATGGAAATTACACAAGAGATCATACTGATGATCTCTTTTGGACTTTTTTCATTATTAAGGAAACAAAAACAGTAAACAATTGAATGGAGGCCTGCAGGGGAGTCTATTATGAGTGCCGGAAAGGAAGACAACTCTAGATATAAAACCATTTGCGCTCCCTTGCCCAAAAAGTATAGAATCGCAAAAAATATATACCCTGAGCAATGCTCAGTTTTGCCAGTTGGTCAGTCTCGAGCTGCCAGGATCTCTCTCGGTATTTTCTTCTCTATCGGCCTAAATTTATGAATTGACTTTTATGTACAAATACATATACAGTATATATGTTTGTATGCCCCAAGCATGGATGAAGGGATGAGTGGGGGGAGGGAGGCAGGGAGAGTGGGACAGACAGATGGATGAATGGATAGTCAGGATAACAGATGGAGATGGATGGATATAAGGATGGATGGATGGATGGAAGGATGGATGGATGGATGGATAAATGAAGGGATGAGTGGGTGGAGGAAGGGAGGGAGGGACAGACACATGGGTGGGTGAATGGACAGATGAAGGGAGTGGGGGACAGACAGATGGATGGATGGTCAGATGAACAGATGGAGATGGATGGATATAAGGATGGATGAATGGAGGGATAAATGGATGGAGGGATGAGTGGGTGGAGGGAGTGAGGGAAGGAAGGAGGGAGAGAGGGATGGAGAGACAGACACATGGATGGATGGATGGATGGATGGATGGAATGAACAGATTGAGTGAAAAATTAATGGATCGCTGAATGAATAGATGGATAGATAGATAGTTGGATGGATTGATGAGTAGATGGATGGATGGGTGGGTAGGCTGATGGATGCACAGATGGAGGGAGAGGGGGACAGACAGATGGGTGGATGGTGAGATGAACAGATGGAGGTGGATGAATGGATGAATGGATGGAGGGAGGGTGGATGGGAGGGACAGAGAGGTGGATGGCTGTATGGATGGAGGGAGAGAGGGACAGACAGATGGACGGACTTACAGATGGATGAATGGATGGATGGATAGATAGATGGACAAAGTGATGATAAAGTAATATATTACTGTATATTAATGTACTACTATAATGATTACTAACTACTTATCAAATACATTTGCTGGAAGTGAAACAGACTACAGATCTAATAAATACATCAATAAAGCAGCCTACTACTAAAATCAATATTCCCCCTCCCATTTGCAGATAAAATCTATTCTTTGCGCTCAGATTTGCATATTTAAATAATTTCCCTTCTTCCTTCAGAAAAATTAAAAAAATTAAAAACCCGAACCTGCTTTTTAGAGTGAGATGGGAGGCAAATAAATTTAATAAATCTAAATCTAAATCTAAATCTATCAATCTACATCTAGATCTCAATCTCAATCTCAATCTTAATCTCAATCTAAACCTAATCTAAATCTAGATCTAAATCTATCAATCTCAATCTCAATCTCAATCTCAATCTAAATCAATCTAGATCTAAATCTATCAATCTAAATCTAAATCTAGATCTCAATCTCAATCTCAATCTCAATCTCAATCTCAATCTAAACCTAATCTAAATCTAGATCTAAATCTATCAATCTAAATCTCAATCTCAATCTCAATCTCAATCTCAATCTCAATCTAAATCTAAATCTAAATCTAAATCTAAATCTAAATCTAAATCTAAATCTAAATCTAAATCTAAATCTAAATCTAAATCTAAATCTAAATCTAAATCTATCAATCTACATCTAGATCTCAATCTTAATCTCAATCTCAATCTAAACCTAATCTAAATCTAGATCTAAATCTATCAATCTCAATCTCAATCTCAATCTCAATCTAAATCTAAATCTCAATCTAAATCTAAATCTATCAATCTACATCTAGATCTCAATCTTAATCTCAATCTCAATCTAAACCTAATCTAAACCTAATCTAAATCTAGATCTAAATCTATCAATCTCAATCTCAATCTCAATCTAAATCAATCTAGATCTAAATCTATCAATCTAAATCTAAATCTAGATCTCAATCTCAATCTCAATCTCAATCTAAACCTAATCTAAATCTAGATCTAAATCTATCAATCTAAATCTCAATCTCAATCTCAATCTCAATCAATCTAGATCTAAATCTATCAATCTAAATCTAAATCTAAATCTAAATCTAAATCTAAATCTAAATCTAAATCTAAATCTAAATCTAAATCTAGATCTCAATCTCAATCTCAATCTCAATCTCAATCTCAATCTCAATCTAAACCTAATCTAAATCTAGATCTAAATCTATCAATCTAAATCTCAATCTCAATCTCAATCTCAATCTCAATCTCAATCTCAATCTCAATCTCAATCAATCTCAATCTCAATCAATCTCAATCAATTGCAATCTCAATTTAAATCAATCTAAATCTAAATCAATCTCTGTCTCAATCAATCTCAATCTAATCAAATAACGACAGCATAAAAGGAAAAGGAAAGAAGGTTAACATCCCGAATCAGCCCCTAACTACGAAATCCTCCAACCAAGCTTTCCAACTGGACATTTCCCCAACTGTTGGACCTCCCAAGATTCCATGCCTGGAGAATTATTTATTTATTTATTTATTTATCTATTTTATTTTATTTTATTCAACTTAAATGCTGCCCTTCTCCCCAGGGAGACTCAGGGCAGTGAACAGCCAAAGTTAAAACACATATAATACAAAAGTTAAGAAAAACTAAAATAAAATTAGAATTCTGGGACTGCGACTCCCAGAATTCTGGGAGTCTCAGTCCTAACGCCTCGGGAGCATGCCCAGTGGAGAAAACCGCCTCCATCCACTCTAACCCACCGGGGTCTCACTGCTGTAAGCAATGATCTCCAAGACCGAGTTCTTCTCGCAGGTGTCGATGCTGGAGAGGTCGTAAAGCGAGGAGTGGACAGGTCCGTAGGCCCACTCGGTGAATTTGCGAGAGAGGTGACGGCATTCCGGCTCCTTCATCTCCCGCCGAAGGATGTAGGCAAAAACCTGGAGCCGAGAGGAAAAGAGGATGGATGCTGAATCCTTGATTTTATTTATTTATTCAATCTACAGGTTCAAAGTTCAAATGGCACTGGGGGGGAAAAAAATGACTTAGGACCGTTGTTCACACTTACGACCGTTGCAGCATCCCCGTGGTCATGTGATCAAAGTTTAGAGGCTTGGCAACTGACTTATACTTATGACGGTCACAGTGTCCCGGGATCATGTGATTCCCTTTTGCGACCTTCTGATCATCAAAATCCCCAGGGAAGCCAGATTGATTTAACAACCGTGTTAATAATTGAACAACTGCAGTGATTTACTTAACGACTGTTGTAAATTGGGGTAAAACTCACTTAACAACTGTCTCACTTAGCAACCCAAAGTTTGGGCTCCATTGTGGTCGTAAGTCGAAGCTACCTGTATAGATAGTGCTACTTGGCAAACAAAAAATGGATTCATTTAACAACTATCACATTTTTTTGATGAACAACCCTGGTGTTCGTTTAACGTCTGTGGCACTTGCTTAATGACGGCTGCAAAAAAACTCGTAAAATCAAGCACGGTCATGTGATGACCCACTGCCACAATTTACGACTAATTCTGGGTCCCATTATGGTTGTAAGTTGAGGACAAACTCGGAAAAGAGGGTTATTACATTTCTAGGATTTTATGCTTTCGTTTGGATTGCAGCCCCAGGCACGGGGTTGGACTAGATGTTCTCCCAAACCCCTTCCTGCCTTTCTAGGATTTTATGCTTTTATTCGGATTTAAACCAGGGATGAAATGCTCCTGGTTCAGACCGGATCACCCGATCCGATAGCAATGACAGCGGATAGTTTGGAGAACAGCGGATGGTCAGGAGCCTGAGTAGCGTAGGAGAGTAATGCCTCCTACAAAGGCAGCATTTAAGATCCAGCTGCTGCAATTACTTGTGAGTTCAATCCCAGGCAGGCTCAAGGTTGACTCAGCCTTCCATCCTTTATAAGGTGGGTAAATTGAGGACCCAGTTTGTTGGGGGCAATAAGCTGACTTTGTATAAATACAAGTATACAAAAGTATGAAGGCTATTGCTTAACGCATTGTAAGCCGCCCTGAGTCTCCGGAGAAGGGCGGCATATAAATCAAATTTAAAAAAAAAAAAACTGGTAGCAAAAATCCCTCCCCCCCCCCTTCCATGCCCAGCTGAGCCGCACAATCATCAGAGGCTTTTTTTTAATTTTTAAAAGCATTTTTTCTTCAACCTCTTCGGCCAAAAAAATGCTTTTAAAAGTAAAAAAAAAAAAGCTTCTGATGATCGCACGGCTCCGCTGAGTTGCCTGATTGTCAAGAGGCTTTTAAAAGCATTTTTTTTTCTGCAACCTCTTAAGGTTGTAGAAAAAATGCTTTTAAAACTAAAAAAAAAAAGTTGGCCATGCCCATCCAGTCACATTACCTGTCCCGCCCCAACCAAGCCACGCCCACAGAACCGGTAGTAACAAATTTTATATTTCACCACCGATTTAAACCCATCATAGTGGGTTGGACTAAATGATCTCCCCAACCCCTTTGCATCTCTGTCATTCTAACCCTCTATACCTGTACAGGTAAGTCCTCAACATACAACCCACGATTAAGCCCAAAATTTCTGTTGCTAAGAGAGCTTTGTCCCATTTGACGATCTTTCTCACCACTGTTAAGTGAATCACTGCAGTCCTTAAGTTAGTGACACCATTATTAAGCAAATCACGCTTCCCCGTTGACTTTGGTCGCAAAAGGGGATCTCGTGACCCCAGGGACGCTGCGACCGTCGTAAACATGAGTCTGAAGCGGCTGAATTTCGATCACGTGACCACGGGGACCGCTGCAACGGTCGTAAGTGTGAAAAACAAACGTAATTCGCTTTTTTCAGTGCCACGGCAACTTCAAAACGGTTGCTAAGCGAGTAGGTCGTAAGTCGAGGACTACCTGTATTTTCCCCGTCTTGGCGGCCAGAGTGAGCGGGGTCAGCCCTCTGCGGTTGGTGAGTTCCTCCAGCCGGAGGGTGGGGTTGATACTCGCCCCCAGGATGAGCACATCGTTGTACATCTTGGTGACGAATTTGGTGTTGTCGTCGGTGTCGTCAGCGATCTCCACCAGGGCGTGGAGAACGGTGTTCCCGATCGAATCCTGCTCGGCGATGTTGGCCGGCTGGTAAGAATTCTCCAGCAGGAACTTGACGATGTTCAGCTGGTTAGTGCAGGCAGCGAGAGAGAGGGGCAGCTCTCCTGCGGGCCGAAATCCAACAGGGAGAGAAACGACGTGAAACGACGGAGGCCCTCGGGCTCGATTTGAACAAGACAAACATCCCCAGGCAGCCCTCATCGTATGACCACGACGGAGCCCCAAATTTTACATTGTTGGGTCAGACAATGGTTAAGCGGGGTTTGCCCTATTTTACGACTTTTCTTGTCTTGGTTGTTAAGTGAATCACTGCAATTATAACACAGTTGTTAATTGAATCTGGATTCCCCGTTGACTTGGCTTGTCAGAAGGATGCAAAAAGGATGCCAGGACATTTGACAGTCATAAATATGAATCAGTTGCCAAGTACCAGAATTTTGATCATGTGACCATGGGGATGCTACAAAAAGGTCGTAAGTGTGAAAAACGGTCATAAGTCGCTTTTTTCAGTGCCGTTATAGCTTTGAACGGTCACCAAATATAAGTCGAGGACTACTTGTATTTATTCTTTATTTAGTGATTATAAAATTTATAGGCTGCCTATGTCGCTGGGAGGCGACTTTAGGGATCCAAAAAATAAAGGAATGAAGAGGAGGCTACTACAAGTAGTTCTCGACTTACAACGGTTCATTTAGTGGCCGCTCGAAGTTACAACAGCAAGTGAAAAAAATCTACAGGTTCAAGGTTTAAAATCCATGCTGGAACCTGGATTTCATTCATTCATTCATTCATTCATTCATTCATTCATTCATTCATTCAAGGCTACAACAGGGCTGAAAAAAATCTACCGATTCAAAGTTCAAAGTTTGAAATCCATGCTGGAATTTGGATTATTTATTTATTTATTTATTTATCATTCCTTTTTATTTATCATTCCTTCCTTCCTTCCTTCCTTCCTTCCTTCCTTCCTTCAAAGTTACAACAGCACTGTAAAATCTACAGGTTCAAAGTTTGAAATCCATGCTGGAGTTTGGATTTCTTATTTATTTATTTATTAATTTATGTATTTATTTATGTATGTATGTATTTATTTATTTATTTTTCATTCATTCATTCATCCATTCATTCATTCAAGGGTTCAACAGGGCTGAAAAAAATCTGCAGGTTCAAAATTCAAAGTTTGAAATCCATTCTAGAGCTTAGAATTTATTTATTCATTCATTATTCATTCATTCATTCATTCATTCATTCATTCATTCAAACGGCCCTGAAAAAAGTGACTTATGACCGTTTTTCACACTTACGGCCTTTGTAGCATCCCCATGGACACTTGGAAACTGGCATGTACTTAGGACGGTTGCAATGTCCCGGGGTCACGCTATTCCCTTCTGACCAGCAAAGTCCATGGAGAAAGCCGGATTCATTTAATGACTTAACAATGGCGGTGGTTCACTTAATGACTGTGGAAAGAAAGGTCGGAAAACGGGGCAAAATTAACTTAACAAATGTTTCTCGCTTAACAATGGAAAATGTTTGGCTCAGTTGTGGTTGTAAGTCCAGGACTAACTATACGAGGGGGTTAAACAGGTGATAGCTTCTAGTTATAACCATTTTGGTGGGTTAAAATGATCATTGGGAGAGATAGCTTTGTGGAAAGTTGACGGGTGCCTCTCCAGTATGTAGAGGGGTCTCCATCGAACATATAATCATAGGGCTGGAGGGGACCTCAGAGATCTTCTATCTTGTCCAACCCAACCGCTCCCAACTGCATCAGTTCAGGCTGATTGAGGCATCAATGATAGCCTATTAAAAGGCAAATTAAGATTATTTTGGGACAAGCCTTCGAAAGTTGGCTTCTGATTTTACCGAAATAAAATCCGGGCTTCCCTTTGATCTTCTGGAAAAATTCCCCGTGGGCTCTCGCGTGGACGTCCGCCCCGTTCTTCACCAAGAGGTTGACCAGGTACATGTTGCGCCTCTCGATGGCGATGTGAAGGGCCGTCTGACCTGCCAAAGACAAATCCCATGAGATCAGGATTTCTCAACATTGCTAGCTTGAAAATGGGTGGACATCGAGTCCCAGAATTCCTCAGCCAGCATGGGTGGACTTCAACTCCCAGAATTCCTCAGCCAGCATGGGTGGACTTCAAGTCCCAGAATTCTGCTGGCTGGGGAATTCTCCTTTCTCAACATTTAATCTTGGTGGCTTTAAGATGTGCAGACTTCAACTCCCAGAATTCCCTAGCCAGCATGAATTGAAGTCTACACATCTTAAAGCTGCCAAGATTGAAAAACACTGGTCTAGATGGCCTCTGAGGTCCCCACTAACTCATACAGTGTGTCCCCCTCTTTGGCAGAGAGGGCCAAGCAAAAGTTTCCATCCCACCTGAGGTTCGAAGGGAAAGGTATCCAGAAGGAAAGAGGGCTTCAACGTGAAGGAACATCACGGAAAGGAGACCACAAGGTGATCCACGTTTTATCTGGGGCTTTGGGAAACTTGCTTCCTGATTTCAAAACACGGCTGAAATGCGTCAGGTAGAGAGGCTGGGTGACCATCAATCGGTCAGGGCTGCTGCAAGATTAGATTTCAGGTAGTCCTCGGATTATGACTAATCACTTAACGGAATTTGTGATAGGTCTACCTTGGGGATACTTCCGACCCAGATTCGAACTTTCAAGGGTTGGCCCCTGGTTTACAGCAGCCCACGGTATGTGACTACAATTGATTAGTTTTGTCCAAAATGAGCACTTACTTCGGGTTTAAATCGGCCCCAAACCAACGGTTGGCTTTTACAACCTGTGGCTTTTGCTTAACGACTGCCACAAAAGACGGCCAGGTGGCAACCCGAGTTACGACCATTACGAGTTACGACTGTAATTATGGGTATCATTTGAAGGCTATCTCTCAGTGGTGCGGTGGCCTAGTGGTAGAGCTCTCGCCTCACAATCAGGAGGCTGTGAGTTCAATCCTAAGTAGAGGCAGATATTTCTCTCTCTGGGCATAATGAGAATAAACTCCTCATTGGCAACAGGGAAAGGCATCCGGCCATGAAAACACTCCGTTCCATTCAGCTGGCCAGACTCCACTCCGCAAGGGATTATGAGGTCATTAAAAGAAGATGATTTGAAGGCTACCCTGAGGAGAAATGGCTCTCCTCGTGTCTGTCTTTACCCTTGTAGTAGCCGTCTGTGTATCCGGCGTTGACAAACTCCTCCAGGTTCTCCGTCTTCTCCGCAATCTCCAGCAGGAGAGGGATGGTGTCGTTGCGGCCGTTGTGAAGGTTGAGCATGGCCTTCAGAAGGCAGGTCTTGCCGGTGTCGGGCTCTGCGCATCGAGACACGGAATTGGAGCGACGGGGATGAGTCAAGATGGTGGCACCCGACGAGACAACGCAAGTCCCAAAGGTGCTTTTTTTTCAGGAGGCAACCGAACTTCCTTGTTTGTTTCTTTTGAAGAGGTTTCCCTTCTCACCCAAGGAGCTTCTTCAGCTCTGACTGGATGGTGGGGGAAGGAAGGATTGATACTCCTTGCAGACAAAGCAGGTCATTTGCATCCTTTTAGAACAGGGGTCCCCAAACTTGGCAGCTTTAAGACTTGTGGACTTCAACTCCCAGAATTCTCCAGTCAGCTATGCTGACTGGAGAATTCTGGGAGTTGAAGTCCACAAGTCTTAAAGCTGCCAAGTTTGAAGATCTCTGTTTTAGAGAGTCGTTGAGGCATAGCTGACTGGAGAATTCTGGGAGTTGAAGTCCACACGTCTTAAAGCTGCCAAATTTGAAGATCTCTGTTTTAGAGAGTCGTTGAGGCATAGCTGACTGGAGAATTCTGGGAGTTGAAGTCCACACGTCTTAAAGCTGCCAAATTTGAAGATCTCTGTTTTAGAGAGTCGTTGAGGCATAGCTGACTGGAGAATTCTGGGAGTTGAAGTCCACAAGTCTTAAAGCTGCCAAATTTGACGATCTCTGTTTTAGAGAGTCGTTGAGGCCTAGCTGACTGGAGAATTCTGGGAGTTGAAGTCCACACGTCTTAAAGCTGCCAAGTTTGAAGGCCTCTGTTTTAGAGAGTCGTTGAGGCCGCTTGGAGCTTTGTCTGTGTCCTCGGGGTCACCTGAGTGGTGCAAATTGTTCCTGTAGTCTGCAAATTTCTTCCTCTGGAAATCCGTTCCTACGCCCACAGCATTCTACAGACTTTTAGCTATAAATTTTGGGATGCAGGCTACAGGTACCATTTCCAAACCTCAGGTGTCCCTGAGGACACAAATAAAACTCCCAGTGGACTCAACGGCCCTCTTAAAAGGATGCAAATGATCAATGGTCTGCAAGGAGTATAAATCCTTCTGTTCCCCACCATCCAGTCAGAACTGAAGAAGCTCCTTGGATGAGAAGCGAAACTTCTTCAGAAGAAAAACAAAACAAGAAAACCCAGTTGCCTCCTGAAAAAAAAACCCACCATTGAGACACCCATGGATGATGGAGAATCTCTACAGACTTTTAGCTATACAAATTTGGGGTGAACCTCCTTTGAATGGGGTGGGAGTAGGAATGGATCCCTTTTTCCGATCTTCTGACAAACCAAGTCCACAGGGAAGCCAAATTCACTTAACAAGCATGGGACTCACTTAAAAAACCACAGCAATTCCCTTAACAACTTTGGGCAAACTCACTTAAGAATGGCCCCACTTAGCAACAGAAATTTTTGGGCTCGGTTGCGGTCGTAAATCGAAGACTACCTGTGATTGCTAAATCCAACCTGGGTCTTCCTGGAGAATGTGCTCTCCACAAGATATCAAGATTGTTCATTGCAGAGAAGAGCAACCAAGTTTTTTAGGGGACTGGAGCAGTGGTGGGTTCCTCCCGGTTCGGCCCTGTTCGGCCGAGCCGGTAGCGGTGACGATATGATGTCACCGAACTGGTTCTCTTTGTTCGGGAGCTGGGCCCTCCCATCCTCTACGTTATTCTTACCTTTTATTTGGCCCTGCCCCCAATCTATTTGCTGCCTGTTAAGGATATTGTTGTTGTGTAACAACTAGCAGAGTAAAGTGCACAGAGAAATGTTGCTGAGAGCAATGAGATAGAGATACATACAAACTGGTGTTATCAAAAGTCTTCTTTATAATGGGAAATAAACAATCTCGTAGTCTTCTAAACAGTCCAAGTCTTTACCGGTTAACTCCAAACAAACTCTTACCAAACAAACAGTAGTTGGTTCACAAACCCCGGATGGTAGCAGATCCACCCACACATGCACGTGATGATAGCAGCTTATCATCCACTGAATACATTACAGTACCCTTCTTAAATACATTGTTAAATTACAAGTAATTATAGCATGACTCAGCATTACAGCATGATGCAGCATTAAAACTTAAAGTCACAGAACACATATATTGCCTGGACAACTGTTAGGCCCAAATCATATCCTAACACTGCCTCCTGACTCCCAGCTGATTGGCTAGAAGGAAAAAAACTGTTTAAGCTCTTGCCGCGGGGCTTCAAAGGGCCGCCCTACAGCTGATCAGTGTTAAAAGGCAGTGTGGTGGAGACCAGTGCCTCCAAAAATAAATGGATAGACCGCTGCAAGCAGTTAAAAGCCTGGTACACCAGTACCTCTGCTAAATCCTAAAGAATTGTCACATGACCATCAAACCACGCCCATAAAATAAGCCATGCCCACAGAACCAGTAGTAAAAAAATTTAGAACCCATCCCTGGACTGGAGGCTAAAATATATGAAGAACGGTTGCTGGAGCTGGGTATGTCGAGTCTGATGAAAAGAAGGACTAGGGGAGACATGATAGCAGTCTTCCAGTATCTCAGGGGCTGCCCCAAAGAAGAGGGAGTCAAGCTATTCTCCAAAGCACCTGAAGGCCGGACAAGGAATAATGGATGGAAACTGATCAAGGAGAAGAGCAACTTAGAACTAAGGAGAAATTTTCTGACAGTGAGAACATCAACTAATGGAACAGAAGTTGCCTTCAGAAGTTATGGTTGCTCCATAACTGGAGGGTTTTAAAGAAGAGATTGGACAACCAACTTGTCTGAAATGGTGTAGGGTCTCCTGCTTGGGTGGGGGTGGGGGTTGATCTAGATGACCTACAAGGTCCCTTCCAACTCTATTATTCCATTATTCTGATATGCGTGCACCCACGGTTCTCTCACTCACCTTTAAACTCCTCATCGGTCAGGTTTTTTAGCGATTCCAGCAGGTAGATCAACAAATCATCCAGCTTGCTGGGATCTCCTTGTGCGACGGCGTCAAAAAGACTCCTCCGATCGTATATCTTGAAAGCTTTCCCAGTGCAGACCCCGATGGATGCGGTGGACAGCAGCCTGCCGAAGGGACGAAGAGGGGGTGAGATTCGCTGAAGTGTTTTTTCCGGTGAGATAAAGGTCTATCAGGGCAACCCAATATAAAAGAAATAAAAAGAATTTTAAAAAAAAGGAAAATAATAAAATAATAACCAACGGAACAGAAGCTGCCTTCAGAAATTGTGGGAGTTTCATCACTGGAGGCTTTCAAGAAAAGACCAGGCTGCCATCTGTCAGAAACGGTGTAGGGCAGGGGTCTGCAACCTTAAACACTCAAAGAGCCATTTGGACCCGTTTCCCACAGAAAAGAAAACACCGGGAGCCACAAAACCTCAGTAGGTGTGGCCAACTCGATGTCATTCACTTCTACCAGTCACATGACTTCCCCCCTAGCCACACCTACCCAGCCGGTCATTCGGGCAGAGAACCAACTGTTAAAAAACACCGGGAACCACAAAATCCTTTTGACGTATCCCTCTCTCCTCCCCTCCCTCCCTCTCTCTCTGTATCTCTCTATGTCTCTCTCTCTCCCCCTCTCTCTATATCTCTCTGTCTCTGCTCTGGCTGCTTCTCCATCCCCGCGCCATCGCCCTTACCTTCTCAGGCCAGACGAGGAGTGGAGCCAGGCAGTGGTGGGATCATTAAAAATAAGCCCCAATTAAAAATCATGTTTAGGCCAGCCCAGCTTGTTGGAATAATAGCGTCTTGAGGGCATGGAGAAAGGTGCGTAGGTCAGGGATCCTCTGTATCTCCGGGGGAGCTCGTTCCAGAGGGCACGTGCCCCCACAGAGAAGGCTCTCCCCCTGGGAGCCACCAGTCGATATTTATTTATTTATTTATTTATTTATTTATTTATTTATTTATTTATTTATTTATTTATTTATTTATTTATTTATTTATTTATTTATTTGACTTATATACCGCCCTTCTCCTTACGGACTCAGGGCGGTGAACAGCCAAGTAAAAAACCAATACATAAAAGTTAAAATAATTCTAAAAACAAATATAAAATTTGGCTGAGAAATTTAAAAACAATAGGTATTAAAATAGATCAAATCTGAAACTCTAAAAAATTTTAAAATTAGAAAGGATCAGGCTAGACCGGCAAGTTGGAAAAGATGAGTCTTCAAAGCCCGACGAAAAGTCTGGAGGTCGGCAATCCTTCTCAGTTCTGGAGGGAGATCATTCCAGAGGATGGGGGCTACCACAGAGAAGGCTCTCCCCCTGGTGGTCGCCAGCCGGCATTGTCTGGCTGACGGCACCCTAAGGAGGCCCCCTCTGTGGGAGCGAACCGGCCGGTGGGAGGCAATTGGTGGTAGAAGGCGGTCCTGTAAGTACCCTGGTCCTAAGCCATGGAGCGCTTTAAAGGTGATTACCAACACCTTGAAACGCACCCGGAAGTCCACCGGCAACCAATGCAGCTCACGCAGGAGAGGTGTCACGTGGGAGCGACCCGTCGCTCCCATAATCCCCCGCGCAGCCGCATTCTGTACCAGTTGGAGCCTCTGGGTGCACCCCAAGGGGAGCCCCATGTAGAGAGCATTGCAGTAGTCCAAGCGAGACGTGACGAGTGACTGTGCGTAGGGACTGTGTGTATTGTTTGACCGACGGCACCCTGAGGAGGCCCTCTCTATGAGAGCGTATTGGCCAGTGGGAGGTTATCGGCAGCAGAAGGCGGTCTCGTAAGTACCCGGGTCCTAAGCCATGGAGCGCTTTAAAGATGGTCACCACCACCTTGAATCGTACCAGGAAGACCACTGGGAGCCAGTGCAGCTCGCGTAGGAGAGGTGTTACATGGGTGCGCCAAGTCGCTCTTATAATCACCCGCGTGGCCACATTCTGGACCAGTTGGAGCCTCCGAGTGCTCTTCAAGGGGAGCCCCATGTAGAGAGCATTACAGTAGTCCAAATGGATTTACTGTTAATCTGTCAAATATACGACCCCCTCCTGAGCGAAGTTTACAATAGCCACTTACTTGGGACAATGGTTCCCACACCGTCCTCTTTCCAACCTGAAGCTGAACTTGATGATGGGGTTGGAGTCCAGCTGCTCCATATGGTAGAAGGAATCCATAGGGGCCATGTCCTTGTCACCGTCGCCAATCCCGAACCGTGCCCGTCTGGCAAAGATGCCGTGCTTGGTGGCCTTGTTGTTGCTGTTGGGAGTCCCCGTGGCAGAGTCTTCGCCATCCGTGTGATCGTCCGTAGTTTCGGATTCCTCCAGATCCGAGCTTCCTAGCTTTTTCATCTTGCCCAGGATGCCCGTCATGGCTGCCTACGGAGAAGGACCGATGCCACCTGGAAGCTGCAAAGGAAACGGTCAATCCTGGAAGCCATATTTTATTTTGGGTCTTCAGGGTTGCCACATTTCGTGCTGTAGGTGTCAGAGTGTGCACAGTGTGGCTGCTTGTTGGAGACAACCCAGGAGCAAAATACAGTACACAGAGCAGGAGTGAAATGCTCCCGGTTCAGACCGGTTTGCCCGATCCGGTAGCGATGGCGGCGGATGGTTCGGAGAACCAGTAGCAAAAATTCCTGCCCCTCCCCCATACCCAGCTGAGCATTTTGGCCGAAAAAATGCTTTCAAAAGTTTTTTTTAAAAAAAAGCCTCTGACGATCGCACGGTTCAGCTGGGATCGTCAGAGGCTTTTAAAAGCATTTTAGAAAAAATGCTTTTAAACTTTTTTTTAAAAAAAGTTGGCCACGCCCACCCAGTCACATTACCCACCACCACCACCACCAAGCCACGCCCACAGAACCGGTAGTAACAAATTTTACATTTCACCACTGACAACAGAGGTTTTGTCTTTCAAACAGTGCTTTATTTCAGGGGTGAAATGCTACAGGTTCGGGCCGATTCGCCCGAACCGGTAGTAAAAAAAAGTTTTTTTAAAAAAATCCAAAGATCAGCTGAGTGATGCGCGATCGTCGGAACTTTTTTTTTAACTTTTTAAAGCATTTTTAACTATCGGTTCCAGAGAACCGGTAATAAAAAAATGCTTTAATTTTTTTTTAAAAAAAGGTTCTCAAGCTCGCGTGCCACAGCTGATTCCCCCCCTCGCTGCCTACTTACCTTCCCAAGCCTCTTTTTGGTGCGCACTGCGCATGCCTCCACATAGCGTGGACTTCTCACAGAGTGTGCTTGCGCAGCCAGAGAACCGATGGTAAACCGGTACAGATTTCACCACTGGTTTATCTACAAGTTATTTCTTGTTATTTCTGCACTCTTTTGCAGACTGGAGATCCCTCACCTGTATCAGCTGACTGCCTTATAAAGCCAGAACGATGCTGGCTAATGCTTTTTCATTTCTTCTCTGGTCCCCATCAGCCAGGACTGCAACTCCTCCCTCCATAGGCACATCTCCATCTTTACACTCCAGGAGAGGTAATGTCTCATTCGTCTCATTCAGCCGAGACCTCCCATTACGCCGACAGAGTAGGGGTGAAATGCTCCCGGTTCAGACCGGATCGCCCGATCCGGTAGCAATGGTGGCAGGTGGTTTGGAGAACCGGTAGGAAAAATCCCTATGCCACCCACCCACCCCCATGCCCAACTGAGCCGCGTGATCATCAAAGGCTTTTTTTTTTTAATTTTTAAAAGCATTTTTTCTACAACCTCTTCGGCCGAAAAAATGTTTTTATAATTTAAAAAAAAAAAAGCCTCTGACGATCGCGCTGCTCAGCTGGGATCGTCAGAGGCTTTTAAAAGTATTTTTTCTACAACCTCTTTGGCCGAAGAGGTTGTAGGAACAAAAAAATGCTTTTAAAAACCTCTGACGATCCCAGCTGAGTTGCCTGATCGTCAGAGGCTTTTAAAAGCATTTTTTTCTGTTACCTCTTTAGGTTGAAGGGCCTGGTGGCGCAGCAGACTAAAGCCTGTTATTAACATTCAGCTGCCTGCAATTACTGTAAGTTCGAATCTCCCCAGGCTCAAGGTTGACTCAGCCTTCCATCCTTTCTAAGGTAGGTCAAATGAGGACCCAGTTTGTGGGGGCAATAAGCTGACTTTGTATAAAATATACAAAAGTATGAAGGCTATTGCTTAACGCATTGTAAGCCCCCCTGAGTCTCCGGAGAAGGGCGGCATATAAATCAAATTTTAAAAAAAGTTTTTAAAAGTAAAAAAAAAAAAGTTGGCCACGCCCACCCAGTCACATTACCCCCACCACCACCAAGCCACGCCCACAGAACTGGTAGTAATAAATTTTACATTTCACCACTGCGACGGAGGCCATGCTGCCTGCTATCGTTCACCAGCTGCTAACCACTATCAAACCACGTTGCTCAACTGCTCTAGCTCTGGTGCAAGCTCTCACTGGCTTTCTCTTCCCTCTGGTCTCTAGTGACTAGACTCTGGCCTTCTCTCTGGACTGGCCCCATAACCTGTCAGAGTGTGCATGTTTGAGCTAGTTTGAGAGAACCCAGGAGCAAAATACAGGACAGAGAAGTTTTGTCTTTCTAACCATGGTTTATCTACAAGTTATAAACAGTATATATACCGTTTTTCCAAAATAAGACATCCCTTGCAGTGGTGGATTTCAATTTTTTTTTACTACCGGTTCTGTGGGTGTGGCTTGGTGGGCGTGGCAGGGGAAGGATACTGTAAAATCTCCATTCCCACCCCGCTGCAGCGGAAGGATACTGTAAAATCTCCATTCCCTCCCCACTCCAGGGGGAAGGATACTGTAAAATCTCCATTCCCACCCCACTGCAGCGGAAGGATACTGTAAAATCTCCATTCCCTCCCCAATCCAGGGGAAGGATACTGTAAAATCTCCATTCCCACCCCACTGCAGCAGAAGGATACTGTAAAATCTCCATTCCCTCCCCAATCCAGGGGGAGGATACTGTAAAATCTCCATTCCCACCCCACTGCAGCGGAAGGATACTGTAAAATCCCCATTCCCTCCCCAATCCAGGGGAAGGTTACTGCAAAATCCTCATTTCCTCCCGATCAACTGGGACTCGGGAGGCAGAGAATAGATGGGGGCGGGGCCATTTTCAGAATTTTTACCACCGGTTCTCCGAACTACTCAAAATTTCCGCTACCGGTTCTCCAGAACTGGTCAGAACCCGCTGAAACCTACCTCTGGTCCCCTGATAATAAGCCCAATCGGGCTTTTGAGCGCATGGCAATAAGGCCAAGCACTTATTTCAGGGTTCAAAACAAAAAAAGAAAAAGAAAAAGAAAAGACAGGGTCTTATTTTTGGGGAAACACGGTACATACATATACTAAGCAAAACCGGGCAATCAATCAGTCTTCATTTATAACACAGAGTACACATGGAGAGAAATACACAGAGAACTACACTGGAGATAGAACATGAGAGACAGAGAGAGAGAGACAGAGAGAGAGAGAGAGATGCCCTCTACTGGCCTCCCTTATATTGACAGCCTCTAACTCTGCTGACTCATTCTCATTGCATCATCTCGGTTTACAGCCTTACAGCAGCTGGCCAGCTATTAAATCAATCACGACCTTAACAGTGGGAAACTGGGAGGGGAGATTGTATGGAGTTGGCGAGATTATGTAGCCATAATAACCTTCTTTTCTCTGAGAGTCAAGGACATCCTGCCCTGCACCTGGAGGACATCTCCAGTTGAGACGGTGCATTGATTGAACCACGTGATGGACGTGTGGGGTGCAGGGGAAGGATCTTGGATTTTCTTTTGGGTGGGAAAAACCTGGAAGCTTTCAGATTCGGGCTTTCCCAGATTGTGCCAATATGACATCTCTAATAAAATGGAACTCGGAGTCTTCTTTTGTCGAGTGTGTTACTTGAAACCCTGACAGAAAAATTGTTTGCAAATGAGGGGTCCTTGCTTTCTTTTCTTCTTCTTTTTTTTAATTGAAAAGTTTTAATAGGTTTTACAAACGTATCCCCTTCCCCCTCCCTCCCCAACCCCCCCCTCCCAACTTCCCAGAGCAAAATACAGGATATAGCATTTAACAATCATAATCTAACGTAATCTAACTAACTATAACCTCCTACCTCCCTCTTGTCCTTTAACTCCCCTTTTACTAAGCTAAGTTTAAATACTTAATAACGTCTCTTTATTCATTCATAAGCTATTTGAAATTCAAATGAGAAATATATGTTGGAATGGAGAAGAGGGACTGACTATATTCAAAGCAAATATCGGACATGGCTAGAAAAGAGTGGCGATTGTGGAGAAGGAGCAGGGGGTGGGAGGAGGAGGAAGAGGAGGAGAATGAGGAAGAGGAGGAGAATGAGGAAGACTGTGGGGTCCCCGGTAATCTCTAACTGGTTGTTTTCTCACAGACGTTTCATAACCCAACTGGGTTACATCATCAGAATTAGTAGAGAGTGGGGTTTGTGGAGTGGAGGTGAAGAAGGGGAATAGGAGAAAAGGGAGAGAAGGAGGATGATAACAACAACTATTGGGTCTTATTGGGTCTCGGACTGGTTAAAGATGTTTCATGACCCAGCTAGGTAACCGCATCAGTACAACAGGAGAATTGGGGTTTGCGGAGAAAAGGAGGAGGAGGAGAATTGTGATGTCCTTGGTGCTCTCTGAGCTCAGCTATTTTCTTGCAGACCAAACTAGGTAACAAACATCAGTGCTAGTATAAGGAGCGGGGTTTGCTCCAAATTTATATCGTAGTTTCTGGTTTATATTCTAATGGACAGCAATTAGAACCCCTCCCTTCAACACGGATGACGCTATCTAGCTGGGTCATGAAACTTCTGTAAGAAAACCTCCAGGGCATCAAGGACCCCACAGGTTGAACCTTGAGCTATAAATATTCATCTTTATCGGTATCCCTCTGAAATGCTTTTTTTTTTCAGAAAGACCAGGGGTAAATTAAAACTCTGCCATTGATGCCATAGTAACGGTAGTCCTTGACCTATGACCATAATGGCCACTATGTCAGTATATTCTGATGTTTGTAAAACATATCTTACAACCTTTTCTGCAACGGTCATTAAACGAACTTACGACCCTTTATGTAGTGTCTGTTTGAACTTGCGACCCTGACATAGAATGGCATACAAAGCAGACCTCGGACTTACGACCATCGCGGCATCTACAAGGTCACATGATCAAATTTGGGCACAAAGTCAGATTCCCTTAACAGCGAATCTAAAGCCACCTAAAAAGGTCGTAAAAATTGGACGCGACTCGCTTAACAACCGCCTTGCTTAACATTTTCATCCCCAATGTGGTCGTAAATCAAGGACTGCCTGCAATAGCTCTTTATAAATGTTTTTTTTTTCTTGCCTGCAAAAAAATCTTTTTTTTGCCATCTTCAACTTTGCTGTGGCTGTAAGAAACAGATTTCTAGAGGTGCTGAAGTAGAAGGAATACAGACTATTTTCATTACAGAAATGGCTTCTTTTTTCCGAATTTGGTTAGCCTAGTCAAATTCAGGTGGTTTGAGGTCCCCTTTTTCATCCCAGAAAATAAACTTATGGTTCTTTTGGAATTAATGAACGTTTTTGCTTCGGATCTTGTTTCGTTCGGCAGAACTCTGTACAATACAGAATATCGGAACTTCTGAAACGGAATATTCGTTCAATGTTCACGCACGAAAGGAGGGAATAACACCTCGTATTTAAAGGGTTGAAGCATAACACCTCGTATTTAAAGAATTCAAGGGTTGAAGCATTCACAACTTCTGGAGACTTGGGACCATTTTTTTTTTAATTTGATTTATATGCCGCCCTTCTCCGGAGACTCAGGGTGGCTTACAATGCATTAAGCAATATCCTTCATACTTTTGTATATTTAATACAAAGTCAGCATTGCCCCCACAAACTGGGTCCTCAATTGACCTACCTTAGGAAGGATGGAAAGCTGAGTCAACCTCGAGCCTGGGAGATTCGAACTGGTGTAATTGCTGACAGCTGGATGTTAATTACGGTGCTTTAGTCTGCAGAGCTAAACCAGGCTCTTTATCCCATTTAGGACCGTTGCTACATCTCTCGTGGGTCTAAGATCAAAATCCAAGTGCTTGGCAATAGTCCTTATTCCATCCCAAATAAATATATGTCCAATCTTTTCTTAAAACTGGACTAAACCCCTAAACCTCCCTTTCAACTGAATGACTTGGGCTAGCCTCTAATGCCATCATCTTCTATCCAGCTACACGAGCATACATTTAGGTTGCAAACCTCTTTTAATTTAATTATTTTTTTTTAAAGAAATAACGTTAGCCCTCTGCCACGTTGGGTTCAGACAAGAACGTTTCCCCTTCCCATTTTTGACTTTTATAAAAATCTTTTAGCTTTGTTGATTAAATCCAACAGCAACCCTCCTAATAAGGGAGCGACGGAAAACCAGGATCCCGTAGCTAAATCCAGACTGAACTTTCTAAATAAAAGTTTTGTTTTTTTATTAAAAAAAAAACAAATCCCCAAGACTTACAGATGTAGCTAAGATTTGTCTTCTGTAGGCAGCCTCCTCCTTCTGGAGTGGTCTTTAATAATTTTCTGCGAGGGACGTCCTGCCTTAGGCGTTGGCTGATGTTGGTGGTGTGAAAAGCCATCTCTTTCTCTTCTGGAATCATTTATTGGTGGAATCGCCATGTCAAAGGAAGATTTGATAGGCAAGCGGTAATG
>JAWJVD010000191.1:0-80000 GCA_038048745.1 Coluber constrictor foxii
AAGTAACTACAGATAAATGGGGACAGTAAGACAGGGAGGGTAGGCATGCTGGTGCCCTTATGCATACCCCCTTTAGGGACCTCTTTGGGTCAGGTCCACGGTAGACAGCTTGAGGTTGAAGCTGTGAAGGTTTGAGGCTGTCACAAAGGAGTCGGGTAAAACGTTCCAGGCGTTGACCACTCTGAATATGCTGAAGTCGTATTTTATGCAATCGAGTTTGAAGCAGTTTACCTTGAGTTTGTATCGATTGTTTGCCTGTGTATTATTGTGGTTGAAGCTGAAGAAATCGTTGACAGGCAAGACGTTGTAGCAAACAATTTTGTGTACTATGCTTAGATCAGATGGCAGGTCCAGATTGTCCAAGCCCAAAATTTCAAGGCTGGAGGCAGAGGGAATTCTATTGTGAGTAGAGGAGTGGAGTACTCCTCTCGTGAAATACCTCTGGACCAGTGGTGAGTTGCCCCCGGTTCAGACTGGTTCCATAGAACCGGTAGTAAAAACAGAGGGAGGCTCTGCCCACTAAGCCTGACATCATCAGAATGCTTTTGCGCATGCTCAGAAGAGTGCTCGTACGCACGCGCGGCTCCATTGCGAACCGGTGAGTAAAGGTAAATAGAACCCACTCCTGCTCTGGACCCACTCAATCGTGATAATGTCCGATATGCAGTGTGGATTCCAGGCAGACGAGCTGTATTCAAGAATTGGTCTGGCAAAGGTTTTGTATGCCCTAGTTAGCAATACAATGTTACCGGAGAAGAAGCTTCGCAAAATTAGGTTAACAACTCTTAATGCCTTTTCGGCAATGCTGTTACAGTGATACCATTAGAAAGTTAACCCGCAACCAGGAAAAAAAGAAAAAGACATTTTCTTGAAAGACAGTGTAACCTGAACATGAAATTAGACACTGTCTGGATATGTTCCTGATAGGGATGACTACATCAGATAAGGAGCTGCACCCTTTAAAAATAAGGATCATTCTATGCACTTTGATTAAATACATATTGCTGTTTTGATTTTACTGTACTGGCTCATCTTCTACAGCTCTGCTGATTTACAAATCGATAAAAATAATACATATTTACAAGCAAAAAGAAAAGAGGAAAATCCAATAAAGGTAATATTTTTTTTAAAAAAAAAAATCATGATTCTGATCACTTTGCAGCTCACACAATGAGTTTTTATTGTTCAGACATGTAATTGAATGGATTAGCCGGAAAGAATATGAACAACAAACGATACAGCTATTTCTTTTGTAAAAAAAAAAAAAAGGGGGGGGGCTGCCACGCATAACAAAGACAAGCTTCAAAAGATTAGACATTCTAGCACAGATGTCTGCTAGAAAGGGTGTGTTGTTATACTGGGAAATATATATATATATATATATATATATATATATATATATATATATATATATATATATATATATATATATATTGCATGAAACAATGCAAAACAGCTTGTTAAAACAATAGCTTTTTTTTTGAGGAAGGTGGGGGCTACACAAAGTTGAATAACAACTCTCCAGAATGCAGGATTGTCAAAAAGAATTTTTGGTGGTGTTGAACTTGTACTACTGGTGAACAAACCACATATACTGTACCTGTGCATTTTGTTTTTCTTGCCTAAATGTAGAACCTTACTTTTTTTCACTGGCTCCTCAGGGTGCCGTCGGCCAGACAATGTAGGCTGGCGACCCCCAGGGGGAGACCCTTCTCTGTGGGGGCACCCACCCTCTGGAATGAACTACCCCCTGGGGTACGTATGATCCCCGACCTCCAAACCTTCCGCCGGGCCCTAAAGACCCTGCATTTTCAACAGGCTGGCCTGGCTGAATAAGACCCTCGATGGGATATTTTAATTTATGGGTTTTAAATGGACAAGGCCAATTTGTTTAATTCCTTTTAACTGGTTTTAATTTTTCTACGATTCTGTGTTTTATTATGGCTGTGCACCGCCCTGAGTCCTTCGGGAGAAGGGCGGTATAGAAATCTAAATAAACCTAAAAAAAAAACCTAAACAGAATATATGGTACCTTGCTAATAGTAGTAACTGTGAAAGGGATCTTGGCGTCCTAGTGGACAATCATTTAAATATGAGCCAGCTGCAGCTGCCAAAAAAGCCCACGATGTAAAAAAAGATATGGAGACTCTAGAAAGAGCGCAGAGAAGAGCAACAAAGACGATCAGGGGTCTGGAGGCTAAAATATACGAAGAACGGTTGCTGGAACTGGGTATGTCTAGTTTGATGAAGAGAAGGCCTAGGGGAGACATGATAGCAGTGTTCCAATATCTCAGGGGCTGCCCCAAAGAAGAGGGAGTCAAGCTATTCTCCAAAGCACCTGAGGGTAGAACAAGAAGCAATGGGTGGAAACTAATTAAGGAGAGAAGCAATTTAGAACTAAGGAGAAATTTCCTTTTTTTTTCTTCTCCTGAGTGTTAGATGTCATCTAAATTTGATGGATCCTTCAAATGGATCCTTGCTGATTCCGTCTTTCTTTTGTGGACTGCTTCCATTTTATTTAATGGACTTCAGAGGGAGCCGAAAAAGATTCCAGTTGTAATCTTTCGCTTCGCAATCGATAGTTTGTCCTGAGCACCACATTTCTTGCATGGGTTACAAAGCAAGCATTTTTATATAGACACGTGTCTCTGTGTGCTTGATTTATACCCAGCCTTTCTAGACATCAGTGAGCAATCAAAGCAGCTAACAAAACCGAAGAAGAAAAACAACCTTAAAAAGTGAGAAACGCAGACTGAAATGAACAAGCAGACATCTACAATATTGAGCAATTAAGAAACTAATAAAAGAGAGGAATCTTTGATAGATTTCCTAAAGGAAATGAAAGAGAGTAGGGGGAACATGGAACGCAGAAGAAAGAATATTCTCCCTCTTGCCGAATCACCAACAAACTTGCATGCCAGATAGCCAAATCTTTGCTGTTGGGAGGCAGCCTTTTTGTTGTTGTTGTTTTAAAAAAAGAAACCTTCACATTTTTATTTTCAGTGTCACAAAAATCAAGATATTTGTGCTGCGAAAACTGATATCCCCAACCCCAAATTGGAGCCAATAAATAAATAAATACCCCAAACATCTCCACTTTCTCATACATACCGGAACACCGTTGTGTTAATAATTTGTCACACAGACATAGGTGGCAGAAACTGGTCACTAATCGAGTTTAAAAAAAGGAGAGAGTGAGTGAGTGAGAGAGAGAGAGAGAGAGAGAGAGAGAGAGAGAGAGAGAGAGAGAGAGAGAGAGAGAGAAGCTTTTACAATCCGAAGGAGATCTCGCTTTAAAAAAAAGGACTCCCTCAAAAATGTTGAGAATCACAAATCCCATGGTGCTTCCAAGGTAAGGAAGGGGGGAATGTGTGGGATGGGAAGAGGAAGGGACCCTCTTCTATCGATCTTAACAAACATAATCCTGTTCTGTTTGGGTAAATTTATTTTATTGAGGTTTTTTTAATTAATTTGATTTACATGCCGCCCTTCTCCGGAGACTCAGGGTGGCTTACAATGCGTTAAGCAATAGCCTTCATACTTTTGTATATTTATACAAAGTCAGTTTATTGCCCTCAGAAACTGGGTCCTCATTTTACCTATCTTAGAAAGGATGGAAGGCTGAGTCAACCTTGAGCCTGGTGAGATTCGAATTTACAGTAATTGCAGACAGCTGGTGTTAATCACAATGCTTTAGTCTGCTGAGAGGCCAGGAGTGATTGATTTGTTTCCCATTTTACAGATAATTTGAGGTGGCAATTATATGCAACACATCTTCCTCCTCCTATTTTCTCCATAATAACAACCCTGTGAGATGAGTTAGGCTGACTGGCCCTAAATCACCCAATTGGTTTTCTTGGCTAAGTCAGAACTAGAACTCACAGTTCCCTGGTGATTGGTCCAAAGTTACCCAGCCAGCTTTCATGTCTAAGGTGATACTAGAATTCACAATCTGTTTGTTTCTGGTCTTGTGCCTTAACCACTAGACCAAGATGGCTCAATCCCTAAACCTATCACTGCATTAAAACTCCACACCTAAACTTTAAATTCTTTGCTACGAGCATCTCACCACCGATATTGATTTCTCAGTGAAAGAGAAATGACATGACCTATGTGCTTTGGTTGAGTTTGCAGCTGCTGC
This sequence comes from Coluber constrictor foxii, assembly GCA_038048745.1. Classification (NCBI taxonomy): domain Eukaryota; kingdom Metazoa; phylum Chordata; class Lepidosauria; order Squamata; family Colubridae; genus Coluber; species Coluber constrictor. The sequence goes on from JAWJVD010000191.1 coordinate 4,142, forward strand.
AATCATTTTTTTAAGACAACACATAAAGTAAATATTAATCTAAAAAGCAGCTAAGATAGGTGAGGAAAATATCTTTTTTTTCTCCCCTGCAGACCGTAAGAGTAAGAACCTAAGTAGTGTCCTGTTGGATTGGATCTTGTCCCACCTAATCCAGCAATCTATTCTCACAGTAACCAAACAGCTGCACAAGGAAGTCAACCGATGGCCTTCAGAAGCACTCAAGCTGAAGTCTTCATGCTGGCCACTTGACCAAATACTCAACTAAGAGAAAAGGACCCATGTGGTCTGACCCAGCCTTAGCAGAAATCCCCATTTCCTCCCAATCAGCTGGAATTTGGGAGTCAGAGAATAGATGGGGGCAGGGCCAGTCAGAATTTTTACTACCGGTTTTCCAAACTGCTCAAAATTTCCGCTACCGGTTCTCCAGAACTGATCAGAACCTGCTGAAACCCACCTCTGCTCCAGATGTTTTGGGATTGAATCCAACGTGAATATTACTATTGGTACTACCTTTGCTTTTTTTCCCATTGTCATTCTACTTCTACTTGCAGGGTGGGGTTTTATTTTTTTCCCTTTGTGATCTTCTCCAATCTTTTTCTCTTCTGTACTGTTGTCTTCGGGTACTGCTACATCCCCTATCCAGACATTTTGTCTTTCTTACTGACAATTGCTAAGTCTCAGGGAGGGGTTTATTATTAAGCCTGGTTGCTTAGTCAGACAGACTGGATTTGGCATTTTATCCACCTGTTGAGTCCTTCCCAAAGACCTGGGATAGGCAGATATGGATCTTTGTTTTCTGACCTAGGCTTCTCAGCAGCACTAAGCCAAGTCCTTGTCCCCAATAATCCCCTTTTATTTCATTTACAGTGAATTCCTCTCCAGCAAAGTTTTCCCTCTCCAACAGTCTTTCAAGATAGTTCCCAGTTACCGACCTTTATCAGGCTTGGAGAGTAGCCAGGCCGATATCTTTCAGATGTGCAATACTTGGCAAGAATGCAGGAGTGAACTAATTGTCTCCTGCAAACCCCACTCATCTTTTATTCCCTCTGGGAGGGACCATTCATTGTCCACCTGTGGCCTTACTCCCAAGTCGACCCTTGTTCTTTAACTGTTCCCTTCATCTGTCAACTCTGCACCTGCATGCACTGGGAACAGGCTCCAGCTGTTCTTCTGCCTCACTGATGTCTGACTCCAAAGGCTGCTGATAACTGGCATGCAGCCCTGCCCCTTCTCTGCCTCTGATGCAGAGCCCTCATCAGAGCCTTCCCCAACCTCCAGGACTGGCCCATGTTCCTCCCCAACCTCCTCACTGTCTGAATCTGCTGCCATCTCCACTGGCTGCTGGCAAGCCACAACAGTTTGATGGCATTGTAAACTGTTCCATATTTTTATTACTATTTGCTTCAAGCCTTTCGAAAACTTTCCCTTCAAATGTCTTCTTCTCATCTCCAATGCAAATCTCAGGGGCCCCAAATAAGCTGGAGACTGCAAATATCTCTGAATTGGTAGATTGCCCACTTCTATTCTTGATCCGTATTTCCCAGGAAGAATGAAATATCAGCTGAAAAGCATCATGTGAGAAATACTGTTGTAAGAGAGTTGAATCTTGGCTATCGAGTTGAATCTGTTTCCTGAACATTCAATTTCATCTGAGATATATATCTCCATCCCATTTTCCTTTCCGAGCAATGACACTAATGCCCATTTACACATCTTTTTTTCAAAAATAAAAAATGTTCACACCTGTGATTTCCTGGAGAGAGAGAGAGACAGTTGTGATTTTCTTAGAAGTAAGATAAGTTCCTCCCGTATGATGTACAGTCCTTCAAGTTTGCCATTAATCTTAAGAGGTAAGAAATCTTTCCAAAGGCAATTTTGACCATGTCAGAATCCCAATCATTTTAAAAACAGGGCATGGCGAAGTTTTACGAGCAACAAGGTCTTTGAACTTCCAAGGACACCACAACTGTTTCTTTTAGTTATAGCTGGTAATTTGTATTTTTATAAGCTTTATTCTTGGACAACCGTTTAAATATGAGCCAGCCGTGTGCAGCAACTGCCAAAAAAGCCCACACAGTTCTAGGCTGCATAAACAGAGGGATAGAATCAAGATCACGTGAAGTGTTCATTCCGCTTTATAATGCCTTGGTAAGGCCTCACTTGGAATTCTGCATCCAGTTTTGGTCGCCATGATGTAAACAAGATGTGGAGATTCTAGAAAGAGTGCAGAGAAGAACAACAAAGAGGATTAAGGGACTGGAGGCTAAAACATAGGAAGAAAGGTTGCAGGAACTGGGTATGTCTAGTTTGATGAAGAGAAGGACTAGGGGAGACATGATAGCAGTCTTCCAAATTCTCAGGGGCTTCCACAAAGAAAAAGGAATCAAGCTATTCTCCAAAGCACCTGACGGTAGAACAAGAAGCAATGGGTGGAAACTCATCAAGGAGAGAAACAACTTAGCTGTGAATGCTCCAACACTGGAAGTTTTTAAGAAGATGTTGGATAACCATTTGTCTGAAGTGGTGTAGGGTTTCCTGCCTAAGCAGGGGGTTTGACTAGAAGACCTCCAAGGTCCCTTCTAACTCTGTTATTCTATTCTATGCTATGCTATGCTATGCTATGCTATGCTATGCTATGCTATGCTATGCTATGCTATTCTATTCTATTCTATTCTATTCTATTCTATTCTATTCTATTCTATTCTATTCTATTCTATTCTATTCTTATTGTGTAGATCTTTTTGTATTGTTTTATTCTTTTTAACATTGCAAGTCACCCAAAGTCATCTCGTGACACGATGGAGGCAAATTTAATAAACAAACTTTTTCTTTAAAAGATTTTGTCCTGAAAGATATACCTATATTAATTTAACTTCAATAATTTTAATCTAGGGGGAAATGGGACACCATACACTATCAATATAATTATATACAATCATGTATTTTTTTTTCCCCTTTCTTTTTTTCCTTCTTTGCAAATTATTTTACTGACGGGACAATTTTCTTCCAGTTTATTCTTTGGGATATGAAAAAGTAATCCGTTTTATTTCTTTATTGTGGTCAGAATATAAGACAATATATTCCATCATCTTGAACCTGCCTCATTCTCATTGGCTCACTCGCAAATTCAGGCCATCTCATTCCCCACATTTGAGTATATTTTTCTTTTTAAGAAATTCACGTGCATATGTATATAATTTGCATTTCAGTGCACATTTCTCCAAATCGGCATTGCAATTTCTTCCAAAGTACTTCTTTGTGCAAATTATTTTTCATTATATAACTGACTTTTGTTGCATTAGAAACATGAATATATGCATTTTTGCAGAGAATTGTTCCTTGCACACGTGATGTGGTGGTTTTGTAAGGTAGTTTGGTTTTCTTTATATATAAAAAGAAAACCAAACTACCTTACAAAATTCAGCCCCAAGCAACTGTTCAAAGGATAACTGAGTTTTGATTTATTTACCAGGTTTTTTTTTAAAAAAAAATTAAAAAATTAAAAATTAAATAGATAAAGTTCAAAGGCAAAGGAATCCGTTTTCTTCCTGATTGGGGTGCAAATAGCTCTTTGAAGTTCTCCCCCACCTTTTCCCAGGTGGGTGGATCCTTTTCACCCATTTCTCCGGGGGAGGGGAAAAGAGACATTCTCCAGCAATTTTTCAAGCGCATGATTTTTATGTAGTAGCGTCAATAGGCCAAATTGTAGGGTGGAGACTGGGCGGGGTGGGGGATAATGGAAACATAAAAACCCAGGAATTCATAAAGCCTGCAAGCTGTTAAAGAGAGGAAAGATATAACATTTCACCTCCTTTTGTCCTTGAGATCATTTAGAAAAAGGCTTTATTTTTTTTCCCCAAGATAATTCCAAACTGTCATTAGTCCAAGTAACACATCTTGTGGAATGATTTTAAGATAAGGCAAAGGTTTCCCTGTCCAATTTGTTCAACTCTAGGAGGTGCTGCTCATCTCTGTGTCCTAGTTGATATGTGGTAGATCCCAATGGTTAAAGGGTTATGACTGGCAGGATCCAGGAACATTAATACCAAACCAATATTCAATAAACGGTATCCCAATCAAGGAACTACCAACACAGATAAACAAGCTAACAGTAAACAGCACTAATCAAGGAACCACCAACATGGATGGAGAAAGTCAGTAGTATATAAACAGAGAGCAAACTCCACTCCCTTCTAGCACTGATGATGTGACCTGGTTGTGTAATGAAACATCTGAAGAAAGCAACCAAGCTCAGAAAGCATGAAGGACATTCTCTTCTTCTTCTTCTTCTTCTTCTTCTTCTTCTTCTTCTTCTTCTTCTTCTTCTTCTTCTTCTTCTTCTTCTTCTTCTTCTTCTTCTTCTTCTTCTTCTTCTTCTTCTTCTTCTTCTTCCTCCTCCTCCTCCTCCTCCTCCTCCTCCTCCTCCTCCTCCTCCTCCTCCTCCTCCTCCTTCTGTCCTCCACAAATCCACTTCCTTCTAGCACTGATGATCTTAGCTAGTTGAGTAATGAAACATTGCAAAGAAAGTGTAGGAGGTTAGCACCCACCCCTGTCCTAGAAGAACGGAATATTTTAGGAAATATTAAAAAGAGGCAGAATATTATATTTCCCTAGATGAGAAATGGATAAGCATGTTTTGAAGCAGCTCCCATCTTCCTGCCCCCACCCTTTGTCAATGGGCCATGAAGGCCTGGGCCAGTCTATTCTACATAACAAAGATCTACCTCCTTCAGGCAGAGCCATAATAGTAGGTATTGCCAAAGATCCAACAAAGATAGGATTAGCCCTCTACACAATAGCAGCAGAAACTCACCACATGTGACCTGGGAAGCACATGTGACCATCAGCCAGCAAGGCTAGCTAAGACCCCCACCCCCTGGGAGTCTAACAACTAATCAGGATACTCTTTCAGGGCCCCAGGAAGTTCAAAGCCAGAGAGAGCATAAAACCCGAAAACTCCCTGTATCTCCGCTTCCTTTTCTGTTCAGGAACGCAAGCCATGTGATCCTGTCCACCATTAAACCATCTTTCCAAGCAGTCTCCATGTCTCCAGTGTCTTTTTCCCCACTTAGAACAGAACCTAGAAGGATGTTTCTTCCAATGAAAGCAACCAGATAGCTCGACGGGCTAGATAGCCTGTTATTAACACCCAGCTGTCTGCAATTATGTGAGTTCGAGGCTCAAGGTTGACTCAGCCTTCCATCCTTTCTACGGTAGGTAAACTGAGGACCCAGTTTGTGGGGGCAATAAGCTGACTTTGTATAAATATACAAAAGTATGAAGGTTATTGCTTAGCACATTGTAGTCGCCTTGAGTCTCCGGAGAAGGGCGGCATATAAATCTAATTAAAAAAAAAACAAAAAACCAAGCTCAGTGAGCACCAAGTATCCCATAGTCCTTCTTCTCTTCTCCACAAACTCCAGTCCTTTCTAGCACTGATAACACTACCTAGCTGAATAATGAAATGTCTGCAAGAAAGCAGCCAAGGTGAGAAAGCACCCAAGGACTACCTCCTCCCCCTCCTCCAATCCCCCTCCCTTCTAGCACTAACCATGTTATCTCGTTGGGTAATGAAACTCCTGCAAGAAAATAACCAAGCTCAGAGAGCACCAAGGACCATCCAGAAGCGCTTTCTATGCTACTAACAGATCATACGCTCCGCTATTTATCTACGTTACTAATTGGCAGACACCGAGTTGATGGCACCTAATCAATCCATCAAATGATGCATATCATCGCCAAGAATGGCGATGGTGTGTCACAATTGTCCTTCCATCCCCAATTCAATTAGGAGGGAATTAAGTTTTATGAAACACAGATCAAATAGCTGCCTATATATGGAAGCCCACGTGTCTTGGCAGACGTCCACCCTACTCGAGAATTTTTTTAACAATGATTTATTTCTAGCTAGAAATCCTATCTCCCTCGTGCGGTCTGTGAAATATTTTCAGGTGGCCTGAAGCAACAGAGGTGTTGTCCATACTGCATTTTCTCAGACTACATTACCCTCTGGATGGGAATAAATGAATGCTCTCCGAGGCTTTCTACATATTGGCTGAAAAATACACAACATCTTCTTATACCGTGCTAAATCCCTAAGCCTTCTTTGAAATTATTTCCATAAACTGCCTCTTTGAAGACAAATTATGGGTATATTTCCCCATGTGGACAATGCTTTATCCCTCTATCTGTCTCTCCATTCTTAAACACCAGCCAGCTTCTTGCATTCTCTCCCAAGCTTTATCCAGTTCATGAAATCCTAACAGTTAGTGTATCTAATTTATGTTTCCAGGGTTCTGCAAAGTTCTCCTTAATTTATTCCGTAAATTTCACATCCGTTAGACAAGATGTATTGAATCCCGGCTACTTGGATTTGATTGATCCCGGTACTAGGGGTAATATGTTATCTTGTTACAGCAATATCTGGCAGGCATTTATTATAGATTTTTTTTAAGGGCAATGAGGCTGCACACACAACAGCCACCAAAGTTTGCAAAATCCCAAAAGGTCAGGAAAGAAGAAGAAGAAGGAGAAAAAAAAAAGACTTTGAACATTCGATAAAGCTTGCAGGATGTAGAGAATGATTTGTGATAAATCCTTGATATTTGGAGCCAGAGGGGGAAAAAAAAGTGGGATTTGAGTCTCAGAAAAAGGCCAATCTTTTTCTGAGATTTGCAGCAAACTCCTGGGTGGTGTTTCCAAACAAGAAAGTCCTGTTGTATTAAAAAGTCCACTTCTGGTCACCATGAGACAATAAAAATCTTGAGAGCCTGGAAACTATGCGGTGAAGACCAACAAGATGAACTGTATGATAAACATAGTGGAATTATGAATGTCTAGTCCAGGGGTCGGCAACCTTAAACACTCAAAGAGCCACAAAGTTCCTAACCGGAAGCTCGCCATTCAATTCTGGAGCCAACTGGAAGTCCTCCTAGGTTGGCATCCTTTTTCCTCTGCCGACTGGAAGTCCAGTTCCACCACCATAGAGTTTCCTCCTAGTACAGCATCCTTTTTCCTATGTCGACTGGAAGTCTGGTTCTCCCCACCATAGAGTCTTCTCCTAATGTGGCTGGTTCTCCCCACCATAGAGTCTTCCTCTACCTGTCCTAACCGAAAGTCCTATCAATTGTGGAGCCAACCGGTGACAAGGAGCCGCAACAGAGGGATGAAAGAGCCACATGCAGCTCCAGAGCCACGAATTGCTGACCCCTGGTCTAGTCTATTGAAGAGAAGGACATGATAGCAGTCTTCCAATATTTGATGGTCTATTACAGAGAAAGGGCATAGATTTATTCTCCAAAGCACCAGAGGTCAGGACATAAAGTAATGGGTGAAAGCTTATCAAGGAGAGATCCAACCTAGAACTAAGGAAAAATTTCCTGAGATTGCCAAGAATTAATCAGTAGAGTAGCTTACTTCCTAAAGTAATTGGCCCCCACGGAAAGGGTGTGCAACTTGGGCGTCCTCCTGGATCCACGGCTGTCTTTAGAGGATCATACGACAGCCGTGGCCAGGGGGGCTTTCTATCAGGTTCACCTGATACGCCAGTTGTGGCCCTTTCTAGATCGGGACTCCCTATGCACAGTCACGCACAGTCACTCAGGCGCTCGTCACGTCTCGCCTGGACTACTGTAATGCTCTCTACATGGGGCTCCCCTTGGGATGCACCTGGAGGCTTCAGCTGGTGCAGAATGCGGCCGCGCGGGGGATTATGGGAGCGACAGGGCGCTCCCACGTGACACCCCTCCTGCGTGAGCTGCATTGGTTGCCAGTTGACTTCCGGGTGCGTTTCAAGGTGTTGGTAATCACCTTTAAAGCGCTCCATGGCTTAGGACCAGGGTACTTACGGGACCGCCTTCTGCCACCAATTGCCTCCCACCGACCGGTTTGCTCCCACAGAGAGGGCCTCCTCAGGGTGCCGTCAGCCAGACAATGCCGGCTGGCGACCCCCAGGGGGAGAGCGTTCTCTGTGGTAGCCCCCACCCTCTGGAACGATCTGCCTCCAGAACTGAGGACTATTGCTGACCTCCGGACTTTTCGTCGGGCTCTAAAGACGCACCTTTTCCAACTCGCCGGACTTGCCTGATCCCTTCTATTTTTAAATATTTTTACACATTTTTACACATTTTTAAATTTTAAACTTTTTAGAGTTTTTAGTCGGTTCTTATACCTTCAGCCCTAACTTATATTGATTTTAGGATGGTTTTAATTGTTTATGTACTGGTTTTTAATTGGCTGTACACCGCCCTGGGTCCGCTAGGAGAAGGGCGGTATAGAAATTTAATTAATAAATAAATTAATAAATAAATAAATAAATAAATAAATAAATAATACTGCATCCAGTTTTGGTCACCCCACAACAACAACAACAACAACAACAACAAAAGATGTTGAAACATTGGACAAAGTGCAAAGGAGAGCAAGTAAGATGATTAAAGTCCTGGAGACTAAAACAGATGAAGAACAGCTGCAGGAATTAGGTATGCCTAGTCTAATGAGAAGGGGATGCGATGGCTCAGAGGCTAAGGAACTGAGCTTGTTGATCAGAAAGGTTGGCAGTTGGGCGGTTCGAATCCCTAGCACCGCGTAACAGAGTGAGCTCCCGTTACTTGCCCCAGCTTCTGTCAACCTAGCAGTTTGAAAGCATGTAAAAACGCCAGTAAAAAAATAGGGACCACCTTGGTGGGAAGGTAACAGTGTTCCATGCACATTTAGTCACACCAGCCACATGACCACGGAATCGTCAAAAGACAGTGATGGCTCTTCAGCTTAGAAATGGAGATGAGTCGGGAATGACTAGCACATATGTGCTTTACCTTTACCTAGTCTAGAGAAAAGAAGGACTAGGGGTGACGTTATAGCAGTATTCCAGTATTTGAGAGGCTGCCACAAAGAAGAAGGGGGCCAACCTATTTACCAAAGCACCTGAAGGCAAGACAAGAAACAAGGGATGGAAGCTAATCAAGGAGAGAAGCAACCTGGAATTAAGGAGAAACTAGCTAACAGGGGGCACAATTAACCAGCAGAACAGCTTCCCTCAGAAGATGTGGGTGTTCCAACATTGGATGTGATTAAGAAGCGACTGGACAGTCACTTGTCTGAAATGGTATACTAGAAGACCTCCAAGGTCCCTTCCAGCTCTATTCTGATTGATTGAAGTTGTGGGTGCTCCATTACTGGAGGTTTTGAAAAATAGACTGAGCAACCATTTGTTTAAAAATGCATGCGCTCGCTGGCCAGCTGATTTTTGGGCCTTCTGGGCCCACCGGAAGTCAGAAAACGGGCTGTTTCCAGCCTCCGGAGGGCCTCCGGAGAGGTGGGGAAGGCTGTTTTCGCCCTTCCCAGGCTCCAAGAAAGCCTCTGGAGCCTGGGAAGGGCAAAAAACAAGCCTACTGGGTCCACCGTGCCATAAGCGGGGGGAGCATGGGGGTGTCATGCGTGCACGCAAAAGGGGGTGAGGTGCATTATGGGTATGGGCACGCACACGAGCGACCCCTCACACTCCCCCCCCCCAGGTTCGCCTGATTTGCCAGTTGCGGCCCTTTTAGGACCGGGACGCCTTGCGCACGGTCACTCATGCCCTTGTCACCTCCCAGCTGGGCTACTGTAATGCTCTCTACATGGGGCTCCCCTTGAAGAGCACTTGGAGGTTCCAACTGGTCCAGAATGCGTCCGCGCAGGTGGTTATGGGTGCAACCCATAACCATCACACCCATAACACCCGGTTGTGCCCACATGACACCCCTCCTGCATGAGCTGCACTGGCTCCCAGTGGTCTTCCGGGTGTGATTCAAGGTGTTAGTCACCACCATTAAAGCGTTCCATGGCTGAAGACCCGGGTACCTTCGAGACCGACTTCTGCCACCAGTAACCTCCCATCAAGCAGTCTGCTCCCACAGAGAGGGCCTCCTTAGGGTGCCATCAGCCAAGTTATGTTGGCTGGCGACACCCAGGGGGAGGGTCTTCTCTGTAGGAGCTCCTGCCCTATGGAATGAACTGCCCCCGGACAGTCGCAAGATCTCTGATCTTGAGGGCTGTGCCCTCAAGACCCTGCTGTTCCGCTAGGCCGGGCTATCAATGTAAATAATTTTAAATTGGGTGTTTTAAATTCTGGGTTTTAATTTGAGCCAAAATATTTAATAATTTTAATTATTTTTAATTGATGTCTTTTTTCTGTATTTTAATGTGCTGTACACCGCCCTGAGTCCTTCAGGAAAAGGGCGGTATAGAAATAAAATAATAATTATTATTATTATTATTATTATTATTATTATTATTATTATTATTATTATTATTATTATTATTATTATTATTATTATTATTATTTAATCGGTAGTGAGATTCACAGTCTTTGAGGCTGGTTAATAGCTCAGCAGCTCGAGTCCTAACCAAGGACCTAGGAACTGTTAAGATATCGTTGGAGGATGTAAGCTGTTCCGAGTAAGGTGGTTTTTTGCTTCTTCTTCTTCTTCTTCTTCTTCTTCTTCTTCTTCTTCTTCTTCTTCTTCTTCTTCTTCTTCTTCTTCTTCTTATTCTTATTCTTATTCTTATTATTATACCAAGGACCTAGGGACTATTAAGGTATCGTCGGAGGATGTAAGCTGTTCCAAGTAAGGTGGTTTTTTGTAGAGTCAAAATGTTCAAGTCCATTAAATTTAGAATTTCTAAATAGCGGGGTAGCCCTTTGGGTATTGCTCCAAGGGCTCCAATTACAATCGGGACAACACACGATTTCTTTTTCCACAGTCGCTCAATTTCAATTTGCAAGTCCCGGTACTTTGTGATTTTTTTCTTGCTGCTTATCTTCAATCCGTGCATCACCAGGTATTGCCATGTCAATGAACCATATTTTTTTCTCTTCAACTAGCGTTATGTCAGGTGTGTTGTGGACCAAGTGCCTGTCAGTCTGAATCCTAAAGTCCCACAACATCTTGAGTTTCTCATTAAAACTTTCTCAACCAGATGTTCCCAGTGGTTTTTGCGGTACTCAAATCCAAACTTCTGGCACAATTTCCAGTGAATGATCTTAGCCACGCGGTCATGGCGTTGTAGGTAGTCGGTTTGTGAAATTTTGCTGCACCCACTGATCAGGTGCATCAACCTGATGTTTCCAGTGGTTTTTGCTGTACTCAAATATATTGTTGTTGTTGTTGTTGTTGTTATTATTATTATTATTATTTTGGCACACAATGGCAAAAAGGTTAGTTATCACTGGTATAGGGTTTTTAGCTTAAGCAGGAGGTTGGACTGAAAGATCCCTTACAACTCTGTTGTTCTGTGACTCCGTTAAGTTAGGAGAGAGTGAGGGGAATTATCCTTTGAAGAAAGGCATGGGAAGTTAGGAGGCAAAATACAGTACATGAAGACAATCATCTCGCGCAGATACTGTTTGAATTCTCACGAAGAAATAAAGCACTGCACATTATCAATAACAGGGAAAACCTCTAGAGTGGAAACAGTCTAAATCCGTGCTCCTCATAACACTCTCTTTTGATTAAGCGATCGAATCCAACGGGCACTTAGTAATCAGAAAACCAGTAAGAGGTCACGGCGTCACACTCTGCGATCTTTAAAAGCTGGATAAAACCTTAGGAGCAAGAAAGGATTATGGAGTTATTGTCAAAGGTGGCTTACCGGTAATATGATTATCAGATTAATTTTCAACAGTTTTAATCTGTCATTTATAAACGCATGCTTCAAAGGGAGCTAAAAGTCATCATCCGATTAAGCCATTAGGTCAAAAAAAGAAGAAGAAGAAGAATAGGATCAAAGCTAGGATTAGAGATCAAAGGAAGATCAGATCAAGATTATTACAATTGAAGAAAGGAATTGCTTTCCACACCATTTGGATGGTTCTGATAGAAAAAGGATATTTGAAACTCTGGGTTGAACTGTGAGATCCTTGGTGGTCTCTGAACTTGGTTCTTTTCTTGCAAATGTTTCATTACCAAACTAGGTAACATCATCAGTGGTGCAGGAGAAGGAGGTTTATATGAGTGGTGAAATGTAAAATTTGTTACTACCGGTTCTGTGGGCGTGGCTTGGTTGGGGGAGGTAATATGACTGAGTGGGCGTGGCCAACGTTTTTTTTTTTTTTACTTTTAAAACCATTTTGTCTACAACCTCTTTGGCTGAAGACATTGTGAAAAAAAATGCTTTTAAAAGCCTCTGACGATCCCAGCTGACTTGCCTGATCAGCAGAGGCTTTCTTTCTTTCTTTCTTTCTTTCTTTCTTTCTTTCTTTCTTTCTTTCTTTCTTTCTTTCTTTCTTTCTTTCTTTCTTTCTTTCTTTCTTTCTTTCTTTCTTTCTTTCTTTCTTTCTTTCTTTCTTTTTAAAGCCTCTGACGATCCAGGCTGATTTGCCTGATTGGCAGAGGCTTTTTTTTTCCTTTTAAAAACATTTTTTCTACAACCTCTTCGGCCGAATGCTTTTAAAAGCCTCTGATGATCCCAGCTGAGCCGCATGATCATCAGACGCTTTTTTTTTTTACTTTTAAAAGCATTTTTTCAGCTGTAGAAAAAATGCTTTTAAAATTTAAAAAAAAAGCCTCTTTAATTGCATGGCTCAGCTGGGCAATGGGGGGGGCGGGGGGGCGGGGGGGCAGGGATTTTTGCTACCGGTTCTCCAAACCACTCACCTCTATTGCTACTGGATCAGGTGATCCAGTCTGAACCGGGAGCATTTCAACCTTGGTTTATATACAATAGCTTGCCCTGTCAATCTTAGTGGGCTATTGTTTTCTTCATGGTGTTCCTTGATTAGGCTGCTGTTTACTGTTGTTTGTTTGTTTCTCTGAGTTAGTAAATTCCTTGATTGGGATATTTTAAGTTTACCGCTTGGTTGTTTGTCTAGATTAAATCTTGGTGATGATCTCATTTTATCTGGATGCCGGTGAGGACATCTTTATGTATTTTTCTTTGATCCCACTCAAAAAGGTAGAGATTTTAGCACAGTTTTTAATAATATTTTAATGTTGGTTTGTTTTAATCTTTTAATTATGTTTCACCCTGCTGGGGAGATGGCTGGCATAGACATTTAATAAATAAATAGATAACAAATAATAAACCGAGATTAACATCAAGATTTACCCTAGACTAGTAATCAGAAAATAAACAATATCTCAATCCAGGAATTGACAATTCAAAGAAGCTTACAGTGGACAATAGCTTGATCAAGGAACCATTAAGAATAATCCTACCAATATACAGGGCAGGCCACTGGTATATAAACAGAAGGCAAACCCCACTCTCTTCTAGCACTGATGATGTTAACTAGTAGGATAATGAAACGTCTCCAAGAAAAGAATCAAGATTTATATTTACCTTTTTACTCATTGTAAACGGCCCAGAGTTGCCTTATTGTTGAGAACTGTTCATAGATGTGATGGACTCGTATAAATCTAATAAACAAATAAATAGTGATCTAATCCAGCAGTTCCCCCATCTTTTGGGTTGCACAGACTAGCAGTGGTGAGGTGGGCAGGGATGGCTTCGTGTGTGCTAACCCTAACCCTAATCCTCACATGCACAAATAAAGCTTTGTACTCTCGCGTGCCGCTTGGGTGGCCCGGTATAGACCAGGAATCTAATATTTCTATTGACAGCCTTAAGGGAGTAATATGAGCCAGCAGTGTGCAGCAGCTGCCAAAAAAGTCAACACAATTCTAGGCTGCATAAACAGAAGGATAGAATCAAGATCACGTGAAGTGTTAATATTACTTTATAAGACCTTGGTAAGGCCACACTTGGAATCCTGCATCCAGTTTTGGTCGCCAGGATGGAAAAGATGTGGAGATTCTAGAAAGAGTGCAGAGAAGAGCAACAAAGAGGATTACGAGACTGGAGGCTAAAACATATGAAGAACTGGGTATGTCTAGTTCATGAAAAGAAGGACTAGGGGAGACGTGATAGCAGTCTTCCAATATCTCAGGGGCTGCCACAAAGAAGAGGGAGTCAAGCTATTCTCCAAAGCACCTGAGGGCAGGACAAGAAGCAATGGGTGTAAGCTCATTAAGGAGAGAAGCAACTTAGAACTAAGGAGAAATTTCCTGACAGTGAGAACAATTAATCAGTGGAACAATTTGCCTCCAGAAGTTGTGAATGCTCCAACACTGGAAGTTTTTAAGAAGATGTTGGATGACCATTTGTCTGAAGTGGTGTAGGGTTTCCTGTCTAGGCAGGGGGTTTGATTAGAAGATCCCTTCCAACTCTATTATTCTGTTATGTGCCAATGTCATCATTGCCTCTGGAGGCCTTCAAAGTCATGGAAAGTTGCTCAGAAAACACCCAATGTCCCTGAGATGACACCCAATGTCCTTGGAATCCAAGGGAGGTGGGTTACTATTTTTTTTTTTACTTCTTTATCTTATCTAGAGTGTGCCAGGTTGTCTGGATGGGGTGTGCCAGTGCTTCTGGGTAGAGATGTGGACAATATAGGAAGCGTATAAATATGAGTGTCAAACTGTGTTCGGGGTTCTGTTTTGCTATGAGGGGCCCGTCTTTATTCAGCAAACACTTGGACACTATTTTTATTTTCACCGAGTCCAGAAGTGGGTTTCAGCTGGTTCTGTCCAGTTCAGGTGACTGCAGGAGGCTCTGCCCACCCACCTGGACATAATGCACAAGCAAAGAGCATGCACAGAAGGCCCTGTGCATACATAGAACATGTGCTCACATTTGCAAAGTGGTAGGGAAGGTAAATGAATCCCACCTCTGACTGAGCCATACCTGAAACCGGCAAAAAAATATGAGCTCTGGGTGGCTCAGCAGACTAAAAGCATTTTAATTAAACATCAGCTGTCTGCAATTACTGTAAGTTCGAATCTCTCCAGGCTCAAGGTGACTCAGCCTTCCATCCTTTCTAAGGTAGGTAAGTAAATTGAGGACCCAGTTTGTGGGGACAATAAGCTGACTTTGTATAAATATACAAAAGTATGAAGGCTGTTGCTTAATGCATTGTAAGCCGCCCTGAGTCTCCGGAGAAGGGCGGCATATAAATCAAATTTAAAAAACAAACAAAAAAACACTGGTTTTCAACTGGCTGTACCAGTCAGTACCATTCTGTGTCCTGGAATTTGGGGACCTCTGCTCTAATCTTTGTGGAGATTTGATGACTCCACAAAGCCAAGTCCGAGCGAGGGCCTTGTTGCCTATTGCGGCTCCGATGTGCAATTTCATCATCTTTCTCCCCATGACCTCCAAACAGAGAGGGGTGTGTTTTGATAAAGAGCGATCTCTACCTTTCAGTAAAAGAATTCACAGCTTGATTCTCCTTCAGGAGGTTGAATAACCCAGATTTCAGTCAAACGCAGGAAGGGGGAGAAAAATGGGGGGGGGGGGGAAAAAGGACTGACTTTCCATTTGACAGGGAGCTTGGCTTCCGCACACACACACACACACACAAATTGTGAGCCTGTTTAAGAGCTGATTTCCAAGGAAAACCAGCCCAACTCTTCTTTGCTTTGCGTGTCGTCTGGTTGTCACAGTGATGGAGCAGGGCACCCTGTGAGTCTGTAAGGGAGAAACAATACTAAAGTGGCCTTTGGCCTTTCTTTTAAGGAAGATCCCACAAAATCCTGTAAGATGGGAGGAAACGCCATCCGTTCTTTAGGGGAATCAAAGACGAGGAGGAGGAAAGGGGTAAAAAGTGGGTCAGACTTCATTTTGCACAGTGGGAGAGACGCCGTTGAGGATGTTGCCAGGTTCCCTTTGATGTCAACAGACATCAAAGAGATTTTGGCAGATGAAGGGGGAAAAAAAATCTTTCTGGGGCATTTTTCTGGAAAACAGAAGTGCTTGATACGTTAGATTTCTGTCTCTTTTTTTACAAAAAAAATATGTATATCCTTCTGGGGTTCTTGCCTGTTTCTGCAAAAAATTTGTTGAACAGGTGAAATGCTCTTGTTAGGGATTTTCCCAATATGGTACACAACGCAAAAAAAACAAAGATTGTGTTTGTGTTTCCCACACACAAACTGTTTTATTGCCCAATGTTAAAACTCCTAACCTTATTCTACTATCTTCCTGTTGCTGTAAACCTGAAACTGTTTAGATTCTTAACTTCTCTGTCTCTATTTTCTCTTTCCTTGTTCCAGTTCCTACACAGGGAGTCCTTGACTTTTGACAGCATCCATTCTAACTTACAACGGACTCTGAATACTCTAGAACTGTGGTGGCAAACCTTCGTGTTTCATGCGCTTTACACACATGTGTGCCATCCGTGTTAATGTGCGGCTCCTCCCCCATGCACTGTGCACGCAACTCCACCATCTGCACATGCACATGTTTTTGTGCACACGTGTGAACGCCATCTTCGTATGTGCGCACTGCACACCAGTACTCTCGTGTGCATGTACAAAAACACACACATGTGCAGGAGAGCTCCAGAGACCAGCTGGGTCCCCTGAATTGTGCGCATGCACACCGGAGGCCAGAACACTAGCTGGGGCGTGTGCACATATGCACACGTACACATGTACTGCACATGTACATACACATGTACTGCAGCTACTTCAGCTGATTGCAAGTTCAGCAGATCAGCGGATCAAATCTCACCGGCTCAAGGTTGACTCAGCCTTCCATCCTTCTGGTGTGGGTAAAATGAGCACCCAGATTATTGGGGGAAATATGCTGAAAATCACTGTTATACCTGCTCCAATCTGACCCCTTAGGAAAGAAAGACCCTCGACTCCATTGGGTTGAATATCTTTACTAAAAAGATGTTGGCTGCAGTAAACTCAGGCTAGCTCTGGATTTTGCCTGTCAAAAGAGCCGAGGTGGGGGCTTCCGGTGGCGCCTTCCTCGTCGGCGGCGGGCTCTTCCATGCCCGCCGGCATCCCGCCGCGTTAGAGCCACCTCACAGCTGGCAGGCAGCTCGAACAACCTGCTCCTCAGCGGGAGGAGCAGGCAGAGCTTCTGGGGGTGAGGCAGGGCCCCCTGAGTCGCCCCAGGATCTTTTCGCTTGTCCTGGGGAGGGCTCAGAAGGATGGCCCTCTCCATACCTCCAGAGAAGCTCCGCGACGGGACTGTCCTCCACTAAGCAATTAGTGGAGCCAGACGCTGGAAGCAACACCACAGCGTCTATGGAGTAAGCTGAATAAGAAAGAAGCAAAAGAAAAGAAAAGAAAGAAGCAAAGATGAAGCAAGTATGGATTTTTTAAACTGATTTTTTTACTGATTTTTTGGAAGAGCAACGAGAGGAGGGGGGAAGGAGAGGAAGAGAAGTGAAAGTTCCTAAGAAAGTTTTTTTTAAAAATGGCGACTGGTCTTAATTGAAAGAATGCCAGAGCGATTGAAAACGGAAGCTTTGAAATGAATGCCTTGCTAAGGGAGAGTCACTTAAAGTAAGAAGAAAAAAATTTTTTTTTCTTCCCTTTTTTTTGGATATCTTTTTTAAAGTAAAGTATGGCAAAGTGAAGTAGTATACTAAAGCCATTTAAAGTAAAATAAAGATGACTAAAGGAAGGGGGGGCTCCCCCTTGAGCCAGTTAAAGAATAAAGCTGAGATGATGCAATTGTCTGGATTGGCAGAAGGGGACTTAAAAGAACTTATAACAACTCCTTTATTGAGTGTAGTTGACAAAATTAAAAACTCACAGAAGAATCTTGTGGATTTGATTGCTGGAAAGCATGACCAATTAAGTCAAACTATTGTTAAAGTAATTTCAGACCTTTCAAATGTGGTGATTGAAATGGAGGAGAAAGTAACTGAAATTAGCAGTGAAATTGGCTCCCAGATTCAAGAAATACAAGAAAGGTTTGTGAAAGCTGAGATTAGTAATCAGACTATACAGAATGATATTATCATGCTTCAAATTAAAACTATGGCCTCTGCTATCAGAGTAAGAGGTATTAAAGAAAACCAGAGAGATTTAAAAGCAATTATTGCAAAGGTTCTTGCTGAACTACTAGAGCTTGAGGATGAGATAATTCTTGGTTGTATAGAGAAAGCTTACAGAGTCAACTCACGAGTAGCTAAACAAAGGAACTTATCCAGAGATGTTGTTGTCTACTTTACTGATAAAAGGTTGAGAGATGACATCTTACAAAGGTCCTACTCTGCCAGAGTGCAAGTAGAAGGTGAACAAATTAATATTTTTAAAGAATTACCATCGAAGGTTTTAAAGAAAAGGAAAGAATTTGCTTTCTTAACTAAAGAATTGAAGAAAAGTAATATCCCATTTAGATGGGACTTACCAGCCGGTATAATTTTTAGATATCACGGAGTGAGATATTGCTTGAATACTATTGAAAAAGCGGAACATTTTTATAAAAATATTTTTAAGGGAGCTTCGAAAGACCTTAAGAATAAGAAACAAGAAAGAGAGCTTGTAAAAGGTAAACAGAAGGATGAGACTCAAAGAATGAATCAAAGAATGTTAAAAGAACAAGGAGTACAATCTGGTTTCTTGGAGGATCTTACTATGGACTTCTTAGATGGGAAAATAGACCACATCAGTGAACCTAATCTAGGAGCACCGGACCTTGAACTGCTGGAGCAAGATTCAAGAAATACTACTATTCAAGATGATCAGCAGCAGAGGTCCAATGCTCCGCAAGAAAAGGATGGTGATATCGAACAGCAGGAACCAGATTCTAACGAGGAAATTTGAGAGGTAACTAATGAGTGTCGTAAAGTCCTTCATCACATGCAGCTGTTATCAGAAAGCTTGGACAATCTTGGATACCGGTTATAAAATTTCTAAAGTTTATATGGATTTGGATTTATGGATTATAAAGTCTTCATCCTGACTTGGAGTTTTTTTTTTTTTATTCTGAATTGGATTTAACATCTTGAGCAAGTTTAACAGAGGGCTGCAATGGTAGCAGCGTTCTGTGATTATCCGATCATAGTTTTTTTTTGGAACTAGCAGCGTTCTGTGATTATCCTATCATAGTTTTTTTTGGAACTTATAATCTAAGAGGAAGGAATGGAAATGAAAATATCTCACAACCAGAAGGAGTGAATAATAAAGGGTGGCAGGATTTGAAATAGTTGTTATAAGAATATCTGGGAATGCAGCTGCTAGGACTTTTTTTTTCTTTTTGATTTTTTTGTCATTAAGGTTTGGTGGAGCTGCATTGGGGTTTTTTTTTTATGCTGTAATAGAATACGTTAGTTTGAATGTTTCTACCTGGAGGAGTGAATATCTTCGTGGTTGGATGTTATCTATATAGTAGCAGTGTTTTGTGATTACCCTATCATGGTTTTTTTTGGAAATTATTATCTAAGAGGAAAGAATGGAAATGAAAACGTCTTACAACCAAGAGTGGATAACAAAGGGTGGCAGGATTTGAAACAGTTTTTACAAGAACATCTGGATGCAGTCTCAAGGATTTCTATTTCCCTTTTTTTCTTATTCTTTTGTTAAGGCTTGGTGGAGCTGCATTGGGTTTTTTTTTTTGCTGAAATAGAACACGTTAGCTTGAATGATTCTACCTACAGGAGTGAACATCTTCTTGGTTGGATGTTATTCATATAAAGTCACACGGGGGGGTTATATGGAATGTTTTGTTTTACTGATGGGGGCAGACAGAAGATGAAGAGTATCGCAATTGGATATAGGTGAAGAAAGAAGAATTAACTTCAGTCAGGAAGAAGAGAAGACTGTAATTTGAGTTTTGGAAAATTATAACAATATATGTATGATTATATTATATTGCATGTTTTTTTCCTGAAGGGGGGATTTTTGTGTTCTTGAATTAGGGGGAGTAGTTCGGATTAAACTAGCTGGCATTATCTAATATGAATAAGTAAGGTATAGAACTTTGGAGTGATCGAGTATTATAGGATTAGTAATGTTAGTAATGCTTTTTTTTTATTTTATCTTTTTTTTTCTTTCTGTTTCTAAATTGGCTTAAATATCATAATGGCTATTTTTTCTGGTGCCTTCTTTTATTACAATATTGTTAATTTTAGTCAGATATTCATGTTTATGGGTTTCTCTTTGTATTATTTCATTTTATTTTTTTTATCTTTTTTTTTTAATTCTTTTCTTTCTCTCTTTTCTCTTCCTCTCAACTTAGATTAGAATAGAATTGAGCATATAATAGTATTTGTTTTTCTGGCTGTTAAAAATTTTCGTTGTTGTTTTTCTTTTTAAGAAATGTGTAGCGGAAGTCAGGGGTGGGATGGGGAGGGAGGGGTTGGGGTTGGGGGGAGGTTGGAGGGGATGGGAGGGGGGGGTGGGGGCAGGGGTGAAAAAAGGGGGAAAATTTTTTTATTGTAAAACTTTTTCAATAAAAAAAAAAAAAGAGCCGAGGTGGTGCAGTGGTTAGAGTGACGTACTGCAGCTACTTCAGCCGACTGCTAGTTCAGCAGGTCAGCGGATCAAATCTCACCGGCTCAGGGTTGACTCAGCCTTCCATCCTTCCGAGGTGGGTAAAATGAGGACTCAGATCGTTGGGGGCAATATGCTATTTAGTATACTGTCGATTGTTGTAAGCCGCCCAGAGTCCTCGGAGAGTGGGCAGCATAGAAATAAGATTAATAAAAATAAATAAATAAAGCTGCAGGTGAATTGGGCGACAGCTTGCGTGCCTGGAAAAATGGCTCTGCGTGCTACTTCTGGCACGCGTGCCATAGGTTTGCCTTCATGGCTCTAAAAAGAGTGCAGAGAAGAGCAACAAAGAGGATGAGGGGACTGGAGGCTAAAACATGAAGAATGGTTGCAGGAACTGGGTATGTCTAGTTTGATGAAGAGAAGGACTGGGGAGACATAGATAACAGTGTTCCAATATTTGGGGGTGTTAGGGTATGTGTGCAAGTGTGTGTTGCTTTTGCAACGAGCAGAGCAAAAACACACAGGGAAGGAGAGTAACGTGCAGCTCGGGTGAAAAATAGTTTTCCACGGATTATCAAAGTAGTACATAGCACAACAGAGGAAACAGCGAGAATCAGCAGGAAGAAGGAACGCTTCTCTGTGCTGCTATTTAAGCACTATAGCCTAATTACATGGTTCAGCAAACCCTGATTACATGGCTCAGTTGTTCTTAAAGGAACAGATACATTGCTTGACCAACAAGTTAGGATCAAGCTACAAGCTACAACCTAACAGGGGGGTTCCTATAAAGATGAGGATGTCAAACTGTGTTGTGGCCCCGTCCTCTGAGCCTATCCCATTGGAGGAAGGAAGCTCTGAGCATGAGGAAGAGGAGCCAGCCAGATCTCCCAGCCCCCCCCCCTCTGGCACCATCTCAGGTGCCAGCTGAAAGAGAGCAAAGTAGTGGGGAAACAGGTGTCTCAGATGAGAGTGAGGGAGAGACGTCATTCCTGGACGCACGTCAATGAAGGCGAGATAAGCGCTTGCAGCAGCTGAGAAGGCGTGCGAGGGAATAGACCTGAGCCACTGGACTTGAGTCACAGGACCAATGAGTCACTGGACCACACCCCAGAGACTATATAAGAGAGGGTGGTGGTCAATGATCCCTGTGACGAACAAACCTCAATCTGGTAGTCATTGTAGCCTGAAGCTGCTAAAAGAACAGATTTTGGCAAAGCTACGTATGTGATTTTCTTTCTGTGAACAATTAAAGCACTTGGCAGACGGTGTGAATATCGCTGCCAAGTTGGAGATAAGAACTGTGGTGTGTGCCAAGTGCTTCTTTAACCCTCGACTGGCTGTGTTTTTGTGGGTGTGTGTAGAGGGGGACAGATCAAACTGTTTTCCAAACCCCAAAAGGAAAGACGAGAAACAATGGATGAAAACTAACCAAGAAGAAAAGCAATGTAGAACTAAGGAGAGAGTTAGACAGTTAGAAATGGTATAAGGCAGAGATGGCTAATCTTTTTGCTGTCGTTTGCCAAAAGCGGGGGGAGAGCAGGGGGATCGTGCATGCACGTGCCCACACCCATAATTCAATGCCCACCCGTGCTTCGCCCTCCCGCACACATGTGTGTGCTTCCCCCACGCTCCTTCCGCTTTTGATGGCGGAGGGAGCAGTGATGGCACAGTGGGCCTGTTTTTCACTCTCCCCAGGCTCCAGAGGCTCTCTAGGAGCCTGGGGAGGGCAAAAACGGCCTTTCTCAACCCCCCTGGAGGCCCTCTGGAGGCCGGAAACAGCCCATTTCCAGACTTCAGGTGGGCCCGGAAGGTCCAAAAATCAGCTGGCCGGTGGGCACATGTATGCTGGACCTGAGCTAGGGCAATGCTCGTGTGCCCTCAGATATGGCTCCACATGCCGCTTGTGGCACCTGTGCCATAGGTTCGCCTTCACAGTTATAAGCCTGAGTAGCGTAGGGGGCTAATGCCTCCTACTAAAGGCAGCAATTAACACCCAGCTGCCTGTAATTCTGTGAGTTCAATCCTAGCCAGGCTCAAGGTCGACTCAGCCTTCCATCCTTTCTAAGGTGGGTAAATTGAGGACCCAGTTTGTGGGGGCAATAAGCTGACTTTGTATAATATATACAAAAGTATGAAGGCTATTGCTTAATGCATTGTGAGCCGCCCTGAGTCTCCGGAGAAGAGCGGCATATAAATCAAATTAAAAAAAAATAAAATAAGGTATCCTGCCTTCAGAAGTTGTAAATGCTCCAACACTGGAAGTTTTTAAGAAGAGATTGGACAACCATTTGTTTGAAATGATATAGGGTTTCCAGTCTGAGCATGGGTTGGACTAGAAGACCTCCAAGGTCCCTTCTGACTCTGTTATTCTGTTGTCCCAAAGGTGCTTTTTCAGGAAGTAACTGGACTTTATTGTTTTTCTTTTTTTTTTCTTTTGAAGATGTTTCACTTCTTATCCAAGAAGCTTCTTCAGCTCTGACCGGATGGTGGGGAATGGAAGGATTGATATCCCTTGCAGACAGCTGGTCCTTTGCATCCTTTCTGAGGGTGGTTGAGGCCACTTGGAGGTTGATCTGTGTCCTCAGGGTCAATAGTGCAAATGCTTTCAGCAGTTCCAAGAAGGCTCCACACCCATTTGCACTACTCAAGTGACCCCCAGGATATAGAAAAACCTCCAAGTGGCCTCAACGACTCTCTCAAAGAATGCAAATGACCAGCTGTCTGCAAGGAGGATAAATCAGGGGTGAAATCCAGCAGGTTCTGGCAGGTTTTGTAGAACCGGTAGCGGATGTTTTGAGCAGTTCGGAGAACCGGTAGTGGAAATTTTGAGTAGTTTGGAGAACCGGCAAATACCACATCTGGCTGACCTCCGAGTGGGGTGGGAATGGAGATTTTGCAGTATCCTTCCCCTGGAGTGGGGAGGGAATGGGGATTTTGCAATATCCTTCCCCCAGGAGTGGGGAGGGAATGGAGATTTTGCAGTATCCTTCCGCCACGCCCACCAAGCTATGCCCACCAAGCCACACCACGCCCACCAAGCCACGCCCACAGAAATGGTAGTAAAAAAATTTAGATTTCACCACTGGGATACATCCTTCCGTTCCCCACCATCCAGTCAGAGCTGAAGAAGCTTCTTGGATGAGAAGCAAAACGTCTTTAAAAGAAAAAAATAAGGAAGTCCAGTTCAGTGGTGGGTTGCTACTGGTTCGCCCATCCGCCTGGACACTTCTAAGCATGTGCG
This sequence comes from Coluber constrictor foxii, assembly GCA_038048745.1. Classification (NCBI taxonomy): domain Eukaryota; kingdom Metazoa; phylum Chordata; class Lepidosauria; order Squamata; family Colubridae; genus Coluber; species Coluber constrictor. The sequence goes on from JAWJVD010000191.1 coordinate 27,665, forward strand.
TGCCCACGAGCGAACTGGTAGCGACGGGATTTGAAACCCACTGCTGGTCCAGTTGCCTCCTGAAAAGGCACCTTTGGGACAACCATGTCCTGGATGACTGAGAATCTCTACAGACTATTATTCTGTTATTCCCCCAGCTAGCAATTCTCTCCTATTGTCTCCAAGGTCAATTCTAAATTCCTTTATAGCGGTCTATCAGTAACCCGAAGCACTCTGCAACTGTCTAGCCATATTTGCAGAGTTCCCTGGGGTGCATTCAGTCATCGTTTCAATGACAGATGGATTCCTCACCTCCATTCGGTAAAATATTAAAATACTCCCACTTCTATGCATAGGAAATAGCATCGTTCCATGCATCGCGTGGCACCACGAGTAGCAAAGCACTTCCACAGGTGAGTCTATCACTCAAGAACAGGATCCCTTTCCCTGTCACTCCCAGGATGAAAAGAAATGCAGATGTTACTAGCATGGACACAACTGCAGGTTATCCTCGACTTACGACCACAATGGAGCCCGGAATTTACGTTGCCAAGTGAGACATTTGTTAAGTGAGTTTCATCCCATTTTACCTCCTGTCTTGCCACTTATTGATTCCACCCTGAATCAACCCAGGGATGCCCTTTCCGTGATGTCGACGTGCCTGGAGGCGGTACGGGTCTGGAGGGGAAGAAATAGGCTCCGACTCAACCCCTCCAAGACTGAGTGGCTGTGGATTCTGGCATCTCCTGATCTAGCTACCCCGTCACTTACGATGGGAGTGGAGTTGATGACTTCCTCTGAAACCGCTCGCAAGGGCATCCTCCTTGATTCACGGCTGTCTTTGGCGGATCATCCAACGGCCGTGACAAGGGGGGCTTTTGCACAGGTTCGCCTAGTGCGCCAATTGCGGTCCTTCCTAGACAGGGATACCCTTCGCACAGTCACTCAAGCCCTCATTGTCTCTTGGTTGGATTTCTGCAATGCCCTCTACATGGGGCTGCCCTTGGGGTGCACCCGGAGGCTCCAGCTGGTCCAGAATACAGTGCACGGGTTGTTATGGGAGCTTCCCATTACTCCCAGGCAACACCTCTCCTGTGCAAGCTGCACTGGCTGCTGGTGGCCTTCCGGATCCGTTTCAAGGTGCTGATACTCACCTATAAAGCCCTTCATGGCATGGGCCCCAGGTACTTGCAGGACCACCTTCTACCAGTCTCCCACCGCCATGCACGCTCTCATAGAGCTGCCCTCCTCTGGGTGCCGTCGGCCAGACAATGTCAGCTGGTGACCCCCCAGGATAAGGGCATTCTCTGTGGCCGCACCGACCCTCTGGAATGGGTTACCCACCGAGCTCTGGACGGCTCCTGAACTCTGCGCTTTCCGGGCTGGCCTGAAGACATGGCTTTTTCATCAAATTCTCTGGCTGATTATGGGGTTTTAACTTGGGGATTTTAAATTGCACTGTATTTTAGAATTTTTATTGTTGTTGTTTTTATTATGTGAGCTGCCCCGAGTCTCATGGGAGAAGGGCGGCATATAAATTTTAATAATTAAATTAAATCAAATTATTGTTCAGTGAATAATTGCAGTTGTTAAGTGAGTAACATGGCTATTAAGCAGGGGTGAAATCCAGCAGGTTCTAACAGAACCTGTTGAAATCACCTCTGTGACGAACCTTTTACTCACCGAGTGCCGAACAGGTATGTGCTTCCCATGCTTCATGCACATGTGTGCCAGCCGTGCTAAGGTGCAGCTCCCCCCCTGTGCTGCGCACACAATTGCACCATTTTCACATGCGCACAGCTTTCACACATGTCCCCACCGTGCACTGCACGCACAACCACAGCATCTGCCCATGCGTGCAGCTTTCACGTGTGTGCCCCACCATGTGCTGTGTGCACAATCTCACCATCTGCGCATGCCCACAGGTTTCACTTGCGCCCACCACTGTGCGCTGCACGCACAACCACACCATCTGCAAATACGCGCAGCTGTCGCATGTGCCCCCACTGTGCGCTGCACGCACAACCACACCATTTGCACATGCGCACAGCTGACACGTGTCCCTACCGTGCACTGCACGCACAACCACACTATCTGCACACGCACTCAGGTTTTGCGTGCGTCCTCCATGCACTGCGCATGCAATCGCACCATCTGTGCATGTGCATGGTCGTCACATGCACAATGCGTGCGTGAGAACGCCATCAGCACATGCGTATGCTGTGCACCAGTACTCTTGCGTGCATGCGCAAATGCGTACGCATGCACAAGAGAACCGAAGACCAGCTGGGTTTTGAATTGCATGCATGTGCATCGGAGGCCCGAACCCCAACTGGGGTGCGCACGTATGAGTAGCTGCAGGTGAGTTGAGTGACAGCTCGCATGCCCGGAAAAATGTCTCTGCGTGCCTCTTCCAGCACGCATGGCAGAGGTTTGCCATCACGGGTATAGGATCTCCAGCTTGCGCAGGGGGTTGGATTAGAAGACGCTTCCAACTCTGTTATTCTGTCTCTTGGGGACACCCCCTAAAATGTCACGGTAAAGTGCACGGAAAGACTATCATCCCCTAGAATCTTATCTCCTTGGCCCCGAAGTTCAAAGAAACCGTGAGCGAAGAAATGGCCGCCGTTTTGAAAGGCTGGCCCTGGCTTTGAAGGTCTTAAATCATTTTCCCCCTGCCCTCCATTATTAAAACTTCTCCAGCGAGAAGGAGGAAGATTATGAAAGTCTGGGTTTAGGCCATAAACAAGGTCAGCCAAGAATCTAAGAGGGCTGTGCATCTTGGGGTTTATTTCCATTTAGATCTCCTGGAGATTGCAGCTTGAAAAGGTCACATAATTTATGAGATAGAACTTGATTTGCATTATCTCCGAGGTGGGGATCCTAGTTATAAATAAGCTAAACAAAGCAACTTGTACAATGGCGTAGAAGCCAGTCTCTCTCTCTCTCTCTCTCTCTCTCTCTCTCTCTTTCTCTCTCTCTTTCTCTCTCTCTCTCCCTCCCTCCCAGATCCATTTTAATAGCTTCCATTCATCTGACTTTTATTTTATTTTTTTCTATTCCTCCTGGGAATCTAGCCGGCTAATAAATTATACGCAGGCATTACAAGGCCCACCATTTGAAATTTTCACATATTTTTTTTCCCCTTCTTCTCTCCTCCTCAGCTGTTCTACCTGGGGCAGCCAAACTATCCCTGCGTAATAAGATTTATTTTCTGTGTGTGCCAGGGAGCCAATCTAAAGACAGTGTTAATAGAAAAGGTCGCAGGCTGATAAACTGACATGCCTCAAATGTGGGTAGGTTTTTTTTTTGTTTTTTTTTTGAGAAAAATCTGAGGAAAAGGGGATTGTTACCATTTCCCAAGCAGTTAGGGGCCATGAAAGTTAAATGTTACTGATAGAAGGGAACGGCAGGGAAATATGATTGGTCTGGCAAAGAGCTTTCAGGTGGACTTGTGTTGATAATTTTCTCCAGCTAAGGGATATTTTTTAAGGGCAAGTGGACGTTTCTACAAACGCAGCTGTGGAAAAATGTTGGTTGTTTTAACAGAAGGAAAATCGAGGGTTGAGTGGTCCTTGGGGCTCTCTGAGATTTTCTTGTAGACATTTCGTTACCCAGCTAGGTAACATCATCAGTTCATCATCATTATCCTACTTGCAAGAAAACAACCAAGCCCAGAGAGCACCAAGGACAACACAGTCCTCTTCTTCCTCTCCCTCCCCCTCTTCCTCCTATTCTCCAGAAACTGACTTCCTCTGTGCATGTACATGCGGTCCCTCTGTGCGTCTCCTTCCTCTACGCATGCATGCGTGGCCCAGTGGTGGGTTTCAAATTTTTTAAACAATCGGTTCTGTGGGTGTGGCTTGGTGGGCGTGGCTTGGCTTGGTGGGCATGGCAGGGGAAGGATACTGCAAAATCTCCATTCCCTTCCCAATCCAGGAGAAGGTTACTGCAAAATCCCCATTTCTTCCTGATCAGCTGGGACTTGGGAGGTAGAGAATAGATGGGAGCGAGGCCAGTCAGAATTTTTACTACCGGTTCTTCGAACTATACAAAATTTCTGCTACCGGTTCTCCAGAACTGGTCAGAATCTGCTGAAACCCTCCTCTGGCATGGCCCCATCTCCACATGCACACACACACACCATCCCAGCGGCTGGCCTATTCATAAGCAAATACCCTCTCCCAACAAAGGTAGGATTAGCTGTCAGACAAATAGGAATTGCCCAACAAGCCCCTTCATTGCATCAGCCCAAACTTCAACCAAACTTAGCTCAGACAAACTCCAAAGGATTTGTACATGGCCCCATGGGAGTCTGACAACAGCCAATAGAATCCATGCTCTTGCACTGGAACAGGAAGTTCAAGTGCAAAGTCCAAGAGAAGGTATACAAGCCACCCACTCTCAACTCCCATTTTGTCAGCTGCACCAGAACTGCTTCATCAATAAATGGACCCTCTTTCCAATCAGCCTCCAGCCCAGTGGTGGGTTCCTCCCAGTTCCGCCCAGTTCTGCCAAGACGGTAGCGGTGATGGTATGATGTCACCAAACCGGTTCTGCGCCCCCCCCCTTGTTATTCTTACCTTTTATTTGGCCCCACCCCCAATCTATTGCTGCGTTCTGAGTCCCAGCTGATCGGCTAGAAGGAAAAAAACTGTTTAAACAGTTTCAAAGGGCTGCCCTACAGCTGATCAGTGTTAAAAGGCAGTTTGGTGGCAGACCAGTGCACTCCAAAAACAAATGAGTAGACAGATGCCTGCAAAAATAAATGGGTAGGCCAGTGCCTCCAAAAACAAATGAGTAGACCGGTACAGCTCTGCAAGCAGTTAAAAGCCTGGTAGACCAGTATTCTACTAAATCCTAAAGAATTGTCACACGACCATCAAGCCACGCCCACAAAATAAGCCACGCCCACAAAATTGGTAGTAAAAAAATTTAGAACTCACCGCTGCTCCAGCCTCCATTTTGTCTCCAGTGCCTTTCTTCTGGCTTGGAACTGAACCAGATGGATATCTTTTCCAACAGGATTTTCTTACCTAAGTGTAAAACCTTCCTTTCAGTGTCATTGTAACTTTAAATGGTCACTAAACAACTACTTGTAAGTTGAGGACTCCCTGCATTATGTACAATATCCAGTCTTAAAGAGAGCTCAAACCACACACCTTTAGATGATTTCTGAATTATGTTTCTTTAAGGATGTTAAGGACCATCACTTTTGGTATTCCAGGAACCACGGAGAAAACTGAGAAGGATCTGGACAAAGACTGAAATGGATTTAATTGAATGTCCTATTTAAATTTAATGAAAATGACACCGGGCATCATTAAACACAAGTATTCACCTTTCCATAAATAGTGGTCTCCTTCTGGCTCATTAAAGTTCATAATTTAGTACCAACATTTAGCGGGAGGCTGGAAGACAAGGCCAAACTTTCTTTAGATATCATGTTTTCTAGGTGTAGGAAGTTAGCACCCACCCCTCTCCTAGAAGAATGAAATATTTTAAGGAAATATTAAAAAGGCAGAATATTATATTTCCCTGGATGAGAAATGGAGACACGTGTTTTAAAGACAAAGCAGCTCCCACCTTCCTGCCCCCCCAACTTTGTCAATGGGCCAGAGGCAGAAACCCAATCCCCCCCATCACCTTTGTCAATGGACCATCATCTGCAACACAATAGGACCCTTCTAGCAACAGAAACTCATGGCACCTGGGAAGATTACATCGGCAAGCAAGGTTAGCTAAGACCCCCACCTGACAACCAATCAGGATACTCTTCCTTTGCCCCAGAAAGTTCAAAGCACAGAGAGGGCATAAAACCAAGGCACGCTCAGCATTTCGTCCCTTTTCTGCTCAGGAATTCAAACTATGTGATCCTATCCACCATTAAACCATCTTTCTAAGCAGTCTCCATGTTTCCAGTGTCTTTTTTCCCACTTGGAGCTGAACCCAGAAGGATATTTCTTTCAACATAGTATAAAATTCTTCTGGGCATTTTAAAAGCCAGCTTCAGTATTCCTGGAATTTCACAACACGTTAGCGTCTGGGACAAATAATGGGAGCTCACCCCCTTATGTGGCACTAGGGATTCAAACCGCTGAACTGCCGACCTTTCAATTGACATGCTCAGCATCTTAGCTACTGAGCCACCATGCCCCTTTTAAATCATAGAGTAAATTAGATCAATCTTGAGTCTGACTTAACATAAGGATGTCCAAACTTGGTCACTTTAAGATTTGTGGACTTCAACTCCCAGAATTCCTCAGCCAGCCAAGCTTGGGGATCTGTTAATAACTTCTCCACTCTGATTACTGGAGCTGAGAAACAGGAGTAGAACAAGCTTGGCTGGCTGAGGAATTCTGGGAGTTGTAGTCCACAAGTCTTAAAGTGGGCAAGGTTGGAGACCCCTGGAATCGATGAGCTACTCAGAAGATGGATGGATGGGGAATTCTGGGAGTTGAAGTCCACAAGTCTTAAAATGGGCAAGGTTGGAGACCCCTGGAATTGATGAGCTACTCAGAGGATGGATGGATGGATGGGGAATTCTAAGAGTTGTAGTCCACAAGTCTTAAAGTGGGCAAGGTTGGAGACCCCTGGAATCGATGAGCGACTCAGAGGATAGATGGATGGGGAATTCTGGGAGTTGAAGTCCACAAGTCTTAAAGTGGGCAAGGTTGGAGACCCCTGGAATCGATGAGCTACTCAGAGGATGGATGGGGAATTCTGGAAGTTGAAGTCCACAAGTCTTAAAGTTAACCCAGGTTGGAGACCCCTGGAATCAATGAGCCACTCAGGGGATATCTGGCTGAGGAATTCTTGGAGTTGTAGTCCACAAGTTGTAAAGTGGGCAAAACATCTCTTCTTCTACATTTATTTGGAAACCCATAATGACGGCTTTGGAAATCCCCCTAGAAAAGACATTGGTTCTTCCGTAACCCCCAAATCTTTTCACAAAGAGACCCAGGAGGAAAATATGGCCTCTTTCTCCAGTGGGGTGTTTGGGTGTTTTAAAACAGCCACCTTTTTCCTCACACTTCTTCACACGTAGGATTTTTTTTTCCCCCAGGCAGCCTGGAAGAATCACAGGTATTTCATCTGTGAAATGAAGGCCTTTCAGCTGGAATTGCTTTCCATCCTGGCCCGTCTGTTCGAACAGATTAACTAAGAAAATGAACTCCACTTACCCGAAACCGCACAGCCTGCGTTTTTCTTGGCTGTTTCTCGCAGCTTGTTCTATGTCTGTTTTTCGGCTCCAGTAATCGGAGCAGAGTAGGCTATTAACAAAGACCCCACCTAGCCCCCACCCCACCCAAAACCTACCAGGAAGCCACACATCTAGAAACAAAGGAATATATAGGCAGTGGCCATTAGAAGTTGCAATGGTAGTTTTTTAAAAAAAGGAAGGAAAAAAGGAGGGAAGGAAGTAAGGAAGTGTAATAAAGTCAGCACCCACCCATCTCCTAGAACAGTGATCTTTTTGCCATTGCATGCCAAAAGTGGGGGGAGTGTGGGGGGGGGGGTCGTGCACATGTGTGGCCACACCCATAATTCAATGCACCTCACACCCCCGTGCATATCTGCATGACCCCCTTGAGGCCCCCCTGCTTTTGGCCCACAATGGCACTAATGTAGAGGGAGCTGTTGGATGACCACTGGATAACTTTCTATTCACTATATTCTAAAAGATATTCTAAAAGCAACTATATTCTGAAAGCAGGAAATACATCCAGCTGGAGAGAATACAAAGTCAGCATAACCTCCTTTGATACTCTAAGTGACCCCCTAACTTGTCAGAAGAAAAGGAGCATCTTAATGAAACATTGTTAAAGGTGATTAAGCCAAAGAATAGCACCTGGACGAGAAGCAAATATCAAAAGAAGAATTTGTACTTTAGCCAGTTACAGAAGAATTATGATTGTTTGGCAAGGATAATGTAAAAACTTTAGTAATAAGAATATGTCAATTAAAAATAACAAATGTATGTTAACCATATATGGAAAGTTGCTGTGTTAGCAGAATCCTTTGTTTAGAAAAGTATATAATGTGTCATACAATCATGGAGTCTTTACTCAAAGCTAAGATGCGAAACTAGCTTCTGAGTCTTTGCGCAAATAAACTCTCTCTCTGGCTGACCTAGGGATGTTGCTTGGTCACTTCATTCCATAACAGCATGGTAGGCACGGTAGGCACATTTTTGGCCCTCCCCAGGTTCCAGAGGCTTTCTAGGAGCCTGGGAAAGGCGAAAACAGCCTTCCCCACCTCTGGAAGCCCTCTGGAGGCCGGAAATGGCCCATTTCCTGACTTCCAGTGGGCTTGGAAGTCCTGAAAATCAGCTGGCACACAAACAAACTGGAGCTGAGCTAGGGCAACACTTGCATGCCCAGAGATATGGCTCCGCGTGCCACCTGTGGCACAAATGCCATAGGTTCGCCATCACGGGCTTAGAAGAATGAAATATTCTACGCAAAATATTAAAAAGGCAGAATATCATATTTCCCTAGATGAGAAAAGGAGAAACCTGTTTTTAAAGGCAAAGCAGCTTATTCAGTGATCTATCTGTCTGTCTGTCTGTCTGTCTGTCTGTCTGTCTGTCTATCATCTATCTATCCTGTCTATCTATTTATGTTGTGGCCCAGGCCCATGTAGTTGATATTAAATACAAACAGTCCCAAAAAACAAACAGATTTTATTAAAACACGGAAGAATTAACTCATTCTCAGCGTATGCCAAATGAAATGAAAGCAAAGTCCTCAAAACACCAGTCTTTAGTTTATCTCTGACCTTGGGATAATTAGGCAGACTGCCAAAGGCTTTTCTTGGCAACAGTTCAGGAACAGAAGACGCTGACAAGAAAGAAATACATCCAAACACAAAGCAAATCTCTCAACGGTTGTTTTCTGGCAAAGAGGCCAAGAGCCGTTGATGGTCTTTTAAGCCTTATGGGAGGGGCCAATCATCTCTTGGCCCTACTCCCAAGTAGTCCTCTCTGCTTTAGCTGCTCTTGCCTTCTGGCAGTTCTTCTCATATGTGCACTAGGAACAGGCTCCTCCTGTTCCTCTGCCTCTCTACTGTCAGCCTCTGGAGGCTCTGAAGTCCGCACATCACTCCCCGATGGCCCTGGCCCCATCTCTGCCTCTGATGCAGAGCCCTCATTCGGGCCTTCCCCAGCCTCCAGGACTGGCCCCTGTTCTTCCTCAGCCTCATCGCTGTCTGACTCCGCTGCCAGCTCCTCAGGCTGCTGGCGGACCACAACAATTTATCATTCTCTCTCTCTCTCTCTCTCTCTCTCTCTCTCTCTCTCTCTCTCTCTCTCTCTCTCTCTCTCCAGCCAGCCATGCATCCATGCATCCAGCCATGCATCCATGCATCCATCCATGCATCCATCCATCCATCCATCCATCCATCCATCCATCCATCCATCCATCCATCCATCTATCTATCTATCTATCTATCTATCTATCTATCTATCTATCTATCTACCTATCTATCTAAATATCTGTCTCTGTCTGTCTATCTGTCTGTCTATCTGTCTGTGACAGATAGAGTATCTATCTATCTATCTATCTATCTATCTATCTATCTATCTATCTATCTATCTATCTATCTATCTATCTATCTATCTATCTATCATCTCCATGTATATGAACATGTCAGTCCAGGGTTTAACTCTTAAGTCTTGTCGTTCTTTCTTTACTGAACAATATAATTTTGGCTCTTCTTTCCCCAGCCTTGAGACTAAAATCCCCCTTTACTTCTTTGTACATTTCTAACTTCCTACAGTACCTCAGACAGGAGCAGGGAAGTCCTTCTCAACAGCCCATTGCTTTCTGATGTTTTTATCAACATCTGTGTTTCCCAGCACCTCCATTTTGATCTGAATCTGTTCCGTGTTCTCAAAGGGAGAAAACAAAATAACCGTGACTTTAAAGGAAGGTTCAAATCCCTGCTGCCTGACGAGATAGATAAAATGGACTGTGGATTTGTGCATTGTGCACCATAGAATAATCGTTGTGAGGTTTTTTGTTTGCTTTCTGGGTGAGGATTGCTTTTGCTTGTTCTTACTCAACGGGAAAAGTTGGACGTTTGCTTTGATATTTTATTTCAAAGGGGAAAAGGAGGTTTTTTTAAAAAAAATGGCTGGTACGTGATGTGCTTGCTCTGATTTAAATCCGAGGTGGCCAAGAAGAGAGTGAATATCCTGTCATTCATCGCACAGTCCTCTCGCCAAGAGATGGCAGATTTCCTGGCTTCCTTTCACGTCCATGAAATCTTAAGGGAAGTCATCAGGATGGAGACCTTCCCATCATTTTTTTTTCCAGACTAGGGAGTGTAGCCAAACCAGGAAGTCTTCTAGATGATGAACAAGCAAAATCTGCAGCAGAACCTTTCACCATCTCTAACAGTGAATGAAGCTCAACAACTTCTCCCAAATGAATTCATTCAGTCCCTTCTAGCGCAGATGATGAGACATAGTTGGGTGATGAAACATCTGCAAGAAAACAACCAACCTCAGAAAGCACCAAGGATTCCATAGTCATTGTCCTCCTCCTCCTCCTCTTCCTCCTCTTCCTCCTCCTCTTCCTCCTCTTCTTCCTCCTCCTTCTCCTCCTCTTCCTCCTCCTCTTCCTCCTCCTCTTCTTCCTCTTCCTCCTCCTCTTCTTCCTCTTCCTCCTCTTCTTCCTCCTCTTCCTCTTCCTCTTCCTCCTCTTCTTCCTCCTCCTCCTCTTCCTCCTCTTCCTCCTCCTCTTCATCTTCCTCCTCCTTCTCCTCCTCTTCTTCCTCCTCTTCTTCCTCTTCCTCCTCTTCTTCCTCCTCTTCCTCTTCCTCCTCTTCTTCCTCCTCCTCCTCTTCCTCCTCCTCTTCTTCCTCTTCCTCTTCTTCCTCCTCCTTTTCTTCTTCCTCCTCTTCTTCCTCCTCTTCTTCCTCCTCCTTCTCCTCCTCTTCCTCCTTCTCTTCTTCCTCTTCCTCTTCCTCCTCCTCTTCCTCCTCTTCCTCCTCCTCTTCATCTTCCTCTTCTTCCTCCTCCTTCTCCTCCTCTTCCTCCTCCTCACAAACCCTACTCCCTTCTAGCACTGATAATGTTGCCTAGTTGGGTCATGGAATATCTTCAAGAAAACAACCAAGCTCACAGAGCACCAAGGTTCCCATAGTCCTCCTCCTCCTCCTCCTCCTCCTCCTCCTCCTCTTCTTGCTTCTCCTTCTCCTCCTCCTCCTCCTCCTCTTCTTTGCAAAACCCACTCCCTTCTAGCACTGATAATCTAATAGCTAGATAATGTCTAGTTGGGCCATGGAACTTCTGCAAGAAAACAAGCAAGCTCAGAGAGCACCAAGGACCCCCCATTTCAACCCTAAACTGCCATTATTCCCTACTATTGGTGACCATTGTCCACGAACACTCTTGTTATTATTGAACAGTGTGGTAATGTTGGCTAAATCTAAGCAGAAAATGACCTAGAGGTTCATTGATTCTGCCCTTGAGGGTTTTTTTAAAAAAATATTTAATTTTAATTTTTGTCAGATGGTGGACACGGATTTATCGTCAGCATGGTTAAACTCAGTTACTGAAGATTGGCCCACTACCTCTGCCAGAAGTTGGTCCCAAACTCCCACTACTCTTTCTGTGAAGTGATACTTTCTAATGTGACTTTTGAACTTCTCTGTCAATTTGAGGCCATGCCCCCGTGATTTTTATTTCAGCTTTTTATTGAAAATACTGCCTTCCAGAACCTGATTAATGTACACAGTGCATTTATATAAATAAATAAATTCCACAGTCTCTCTCTCTCTCTCTCCACACACACACACACCCACACACACACGTATGTATGTATGTAACCCTATGCGTCTGTCTGTCTCTGTCTCTCTATTTCTCTGTCTCTGTCTCTCTCTGTCTGTCTGTCTCGCTGTGTGTCTCTGTCTCTCTCGCTCTGTCTCTCTCTGTGTCTGTCTCTCTCTGTCTCTATTTCTCTGTTTGCCTGTCTTTCTCTGTCTCTGTCTGTCTATCTCTCTCTCTCTCTCTCTCTCTCTCTCTCTCTCTCTCTTTCTGTCTCTCTCTGTCTGTCTCTCTCTGTCTCTCTCTGTCTCTCTCTATTTCTCTGTTTGTCTGTCTTTCTCTGTCTCTGTCTCTCTCTCTCTCTGTCTCCCTCTGTGTGTCTCTTTCTCTTGTTTCTCTCTCCCTCCCTCCCTCCCTCCCTCCCTCCCTCCCTCCCTCCCTCCATCTCCTCCCCCCCTTATATTGGTATTTCTGCAGTTTCTGGCTGGTGGATTTCAGTCTCTGCCTTTTCAGTCTTCTGGACTGAGGAAATCTACACAGGGTAGATCTGTTCCTCTTGCTTTCTGATTCAGTATTTCCCCCCCACCCCCCGCATGTCCTCCACCCCAGCCATCATTTCTTTGCTTTTCATCATTGCTCTCCATAATGTCCTCAGATGTTTTCACATACCTTAAAAAATCATTTTTTGTCCAAAAAGAACCCCCAACCACACCAGCTTGTTTTCCATATCCTCCGTGTTCTGAAAGCATGGTGGCCATGTTTATGATTAGGGAACTGGAGGCTAAAACATAATTAAGAATGGTTACAAGGATTGGGTGTCTCGTTTAATGAAAAGAAGGACATAATAGCAGTGTTCCAATATCTCAGGGGCTGCCACAAAGAAGAGGGAGTCAACCTGTTGTCCAAAGCATCTGAAGGCAGGACAAGAAGAAAAAGATGGAAACTAATCAAGGAGAGAAACAACCTAGAACTAAGGAGAAATTTCCTGACAGTGAGAACAATTAATCAATGGAACGACTTGCCTCCAGAAGTTGTGAATGCTCCAACACTGGAAGTTTTTAAGAAGAGATTGGATTTGTCTGAAATGGTATAGGGTCTCCTGCAAGAGCAGGGTGTTGGACTAGAAGATCTCTAATACCAAGTGCCTTCCAATTCTGTTATTCGTTTACATATTCTTTCTTTTTAACCCCATTCGAAGTTAAAAAAATAAAATAAAATAAAATCAGTTTTCTACTGACTGTAGCTGCCAGCATGTAACTGGCAAAAGTTGTGTAAATTTATGCCTGCAAGATTTACAGAAGCATTCAGATTGCGGACGAGAGTAATGGCAACTATATATTTTTTTATTGGTTTCTTTGGCATCCAGGGCTGTAACATTGATCACACGGCAATATTCCAGTATTCATAGAGATGTCAGATGTAATTCCATCAGAAGAACCATTAGAATAAATGCCTGTTAAATTATAATGGAATTAATGTGGAATTAGATATTACAGGAACGTTATTAACAAAAGCTGGCCAGGTGATTGATGTGCGATTCAAATGAGAATACCAAAAGGAATTAAAGTCAGACCTGATTAATCCAAAATAGTTTGCAGCTTCCATTTTTATGCAGATTGAAATCCGTTATCCTGCTGATAAATCAGCAAGGGTGGTCAGCCGAGCCATATAGTGGAAGGAGGCTTACTGGATAGTGTTGTAGGGTTTATGCAAAAGCGTCTTGCAGCAATTTTCTGAACAGTAAAACAGACTAGAAATATGCTTCCACACTCCATCGAGCATGGCCAGTGAGCTGGAAACCAGCCTCCTCTTCCAGAGCCCTTTTATTAACTCTTTTGAGGACAAATCAGCTTCAGAAATGTGAAAAAGCAGGTAATAGAACATCAAACGTTGAAGAATAAAGTCCTTCCAAGACGGAGGTCTTCTACTCCAAACCCCTGCTCAAACAGGAGGTCCTCTTATACCATTCTGGATCAAGTCTTTTCTTGAAAACCCACAACTTCTGGAGGCAAACCATTCCACTGGTTAATTGTCATCACTGTTAGGAAGTTTCTCCTTAGATAGGATAGGATAGGATAGGATAGGATAGGATAGAATAGAATAGAATAGAATAGAATAGAATAGAATAGAATAGAATAGAATAGAATAGAATAGAATAGAATAGAATAGAATAGAATAGAATAGAATAGAATAGAATGGGGAATGGGGAATGGGGAATGGGGAATGGGGAATAGGGAATAGGGAATAGGGAATAGGGAATAGGGAATAGGGAATAGGGAATAGGGAATAGGGAATAGGGAATGGAATGGAATGGAATGGAATGGAATGGAATGGAATAGAGGACCCAGTTTGTGGGGACAATAGCTGACTTTATATAAATATACAATAAGCTGACTTTATATAAATATACAAAAGTATGAAAGCTATTGCTTAACGCATTGTAAGCTGCCCTGAGTCTCCGAAGAAGGGTGGCATATAAATCAATTTTTTAAAAAAAGAATAGAATAGAATAGAATAGAATAGAATAGAATAGAATAGAATAGAATAGAATAGAATAGAATAGAATAGAGTAGAGTAGAGTAGAGTAGAATAGAATAGAATAGAATAGAATAGAAATATGGAATATGGAATATGGAATATGGAATATGGAATATGGAATATGGAATAGAATAGAATAGAATAGAATAGAATAGAATAGAATAGAATAGCATAGCATAGCATAGCATAGCATAGCATAGCATAGCATAGCATAGCATAGCATAGCATAGCATAGCATAGAATAGAATAGAATAGAATAGAATAGAATAGAATAGAATAGAATAGGAATATGGGATATGGGATATGGGATATGGGATATGGGATATGGGATATGGGATATGGGATATGGGATATGGGATAGAATAGAATAGAATAGAATAGAATAGAATAGAATAGAATAGAATAGAATAGAATAGAATAGAATAGAATAGAATAGAATAGAATAGAATAGAATAGAATAGAATAGCAGAATTGGAAGGGAGCTTGGAGGTCTTCTAGTCCAACCCCCTGCCCAGGCAGGAAACCCAACACCACTTCAGACAAAGGGTTGTCCAACCTCTTCTTAAAAACTTCCAGTTTTGGAGCATTCACAACTTCTGCAGGCAAGTGGTTCCACTGATCAATTGTTCTAAATGCGATATCTCTTTGATGACTTTCTATCCATTACTTCTTGTCATGGCCTCACACGCCTTGGAGAATACGTTAGAATAACAGATTTGGAAGGGACCTTGGAGGTCTTCTAGTCCAACCCCCTGCTTAGGCAGGAAACCCTACACTCCCCTAGTCCTTCTTTTCATCAGACTAGCCATGCCCAGTTCCTGCAACCTTTTGTCATATGTTTTAGCCTCCAGGCTCCTCATCATCTTTGTTGCTCTTCTCTGCACTCTTTCCAGAGCCTCAATGTATTTTTTACATCGTGGCAAAGTTGTTCCCCTCTTCTTTGTGGTAGCCCCTCAAATATTGGAAGACTGCTATCATATCACTCCTAATCCTTCTCTTTGATCTACCTATCAATTACTTCATGGGATATCCCATCAAGTGGGTTCAAGAAGAAGAGGCTTCTCTGTGGTAATTCCTTCCCTGAGGAACATTATCTCTGTGGAAATACAATTGCCCCTTGCCCTGACATTCTTTTGAAAGGCCCCCAACATAATTCTTCCAACAGACTCAAGGCAGGAGACCTTATACAAATCTGTCTAGCCCTGTTCTTAAATCCTCTGTCAGGCTCCAAGTAATGCACCCATCACAAATCGAACTCTGAGACATTGATTTTCCTCTAAGAATACATTTATTTAGATATAACATCTTGGCGCTACTGGTGAAAAGCCAGTACTAAAGTTCCCGAGCTTTTCACTCCAATATAAGTTTCAGTTTCTTAGGTTTCCAAAACAACTGTCACATTGTCCAACCAAGATGGGAGCTGGTTGCTAGGCAACATCTCTCTTCCTCTTCCTCTGGTCAGCCAGACATTGGAATGTGGTTGACTCATCAGCTAGGAATGATGTTTTGACTGAAGGCTCCATCCATCCCTTCAGCTCCAAACTGTGTCAATCTGAATTCATGCCAGAATGCCCAAGGATAGAAACAATCCCACACCCCAATCAAATCCAGGCTTGACATCCTCCAGTGCTGGAGCTCCCACAGCTTCTGAAGGCAACTTGTTCCATTGATTAATTGTTCTCAGGGAATTTCTCCTCAGTTCTAGGTTGAATCTTTCTTTATTGATCTTCCACTTGTTGCTTCGTGGCATACTTTGAAAAATAGATCAATCCCCTCTTCCCTGTAACAGCCTCTCTAATTTTGGAAGATTGCTATCATGTCACCCCTAGTCTTTTTCTTTCTTCACACTTAGTTCCCCTTATTTGTTCATCATACAGTTTAGCCTCCAGGGTGGTTTTAGGAAACCGAAATGGTTCAGGGTGTTGGATTTGCAATAAGACAAATCTGATTTCAATCTTCCCAACCCTGAGGACCTTGAAACTTTGCTTATAACACTGAAAAACAGAACAACAGAATAATGGAGTGCGGGGATGGTATTCAGCCGGTTCGTCCAGGTTTAAGTGAACCAGTAGCAGAGGTGGTGGGTGGGCAACTCTATGCTGTCCTATTTAGGGATGTTTTCAAGGCAGGGCACATGAGCAAGCAAAGTGCATGCTCAGAAGGCCGGGCGCATGCACGGAAGGCGTGCATGCAAAGTGAGCGTCCGCACACACAGCGAACCAGTGGTAAGTATACTGGAAACTCACCGCTGATGGAGTGGGAAGAGACTTTGGAGGTCTTCTAGTCCAACCTCCTGCTCAGACAGGGATCACTATACCATTTCAGACAAAGAGATTCAGACAATCTCGTCTTTAAAAATTTCCAGTGTTGGAGCATTCACAACTTCTGGAGGCAACTTGTTCCACTGATTAATTGTTTTGTCAGGAAATTTCTCCTTAGTTCTGGGTTGCTTCTCTCCTTGATTAGTTTCCACCCATTGCTTCTTGTCCTGCTCTCAGGTGCTTTGGAGAATAGCTTGACTCCCTCTTCTTTGTGGCAACTCTTGAGATATTGGAAGACTGCTATCATGTCTCCCCTAGTCCTTCTTTTCATTAAACTAGACATACCCAGTTTCTGCAATCATTCTTCATATGTTTTAGCCTCCAGGCCCCTAATCCTCTTTGTTACTCTTCTCTGCATTCTTTCTAGAGTCTCCACATCTTTTTTACATCGTGGCAACCAAAACTGATTATCCAATGTCCTCTCAAAAACTTCCAGTGTTGGAGTATTTACAACTTCTGGAGTCAAGTTATTCCACTGATTCATTGATCTAACTGTCAGGAAATTTCTCCTTAGTTTTAGGTTGCTTCTCTCCTTGATTAGTTTCCACCCATTGCTTCTTGTTCTACCGTCAGGTGCTTTGGAGAATAGTTTGACTCCCTCTTCTTTGTGGCAACCCCTCAGATATTGGAAGACTGCTATCATGTCACCCCTAGTCCTCCTTCTTTCCATTAAGCTAAACACTTTCTCCACCTTCTTGGGAAGTGACAGCAAACCAACCTGGTTCTATCTAGACATCTTACTTCACAATGCCGAGGGAAAGGTTGTATACCAGCATGAAAAAAATAATAATAACATTACTCACCCCAGGGTTTTAATTGAAACATTTTTCTTCCCTGCTTATTCTTTTGATAATCCTATTAGCCGGTACATTTTAATTTATCTCTGGACGGATTAGATTATTATTATTATTATTATTATTTTTAAAAAGCAATACTTTTTTACACTCGGCTAAATATTCTCCTATTTTCCCCCCTACCTCCCCCCGCCCCCCTGCATGGCACTAATGAAAGTGTAGGAAGTTAGCATTCCCCTCTCTCCTAGAAGAATGAAATATTTTAGGAAATATTAAAAAAGGCAGAATATTATATTTCCCTGGATGAGAAATGGAGAAACACGTCTTAAAGACAAAGCAGCTTCCTGCCTCCCCGCCCCCCAACACCTTTGTCAACAGGCCATTAAGCTCACTCATTTCCCCCCACCTTTGTCAATGGGCCATCATCTGCAACACAATAGGACTAGTGGTGGGCTTCAGCGGGTTCTGACCAGTTCTGGAGAACCGGTAATGGAAATTTTGAGTAGTTCGGAGAACTGGTAGTAAAAACTCTGACTCTCATATCTATTCTCTGCCTCCCGAGTCCCAGCTGATCAGGAGGAAATGGGGATTTTGCAGTAACCTTCCCCTGGATTGGGGACGGAATGGAGATTTTACAGTATCCTTCCTCTGGAGTAGGGTGGGAATGGAGATTTTACAGTATCCTTCCCCTGGAGTCAGGTGGGAATGGAGATTTTACAGTATCCTTCCTCTGCCATGCCCACCATGCCACACCCACCGAGCCATGCCACGCCCACTAAGCCTCCCCCACAGAACCGGTAGTAAAAAAAATTGAAACCCATCACTGGATAGGACCCATCTAGCAACAGAAACTCACCACATGGCAAGACTCAAGAAAGCTTGAGAGACAAATACAAAGTTAGCTAAGACTCCTAGACCACCTGGGAGTTTGATAACCAATCAGGATACATTTCCTATAGAGGAAGAAGAAATTCAGAGGTGGGGCCCAACAGAGGGCATAAAACCAAGGTCCTTCCAGCATCTCGGGCTTCTTTGTTTTCTACTCAGGAACTCAAGCCATGCGATTCCTGTCTGCCATTAAACCATCTTTCCAAGCAGTCTCCATGCTTCCAGTGTCTTTTTTTCCCCACTTGGAACTGAACCCAGAAGGATATTTCCTCCAACAAAAGGATGCATGCAAATACAAGCAAAAAACAAATAAATAAGCAGAACCTTGCCAATTTCCCATCACCCTCTGCCTCTCCACAGCAGATGTAGACACGGTGACCTCTGCAAAATACACAGAGCTGTCTTATTTTTCTTTCTGTTCCTTCCATCTGATTTTTTTTTTTTTGGAAGCGTTTGGGGGTGGGTGGGTGAATGGCTGGGAGATTATTTCGTTATTGTTCCATTCTGTTTATTTACCTTTCTGATAGGAGCCCAGTGTGGTTTGGCGATGACAGGCATTCCGATAAATCCCCCCCCCCAAAAAATAAAAAATAAAATAAGCAACCATGATAGGATGTCTTATTAATATTGCATTGCATCTGCATGACTTTCAACCTCTTTGTTTGCATGATAACAGCTCACTATTGATTCCTGTTAAGGATGTGGGGTTTCTGGGTTCAAATGGCCCGTGGCCCGATAAGCACACAAATGCACTGGCACAAAATTGACTGAGCAGTCTTGAGAAACTATTTAATAAAAAAACACATAAAAACAAAACCTACAAGGAGGCATCAACAGCCTACAAGCTTTTCCTCTTAGCAAAGTCCATCAGCTCTAGTCTTCTTCCCAAACGTGGGAGACTCTCTCTGTTCTTTGTCAGTCTTCTCAGGAGCAAGGCAGTGACTCAGCTCACTGTAGTGACTTCAGCTCTGGAGGTCTAGATGAGTCTCTGGCAGTCTCTCTGGTCTCAGAGTCTCTGGAAAGAGTGCTTGGCTTCAGCTGCTCTGCTTCTCTCTGGCTAGACTCTGTTTCTGCAGCTACTTATATACTCATCCCTGACCATTGGAAAGTGTGGGAAACTCAGAGCCAGGAAGGTGTGCTCTGATTGGTTCATTCAAACAGTTCAACCAAACAATCAATTAGTTGCAGCAAACATGCTGAGAGGTTTTTTCCTCTAACAATTCCCCCACCACAGACATTTTCGCTGGGGTGGATGGTTTACGTTGGCTCTTTACAAAACGTCAAACAGACCTTTGAAAGTCTGCCTAACTCTCTACCTCCCTCCCTAAGCCAAAATTAAAAAAAAAGATGTTGAGACTCTAGAAAGAGTGCAGAGAAGAGCAACAAAGATGATTAGGGGAGTGAAGGCTATAACATACTAAGAACGGTTGCAGGAACTGGGTATGTCTAGTTTAATGAAAAGAAGGACCAGGGGAGACATGACAGCAGTGCTCCAATATCTGAAGAGTTGCCCAAAAGAAGAGGGAATCAAGCTATTCTCCAAAGCACCTGAGAGCAGGACAAGAAACAATGGGTGGAAACTAATCAAGGAGAAGAGCAACCTAGAACTAAGGAGAAATTTCCTGATGTTAGAACAATTAATCAGTGGAACAACTTGCCTCCAGAAGTTGTAAATGCTCCAACACTGGAAGTTTTTAAGAAGATGCTGGATAACCATTTGTCTGAAGTGGTGCAGGGTTTCCTGCCTAAGCAGAGGGTTGGACTAGAAGACCTCCAAGGTCTCTGCCAACTCTATTATTCTATATTCTATATTCTAAATACCATAGAAGAACCTCTAAAAACCACGAGAACTTTGAAAATAAAAGAGGAAAGTGTTTTTTTTTTTAATCCCACTGGAGATCATGTTAAACATGAACTGTCGATAGAGATTCTCGGTCACCCAGGTCATGGTTGTGTTGTGGCCTGTCAGCGGCCTGTGCAGATTGTAGCTGATTCCGACAGCGAGGAGACTGGTGTGGTGTTGCAGCTGGCACTCAAGTCAGACAATGAGGAGGCTGGAGAAGAGGTGGTGTCAGAGGCGGGGATTCAGCCAGAACCTCCAGAAGCTCCTTTAAGTGAAGAGGATGAAGAGGAGGAGCCTCTTCTCGATGCACGGGCGCGCAAAGCTGCTAAAAGGCAGGAGTGGCTCCTCAAGAGGAGGTTTCCTCGAGAGTAATGCTTGGGACTAATTGGCCACTCCCTTAGCCTATTTAAGGAAGAACACCGACTGAAGCAAGTTGTAGGGAACAACTTTAGTTCATTCTCCTTCACATCTGGATCTCTGCAAATTGCTTCTGGGCTTTCTGCCAACCTTAGTAAGATTGTGATTACTTTATCTTTGGTTTCTGGTAGGCTGTTAAGAAAGTTTATTAACAGCCTTTGTTTGGAAAAGACTGAGTTATTTTAGTAAATTTAAGTTTTGTACAGACTTTGTGTGTGCTGTGTTCTTTGGGGTCCGTAGCTGGGGCAGAACAGGTTGTCCCAAAGGTATTTTATCAAGAGGCAACTGGACTCCCCTGGTGTTTTCTTGGAAGAAGTTTCACTTCTCATCTCCTTGCAAATGCAAATGACCAGCTATCTGTAAGGAGTATCAATCCTTCCATTCTCCACCATCCAGTCAGATCTGAAGAAGCTTCTGGAATGAGAAGCGAAACATCTCGAAAGAAAAAACAGAAAGTCCAGTTGCCTTTTGAAAAAGCACCTTTGGCACATAAATGAACTGGTTTGGAGGGTTAGGTTACAACCATCAACCTGTATTTAGATCCCTCCAATGCCCAGATCACCTGCCACATCCATTTGCCTTCTAAATTAATCTTGAAGGAGCTGCTGAGTGTTGCAAAGGTCACTGAAAAATGACTGATGACTCACATGGGGTGGGATCTGGGACTTTTCAGCCTTCAAGTTGCTTCATGGAAAATGAGACAATGGGTCATAAATAACATCTAAGCTGTCTGGAGGCTCCACCCTGGAGGAAGATCAGTCATGGAGGAAATGTAGCTTTGAAGGTAGCTTGTCCATCCATGTAATGGAGGAAAAGAGGTTCTTCTAGATATTTTTCTCAACAGAATCTGAAAACTATTTCCATCAATGTATCCAAGATAGAGAATACATGATGTGGCCGACATCCTTAACAGATTAACAGTTGGAAGGGACCTTAGAGGTCTTCCTGCTCAGGAAGGAAACCCTATAACAGTGATGGATAACCTTTTTGCCATCATGTGCCAGGAGTGAGAAGGGGGGTCACATGCATGTGTGTCCACACCCATAATTCTATGTGTCCCAGTCCTGCACATGTCTGCATGACTCCTCCACCTCCCCCCCCCCTCTCTCCTGGCACGTGATGGCACAGTGAGCCCAGTAGGCCCATTTTTCTCTTTCTCCAGGCTCCAGAGCCTTTCTAGGAGCTTGGGGAGGGCAAAAACGCCCCCCTCCCCGGAAGCCCTCCAGAGGCCAGAAATGGCTTGTTTGCTGACTGTCCGCAAACTAATGTGCTGAAGCGGACCAGACTAAGGACGCTAGTCATATGAATACCTGATAGGTAGATTCCCCCCCCCCTATTTTCCTCCCCAAAAACTAAGCTGCGTCTTATAGTATGGTGCGTCTTATACTCCAAAAAATATGGTATCCCTTTTAGGGATTTGTTCCCATGTTTTCCTCTGCCTTCCCAGCTGTTTGCACACCTGGAGACCTCAAGCTTCCTTGCCATTTTGTTTTCTTTGTCTGAAATGTTATAGGGCCGTGATGGTGAACCTATGGCATACGTGCCACAGGTGGCACACGTAGCCATATCGGTGGGCACACGAGCTCAGCCAGCTGATTTTTGGGCCTTTTGGGCCCGCCAGAAGTAGGGAAACAGGCTGTTTTTCCTGCCTCTGGAGGGCCTCGGGGAGTGGTGAGGAAGGCCCGTTTTTCTCTCTCCCCAGGCTCCGGAGCCTTTCTAGGAGCTTGGGGAGGGTGAAAACGGCCTTCCCCACACCCCCGGAGGCCCTCTGGAGGCTGGAAACGGCCCGTTTACCAACTTCCAGTAGGACCAGAAGTCAGCAAACAAGTCATTTCTGGCCTCGGGTTCTTATCCCCTTAAAAAACAGCTTCTAAGGCACAGCTGAGAGGTAGCAGCAATGTCTTCTTTGACATAAAAAGCTTCCTTTTTTCTCTTTAGAACCAACAATGTTCTGATGCAGGAGTGATCAAAGTAAAAGGGGAGCAACTTGTTTGATTCCCAATTTCCTCCATAGACCTGGGGATGTTTCTTTGGTTTTGTTAGCAAGAAAGATAGTTCAGCTCCATAGAAACATGTAAAAAGGAGGAGGAGAAGGGGTGGAAGAGAGGTAGGAGGAGGGAGAGAAGAAAGAAAAGAGAAGGAGCAGGAGGAGGAGGAGGCGGCGGAGGAGGAGGAGAAGGAAATGATTTTCAAATTCCTTATCACTTTTAATTTCTTTCTCCATACACCTGGGGATGTTTCTTTTTTAATAAGAAATAACTGATAGTTCATCACCATAAAAACATATAAAAGGGAGGAGCAGGAGGAGAAGGAGGAGGGGGAGGGGAAGGAGGAGAAGGAGAAGGAGAAGGAGAAGGAGAAGGAGAAGGAGAAGGAGAAGGAGAAGGAGAAGGAGATGGTCCTTGGTACTGATCTCTTTCTTGATCTACTTCAGGGCAGAATAGCATTCAGAGTGTCATTCAGCCGGTTCGGACAAATTCATCCCATCCGCCCCAGTACTATGCTGTCCTAATTAGCCATGTTTTTGAGGCTGGGTGCCCATGCAGAAGGCGCACACATGAGCAAAGCACATACACAGAAGGCCGGGCACATGCGCAGTAGGTTCACACACACACACAACACGAGCATGCGTGCAGCAAACCGGTGGTAACAATATCTGAAACCCACCACTGCTCCAGGGTGTCAAACTCATGGCCCACAGGGTAGATGCGTCATGTGCTGGCCACGCCCACCCCCATTTTAGCAAAGGGGGGGAAGTCACGATACATTGCTTGACACCACCATGACATGAGTGAGACACTCCTGGCCTACTCCTATAGACAAATAAAACATGATAGATGAAGGAAGGTGTGAAAGCCATCACATCTTTAGACGTTACACTAGGACAAATGCAAACCAACTCCTGGCAAGCAGAACATCCCCATAACTTCTAGATGACCTCCTTTTTACACGCATGGTGCAATTCATTGTTTTCGTTTTTTTGCTGTTGTTTTTTTGTTTTACATGAGGGCCGTTTTGAAAGTGATCTTCCCAGCCACAGCCTGAAAGTTAATTCTGTTATATTAATTATATCTGTAATTCGGTTATATTAATTACATTGCGAACAGCTGGGCCTCTGTGCTTTATTTGTTCCAGAGAAAGTATGTGGGAATTTGGCATCAATGGAATTTTAATTATTTGGAATAAATTAAAGAAGTCAAGAATGGTGGATTGTGCTTTGTAGTTCAAAGAACACGCGGTTATATTGCGGGAAACAGACAGGTTCATTTTTATCACATCCGTTGAAGGTTTTTGATGGCAACCCAAGCTTCCGTGTTCAATCATTCCCTTTTCATATCACGAGGTTAAGGTTTAAGTTTAACAGGTTAAAGGAATAACAATAGAATGTAGATTTATATACCACTCTATGCAGGGGTGGGCTGCTGGGGGTTCGCAGAGGTTCTGGAGAACCTCTAGATAAGATTCTGTGCAGTTCAGAGAACCCCTAAATCCCACTCCTGGCTGGCCCTGCTCACCCCACCCCACCCCTCCCAGGAGTCCTCATGCGGCCTGTTTTGGATGCAGGTAAGTTCAGGGCACACACGGAGGCCTAGGGAGGGTGAAAAATGGGCCTACCGGAAGTTCAGGAAGGCAGGAAACAGGCCCATTTCCAGCCTCCAGAGGGCCTCTGGAGCCTGGGGAGGCCGTTTTCACCCTCCTGGAGGCTTGAGGAAAGCTTCTGGAGCCCGGGGAGGGCAAAAACGCCTCCCCGCCTTGGTGCAGGAGACCGACTAGGCCACGCCCACCATGGCCACACCCACCCAGGAACTGGGCAGAGAACCCCTTGCTAAAATTTTCGAAGCCCAGCCCTGACTCTATAGTGCTTTACAAACCCAATCTAAGCAGTTTACAGAGTCAGCATCTTGCCCCCCAAAATCTGGGTCCTCATTTTACTGAACTCGAAAGAATGGAAGGTTGAGTCAACCTTGACCCGGTCAGGATCGAACTCCTGGCTGTGGGCAGAGTTAGCCTGCAATACTGCACTGTGCCACAAGGACTCCAATATCGTTCTGTTTTCCCTAACTACATTGTTTTGTGGATTGTGTGCCACAATTCCCACACTGGTCGACAGGTCAATTGTTTTATGCATACGGTCAAATGTTGAAAGTAGTTCCTAAAGTCACAATCTGAAGTCGTCTCTCCAGAAGTGGGATGATCACAACAGCTCATAATTTAGACCACCCAGGAAAGGAGCTGTTTTGATCTAATATTTATGGGCCCCAGACTAGTAACAAGGAGATAATGAGTTCGAGTTCTACCTTAGGCATGAAAGCTGGCTGGGCGACTTTGGGATAATCATCAGGAGACTGTGAAATCTAGTTCCATCTTAGACATCAACTGGGTGAATTTGGGCCAGTCATCAGGAGATGTGAGTTCTAGTCCCGCTTTAGGAGTGAAGACTGACTGGTTTATTTTGAGCCAATTACCAAGAAGCTGTGAATTCTAGTCCCACTTCAGGCACAAAAACCAGCCAGTAAGATGTCTTTGGGCTAATCAACCAGGAAACAGTGAATTCTAGTCCTGCTTTAGGCATGAAAGTTGGCTGGGTGACTCTGGACCACTGCTTCTCTCTCAGCCCAAGCTACAACACAGGGTTGTTGTGGGAAAAATAAGAGGAAGAAGAAGCATTATGTATATTTGCTGCCTTGAGTTATGTCAAGCATAGGAAAATGAATCTAAAGGCATTGTATAATGCAAGCTTACGCTCTCTACAAGAATCTGAACTACTAACAGTCAAAGTGAATTGGCAGCAGATGAGAGTCAAAGGAATTCAAGGTGGGCTCGACTTAGAACTCTTGTGGGTGCAAAGAGACTTATGACATGCTTGACCCCTCCCTCAGGCTCAGCCTGGTCATTTCCAACAGGTTATTTATTTATTTATTTATTATTTATTTATTGGTTCGATTTATATGCGGCCCTTCTCCGGAGACTCAGGGCAGCTTACAATGTGTTAAGCAATAGTATTGTATATACCTGCTTAGTAGGGCTCCCCTTCCCACCTAAGCAGTGTTCTTTTTTATACAAAGTCAGCTTATTGCCCCCACAATCCGGGTCCTCATTTTACCTACCTCGAAAGCGTGGAAGGCTGAGTCAACCTTGAGCCTGGTGAGATTTGAACTTGCAGTAAACTTGCAAGCAGCTGGCAACTAAGTGCTACTTTAACAGCACTTAGTCCACTGCGCCACCAGGCTCTTTATAGAACATAATGCAGGTGAGAAAGAAAGAAAGAAAGAAAGAAAGAAAGAGAGAGAGAGAGAGAGAGAGAGAGAGAGAGAGAGAGAGAAAGAAAGAAAGAAAGAAAGAAAGAAAGAAAGAAAGAAAGAAAGAAAGAAAGAAAGAAAGAAAGAAAGAAAGAAAGAAAGAAAGAAAGATGGAAGGATGGAAGGATTGGGAGAGGGAGGGAGGGAGGGAGGGAAGGAGAGGGAGGGAGATAGGAAGGAAGGAAGGAAGGAAGGAAGGAAGGAAGGAAGGAAGGAAGGAAGGAAGGAAGGAAGGAAGGAAGGAAGGAAGGAAGATCACTAAGGCATAGAGTGAACCTCACAGGAGTCCTTGTTACAATGATGCCCTTATATTTACCCACAATGTTGTCAAAAATATATATGTCCCTAGTTGTTCCTGAAAATGAAGCCTCTCTCCCATCCCACTCCGACAGCCTCAGCACCCCCTGCTTCTCTCTCTCTAACAATGCTAATTTGGGGCGAGTTATTTCGGTATTAATGCGGAGAGCTTACTCAGTGGCAATTTAGCATTATTGACTCTGCCATTACGCAAGGCAGTGCTGTGCAACCATTATGTCTTGTTTACAGTTTATAAAGATGCTAAATATGGAGTGGGGGAGCTGGATAATGTGCCAGGATTGTGCACGGAATAGATAAAACGTCGCAGCTTCGTTCTAATAGCTGCAGAGGAGAAATGAAACATGAGCGTTAGGAGCCGTTCGATTCCAGAGGAAAGGTAGCAAACAGCTTGGACAACGTGTCTTTGGGGCTGATGGGAATTCCATCCCCCAGAATGCCCCCCTCCTCCTCCTGCAATGGGTTGGCCTTAAACAAGGACTTCTCCAAAAGTTTTTAGCAGTCAAGGGCCAATGGCTACGTCTTAATAAAGAGTTGTTTTCCCCAAAATATCCTTCTCTGCTTCCCCTTCCTTCTTCTCTTCCCTTTTCTTCTTCTCCTCCCTTTTCTTCTTCTTCTTCTTCTTCTTCTTCTTCTTCTTCTTCTTCTCCTTCTCCTTCTCCTTCTCCTTCTCCTTCTTCTTCTTCTTTTTCTTCTTCCTCCTCCTCCTCCTCCTCTTCTTCTTCTTCTCCTCCTCCCTCCTCCTCTCTTCCTACCCCCTCCTCCTCCTCCTCCTCCTCCTCCTCCTCCTCTTTTTCTTCTTCTTCTTCCTTCTCTTCCTCCTCCTCTTCTTCTCCTCCCCCCCGCTCCTCCTCCTCCTCCTCTTCCTCCTCCTCCTCTTCCTCTTCCTCCTCTCCTTCCCCCTCCTCCTAATCCCCATGCGTTTAATACAGTCCCCTCCTCCCACATAAGAAATGGCAAGTCAATACCAACTTTTGCAAAGATGTTAAGGATCTCTTGCAACTCTGGGGAATCTAATTGTTGCAACTCTAGTTGAAAAGTTACCTTCATGCTCAGAGTACTTCGCGCTTCTGCCATGGGGAAAATCGATGGACACTAAAGTTCAGCAACTTTTCTTCTTGATCTATTGAGAATTCCTTCTTCCTTTCCCACTTGAGCTCAGCTCTCCTCTTTCCTTTTGAGACCACCGGATCAGGGGTGGTATTCACTTACCTTCACTACCGGTTTGCAAACGAGAGCTTCCGAGCATGCGTATAGAGTGTCAAAAATGGGACATGATGACATCTGGGCGGATGGGTGGAGCCTCCCGCCGCTACGGGTTTGCCTGAATTGTATAGAACTGGCTGAATATCACCACTGCACCAGATCATTCAGACTACTTGGAGAAATGCCGAGGACACAGGGATCTTTAATTGGCTGCCAGCCACCAAATTGGAAAACAACCAACAGGATCAGTCATCCTGTAGGAACCTGTGAGACCAGCCAGGTCTATTTAACAGGCATTGTGCTTTTAAACATGCTTGTATTAGGGAAGCAATTGAGCGAACCCAAGGAATATGTCTGGAAATCAATGCTGTTCATTGCTTCATAACTACATCTCATCTTCTAAAGTGGAGCGTCACGGGATATTGGCAGGTGAAGCTTTTCCTTCTGGATGCTGACACTTTATGTATTACTGGATAATTGGAAATCACCCAGCTTTCAGTCCTATAAATAAAATAAGGCAGTCTAGTTCCGTCTTAGTTCTGCTAACTTTTTATTTCCTTGTGTTGGAAGACATATCCATTGGGTTCAGTTCCAATCCGGGAGAAAGGCGCTGGAGACAAAATGGAGGCTGATTGGAAAGAGGGCTTAATGATGAGGCAGAACCACATGAAATTGTGATTCTGGGCAGCTGACCACATGGAGTTGAGAGTGAGGGGTTTTTATACCTTCTCTTGGGATTTGCACTTGAGCTTCATGTTCCTGTGCAAGAAAATGTATTCTATTGGCTGTTGTAGGGGGTCATAGTTATCTCTATAGGTTGTCTGAGCTAAGCTCGGTTGAAGTTTGGAGGGTGATACAATGTCCATAGGAGATTGTTGAATATGGAGAACTCTGCCACTAAATGGTAGTGGGTTAATTCTATTATGTCCTGAAGGGTCGTGTCTTAATCCCTTCACCCTGGAGCTGAAGGTCTTTTGTTTTGTAGATAGGCTGGCCCAATCTTTCTCAATGGGCACAAAATATCTGCTGGGGGCTATCAAGAAAGGTGGGGGCTGCTTTCTGTCTCCAAGGGCATGTTTCTCCATTCCTCCTTTAGGGCAATATAATAGTCTGCCTTTTTAATATTTCCTAAAATATTTCATTCTCCTAGGAGAGGGGTGGGTGCTAACTTTCTACACTTGTTTTGCAACAAGGTGATCAGAACTCAGAATCAGAATAGAGCTGGGAGGGACTTTGGAAATCTTTTAATCCAGTCCTCTGTTCAAGCTGGACACCATACCAGGGATGAAATGCTCCTGGCTTGGACCGGATCACCCGATCCGGTAGCGATGGAGATGGAGATGGGTGGTTCGGAGAACCGGTAGCAAAAATGCCTGCCCAACCCCCCCCCCCCATGCCCAGCTGAGCTGCGCAATCATCTAAGGCTTTTTTTAAAAAAAAAATTTTTTCTACAACTTCTTCAGCCAAAAAAAATGCTTTTAAAAGTAAAAAAAAAAGCCTCTGATGATCACGTGGCTCAGCTAGGATCGTCAAAGGCTTTTAAAAGCATTTTTTCTACAACCTCTTCAAAGGCTGTAGAAAAAATCATTTTAAAAGGCTCTGACAATCCCAGCTGAGTTGCCTGATCGGCAGAGGCTTTTTTTTTCTTTTAAAAGTCTCTGACGATCCAAGCTCAGTTGCCTGATCTGCAGAGATATTTTTTTCTTTTTTTCTTTTAAATGGCTCTAACCATCAGGCAACTCAGCTTGGATCGTCAGAGGCTTTTAAAAGAAAAAAAAGCCTCTGCTGATCAGGCAACTCAGCTGGGATTGTCAGAGCCTTTTGAAAGCATTTTTTTACAACCTCTTCGCCAAAGAGGTTCGCCTCACAGAACCAATAGTAACAAATTTTAGATTTCACTGCTGCGCTATACCATTTCAGACAAGTGACTATCCAGTCTCTTCTTAAAAACCTCCAGGGATGGAGAACCCACAATTTCTGGTGGGAAGCTGTTCCACTATTTAATGGTCCTCACTGTTAGGAAGTTTCTCCTCAATTTCAGGTTGCTTCTCTCCTTGATGAGTTTCCATCCATTGTTTCTTCTCTTGCCTTCTGATGCTTTGGAAAATAAATTGACCCCCTCCTTTTTGTGGCAGCCATCAAATACTGGAATACTGCTATTACATCCAGGATTGGCTTCAGATCCTTTAGCAGTGGGTTCGCTGCCCAGTTACTGGGTGGACGTGACCATGATGGGCATGGCCTAGTTGGCCACCTGCACCATGGGGGTGGGGCATTTTTCACCCTCCCCAGGTTTCGGAGGCTTTCCTTGAGCCTCCGGGACAGAAAAACTGCTTCCCCTGGGGTCCGGAGGCCCTCTGGAGGCTGGAAAAAGGCTCGTTTCTAGTCTTCCAGAACATCTGGTACAGAAGTGAAATCTAGCAGGTTCTGACAGGTTCTGTTCTGGAGAACCGTAGCGGAAATTTTGAGCAGTTCAGAGAACCAGTAGCAGAAACTTTGAGTAGTTCGGAGAACTGGCAAATACCACCTCTGGCTGGCTGCAGAGTAGGATGGGAATGGAGATTTTGCAATATCCTTCCCCAGGAGTCGGATGGGAATGGAGGTTTTGCAATATCCTTCCCCTGCCACGCCCACCAAGCCACACCATGCCCGCCAAGCCACGCCCACAGAACCGGTAATAAAAAAATGGATTTCACCACTGATTAGATTAGATTTATTAGATTTATATACCACCCTTCTCCCGAGGGACTCAGGATGGTGTGCAGCCATGATAAAAAGACAATAAACACTGTTGTGGCTCCGTTGCCTGAGCCTGTGTCATCAGCAGGGGAGGACTCTGAGAGTGAGGGAGAGGAGTTGGCAAGGCCTCCTTCTCCAGGACTCTCCTCTCTGGCAATGCCTCCGGAGGACACCGAATGGCAGGAGATAGGCCCAGAGCCAAGCTCGTCCCCGCAGCCTCAGGAGGACATTGATGAGGGGAGTGAGTTTTGGTTGGATCCTCGCCAGCGTCGGAGAGACAGGAGAGCCCAGCAGAGGAAAAGGCGTGGTCGTGATTAGCTGGTGGACCACGCCTCCCAGGCTATATAAGAGAGGGATTGCAGCCTGTATCTTTGTGACGAACAAAACAAAGATTCATGGATCCCGGTTTCGAATCGGCCCTGCATCTCAGCTCTGTACATTTTGGTGGTGTGTATTTGACTGAACTATTAATAAAGACTTTGGCAAGCAGTTGCGGGGATTGCTGCCAAGCTTTGTTATCAGCTTACTTGGTTGCCTGCCAGTTCATTAGACTCTGACTGTCTGAGGGGGGGCGGGGTATTCCTGGGAACGAGGCCAGAACAAACACCTACAACATTTAAAAACCCATTTAAAACAAAATTAAACAAATTTTGGCCTACTTAGTTAAAAACCCATAATTTAAAATATCCAAATTTTTAGTCAGCCAGGCCAGCCTGTTGAAATATCAAGGTCTTGAGGGCCCGGCGAAAAGTACAGAGATCAGGAATCGTACATATCCCAGGGGTTAATTCATTCCAGAGGACAGGTGCCCCCACAGAGAAGGCTCTCCCTTCCAGAGCCTACATTGTTTAGCCGACGGCACCCTGAGGAGCCCCTCTCTGTGGGAGCGCGTTAGTCGGTGGGAGGCTATTGGTGGCCTCTGATCTGGTAGGCTCATTTTTTGCCCTCCCCCCTCTGTGCAGCCCCCGCACTTACCTGGAATGATGAATGGGTTTTGTGGAGACTCCTGGGAGAGGCACCTCCTAGGGGTGGCATTTGGGGGTTCACC
The DNA here is from genome assembly GCA_038048745.1 of Coluber constrictor foxii. Classification (NCBI taxonomy): domain Eukaryota; kingdom Metazoa; phylum Chordata; class Lepidosauria; order Squamata; family Colubridae; genus Coluber; species Coluber constrictor. Next base: position 58,826 of record JAWJVD010000191.1, read on the forward strand.
AAACCCCAGAGATCCTTGGCTAGAGGATGGCCCAAACCCTGTCAAACCCCCAGGTGCCCCCTCCTGATTATGTCCCCCCAAGTCCTCTACACTAGCCAAATGCTAATCCTGCAACCGTTCTTCATATGCTTTAGTCTCCAGGTATGATCAGGAGATTCTGCCAGTTTCCTCTCCTTCTCCAAAAATTAGGGACACCACATTTGCCATTCTCTGGATTGCATTTGAAAAGGTTGTGATGTAGGAAAAAAGAAAGTATAGAGAAGAGAAGCCCCGGGGGTGACGTGATAGCAATCTTCCAATATCTCAGGGGCTGCCACAAGGAAGAGGATGGTCAAGCTAATCTCCAAAGCGCCTGAGGGCAGGAGAAGAAACAACGGATGGAAACTAACCAAGGAGAGAAGCAACCTGGAATTGAGGAAAAATTTCCTGACAGTGAGAACAATTAATTAGTGGAACAACTTGCCTTCAGACCAGTAGTAGGTTTCAATTTTGGTCACTACCGCTTCGCTCGCAGGCATGCACACGCTCACACACGCGCATGATGCTTCTGCACATGCGCAGAGACATCCAGGAGGGTGGGCGGAGCCTCCCACAGCCGCCGCTAACAATTCGGCCAATCCGGGGTGAATTGGTAGCAACCCACCACTGCTTCAGATATTGTTGGTGCTCCATCACTGGAAGTTTTTAAGAAGAGACCAGACAGCCATTTGTCTGGAATGGCATAGAGTCTCCAGCTTGAGCTGAGAGGGTTGGTCTAGAAGACCTCCAAGGTCCCTTCAAACTCTTGTTAGTCTGTTCATGTTTAATCTTCCTTCCCACCCATCCTTTTCTGTGTATGAATGATATTGTTTCCTGATTGCTTATTTCTAATCTATGACTATCATTAAGTGTTGTACCTTATTTTATTTATTTATTTATTTATTTTAATTTGATTTATATGCCGCCCTTCTCCGGAGACTCAGGGCGGCTTACAGTGCGTTAAGCAATAGCCTTCATACTTTTGTATATTTATATTTATACAAAGTCAGCTTATTGCCCTCAACAAGCTGGGTCCTCAATTTACCCACCTTATAAAGGATGGAAGGCTGAGTCGACCTTGAGCCTGGCTGGGATTGAACTCACAAGTAATTGCAGCAGCTGGAATTTAAATGCTGCCTTTGTAGGAGGCATTACTCCCCTACACTACTCAGGCTCCTTGTGATTCTTGATGAACGTATCTTTTCTTTTATGTACACTGAGAGCGTATGCACCAAGACAAATTCCTTGTATTCCCAATCACACTTGGCCAATAAAAAATTCTATTCTATTCTATTCTATTCTATTCTATTCTATTCTATTCTATTCTATTCTATTCTATTCTATTCTATTCTATATTCTATTCTTCTTCCATTGCATATTCTATTCTATTCTATTCTATTCTATTCTATTCTATTCTATTCTATTCTATTCTATTCTATTCTATTCTATTCTATTCTATTCTATAAAGCTTGTAGCTATTTTCCTATTTAAAGAGGGATGTTCCTTTTATTTTGACTTTGGGTTATGCTGAAATTTATCCTCGTTTTGCTAGATGTTACCCTTCAGGCCTCTCATTCCTGTTATTCATTCTGGGTGCCTTTTCAAGCTAGCCTGGCCCCCCAGAGACAAGCATGTTGCAGCTTGCAGGGTGGGTGGGAGGAGAGATATCATTTCCAGGTCTGTCCTTGGGGTACCTATTTTATCACTCCCTTGGAAGTAGGGAGAGGCCAAGAATGCAAAGCTTTGTGAAGCTTTTGAGAAAAAGGAAGAGTAATAACCATTTCACTTGCATGCCGAGGGTTTTAAAATCTGCTGGGGTAAAATTAAGTCGGCAATTAGCAGTGTGAATCAGTGCTCTAATGAGCTCGAGTCCTATAAAGATTTGGAAGAGAAAGAGATGGCTAATTATAATGGATGGGGTGGAGATCCTTAGCAACCTGCTCTCTCAGGGAGCTGAACACAACAAATATTTCAGACCTGATTTTTCCGGCTGGAAACTGATGGTATCTGAAAGACCTGAGAGAAATAAGTGGAAAACAAGAGAAGGAACCGATGACTCTAGTCACAGGTAATTGCATCTCAAATGATATATAATAAATATATATAATAATGAAGACATTAGATAATAGGTAGATAGAAGATAGATAGAAGATAGACAGAAGATGGAGAGACAGACAGACAGAGATAGGATGAATGGATGGATGGATGGATGGATGGATGGATAGATAGATAGATAGATAGATAGATAGATAGATAGATAGATAGATAGATAGATAGATAGATAGATAGATAGATAGATAGATAGATACAGTGGTGGGATTCAGGTAATTTAACAACCGGTTCTCTGCCCTAATGATTTCTTCCAACAACCAGGGTGCCAAACTGCTCAGAAAGTTAACAACCAGTTCTCCCGAAGTGATGCAACCTGGCTGAATCCCACCAATGGATAGATGGATTGATGGATGGATGGATGGATGGATGGATGGATAGATAGATAGATAGATAGATAGATAGATAGATAGATAGATAGATAGATAGATAGATAGATAGATAGATATAGATGATAGGTGTGGGTGGGTGGGTGCGTGGATGGATGGATGGATGGATGGATGGATGGATGGATGGATGGATGATTTGATATAGAGATAGATAGATAGATAGATAGATAGATAGATAGATAGATAGATAGATAGATAGATAGATGGATGGATGGATGGATGGATGGATGGATGGATGGATGGATGGATGGATGGATGGATGGATGGACGGACGGACAGATAGATAGATAGATGGATAGATATAGATGATAGGTGTGGGTGGGTGGGTGGGTGGGTGGATGGATGGGTGATGAATGGATGGACATAGAGATAGATAGATAGATAGATAGATAGATAGATAGATAGATAGATAGATAGATAGATAGATAGATAGATAGATAGATAGATAGATAGATAGATAGATATGATAGATGATAAATATATAGATGGCTAGATAGCTAGATAGCTAGACAGTTAGACAGACAGACAGAGATAGATGATATAGATATAGATTATAGGGACTGCCACAAAGAAGAGGGGGTCAATCTATTCTCCAAAGCACCGGAAGGCAAGACAAGAAACAATAGATGGAAACTAATCAAGGATAGAACCAACCTAGAAGTAATGAGACGTTTCCTGACAGATAACAATTAGTCAGTGGAACGACTTGCCTTCAGAAGATGTGGTATCTCTTCCTGGGAATCATGATTCAGATACCCTTTTCACTCTTAAGATGCAGAAAATGTAGGAGTAATAAGGACTGCAAGTAAAAAAGATCCTCCATCAAGCAATTCTTCTCCATTGATTGTAGAAGAATTACAATTACAATTATATTTATAAGCCGTCCAGAGTTGCCTCAAATCACCAGATGGGCGGCATATAAATAAAAAAGTAAAGATTTCCCTATCCAGTTGTTTCTGACTCTAAGGGTTGGTATTCACCATTTCTTAGCCAAGGGAGCCAGCATTGTCCAAAGTCCCTTTCCGTGATCCTGTGGCCAGGATAACTATACAACGAGACATACAGAATGCTGTTACCTTCCCACCATTTATTTATTTATTTATTTATTAAATTTTTATACCTCCCCTCTCCCGAAGGACTCAGGGCGGTGTACTGCCACAATAAAACAACATACAATACAAAATTTAAAAACCATTTAAAACCTATTAAATAAATTTGGCCCCAAATTAAAACTCCAATTAAAACACCCATTTCCATTTCTTATCTAGCCAGCCCAGCCTGTTGGAACAGTAGGCTCTTAAGGGCACGGTGAATGGTACGTAGGTAGGGGATCATACGTATCCCCGAGAGCAGTACCTATTACTACCTAATAGTGGTACCTATTTATCTACTCACATTTTCATGCTTTCGAACTGCTAGGTGAGCAGGAGCTGCAGCGAGGAACAGGAACCCACCCCGTCATGTGGTGCTTGAGTCTCAAATCTGTTTTGTCAACTGGCTTGTCCGTCTTTAATGTTTAGTCACCACACCCCACCGAAATAGCTAAATAAGAAGAATAAAACCTATGAGAGTGAATGAGCTCTTAAATCAGCCTTTCCCAGCCCGATGTTAGACTCTTAAGGTCTAGAGGCCTTCTAGAATTTCCAGCTAGCGCAGCTGTTGGGAGCCCATCATAACAAATTTTGGAATACCCCAAGTTGGAGTCTCCCCTAAATCAAAGGGAGTTCACCAGAAATATTTATTTTCTAACCAGCCTGCGTCTTCCTACAATGTATTTCTTTTTTTTATTGAAAATTTTTAAAAAGTTTTACATATATTTCCCCTCCCCCCCATACCCCCCTTGCCCTCCCTAACCCTTCCCCCCACTTCCCAAAGCAAAATACAGGGTATCATATTTAACAATCATAAACTAATATAAGCTAATAATCTATACTCTCCTATCACCCTCTTGAACTTTTAACTCGCTTTTACTAATCTAACCTTAAATACATTATAAAACTCTCTTAACCCCTTCTTTATTCAAAAGCTATTCGTAATTTTTTAGTCTTATATTTGCCTTGGATATATTCTATCCATCTTTTCCAATCCAATCTAATTTTTTCATTTGAATAGTCTTTTAGAGATGCTGAAATTTTAGCCATTTCTGCTAAGTTTGTTACTTTTAATGTCCATTCTTCAATAGATGGTAGGTCTTCCTTCTTCCACTATTGCGCCAGCAGAAGTCTTGCTGCCGTTATTAAATTCAAAATAAAATTGGTTTCCGTTACCGTACAGTTTTGTACAATACCTAACAAAAACAACTGTGGAGTAAATTCTATCTGTTTTTTCAAAACATTCTGTATAATCCACCATATTGTTATCCAAAATGCTTTAACCTTTTTACATGTCCACCAAATATGAAAACAAGTAGCATCAACACAATCACATCTCCAACATTTAGATTGTAAGTTCGGATACATACGGGCTAATTTTTTTGGATCCAAATGCCATCTATAGAACATCTTATAAAAATCCTCTCGTAAATTTTGTGCTTGTGTAAATTTTACATTTCTAATCCAAATCTTTTCCCAAGTTTCCATCATTACGGGCACAAAATTCCTACAATGTATTTCAACAAGTTAATAAATGATCTCCAGCTAACAATCCAAATTCATGCTTCCTCAGAGATTTTGATATCATCGCATTATCACCATCTGTAGATTTTATAAGTTCTTCGCACACGCATACAGGGGTTTAGATGCATTTTAAAATTACTTATTTTAACTTATTACTTACGCGGTGCAATAACTCCGTGGTTAAGATGCTGGGCTTATCGGCTGGAAAGCCAACAGCCCAGGTTTGAGACCCGAGCTCCATATGATGGGGTGAGCTCCCATCCTTGCCCCAGCTCCTGCCAACCTAGGAGTTCAAAAGCATGTGAATGCAAGTAGGTAAATAGGTAACACTTTGGTGGGAAGGTAACTGCACTCCAGGATGTCTGTTGTGGCCCATCAGCAGCCTGTGCGGATTGTAGCTGATTCTGACAGCGAGGAGACTAGTGTAGTGTTGTGCCAGCAGCCTGTGCAGCTGGCACCCGAGTCAGACAATGAGGAGACTGGAGAAGATGTGGTGCCAGAGGCAGGGATTCAGCCAGGGCCTTCAGAACCTCCAGAAGTTCCTTTAAGTGAAGAGGACAAAGAGGAGGAACCTCTTCTCGATGAACGGGTGTGTAGAGCGGCCAAAAGACAGGAGTGGCTCCTCAGAAGGAGGTCTCCTCGAGAGTAAGGCTTGGGGCTAATTAGCCACTCCCTTAGCCTATTTAAGGAGGAATGCCAACTGAAGCAAGTTGTAGGGAACAACTTTAGTTCATTCTCCTTCGCGTCTGGATCTCTGCAAATTGTTTCTGGGCTTTCTGCCAACCTTAGTAAGATTGTGGTTACTTTATCTTTGTTTTCTTGTTCGGAAAAGACTGAGTTATTTTAGTAAATTTAAGTTTTGTACAAACTTTGTGTGTGCTGTGTTCTTTGGGGTCCATAGCTGGGGCAGAACAATGTCATGCTAGCTGCATGACTGTGAAAATGTCTTCAGACAGTGTTTGAAATGGGCTTGAAATGGAGATGAGCACCATTCCTTAGTCAACCATGCCTATTGGAGTAAAATCTGCAGGGACTCCTTTCACCGTAACTCTGGGCCACTAATTTAGGGTTAAAGCTATCAAAGCTAAAATAATCAGTAACAAAAGACACAGAAATATACCATGGTAGAGAACCACTAAAACTTAAGTCCCTTTTAATACTGTAGGGAAGTATTGAAAACCACTCAGCTGATTGACTGAAGGATCACAAAAGCCTGAGTATGTAAGTAGTAAATAAATAATAAGATGGAAGAGAAACAAGCTATAAAAGGAAGGATGTTTTTTTTTTCTCTTCTGTCCATCTCTGCTGGCATGAGCTGAGTAGGACCTGGGAAGGAGTAAGTCATCTGCTATGGATTCTCCACAGTTCACCGAATTCACCTAAATCCAGATGATGACGGTCTTATTCCTTAATACTCTTTCCTTCCTCCAGACCAGGGTTGAAATCCAGCAGGTTCTGACAGGCTCTTATGACACTGCTCCAGTCTCATTTCTGGAAATGTCAGCCTCATTGTACATAACTCTCATCTTGAAGTATGGACTCCTTATTCCATCAGCTTCTTATAACAAGAGTTCGGATTGAAAGCCCATGGAGGTATACGTCAGAGTTCTAAGTAATGCACCCACTGAAAACAGAACTCGTAGTCTTCTGGGTGCAGTTCAAGGTATTGGTTACCACCTTTAAAGCGCTCCATGGCCTAGGACCCGGATACCTACGGGACTGCCTTCTGCCACCAATAGCCTCCCACTGACCAACACGCTCCCACAGAGAGGGGCTCCTCAGGGTGCTGTCGGCAAAACAATGTAGGCTGGTGACCTGCAGGGGGAGAGCCTTCTCTGTGGGAGCTCCCACCCTCTGGAATGAGCTACCCCCAGAAATAGGCACGATTCCCAATCTCCATGCTTTCCGCCGGGCCCTCAAGACCCTGTTATTTCACCAGGCAGGCTGGCTAAATAAAATTTGGATGGAGTATTTTAAAATTATGGGTTTTAGATTAAGAAAGCCAAGATCTGTTTAATTTTTTTAAAAAAAAATGATGAGTTGGCCATGGTGAGTTTTCCCATTCCAGACTGAGGTGAGGCCAAGAAAGATGAACCTTCCTATAGATGGACAATCCTGAACATCTTTCTCCCTTTTTATTGTATTGATTGATTGATTTAAAGAGGTCAACTAATGATGTGGATTCAAAACACGGAAGGATCCTTCCTTCCTTCCTTCCTTCCTTCCTTCCTTCCTTCCTTCCTTCCTTCCTTCCTTCCTTCCTTCCTTCCTTCCTTCCTTCCTTCCTTCCTTCCTTCCCTCCTTCCCTTCATCACTCTCTCCCCCTCTCTATGTCTTCCTTTCCATGCTCCCTTCCTCTCCATCTATCTCTCTCCCTACCATTTTGCCCTTCCCTTCCTCCAATTCTTCTTCTTTCCCTCCTCCCCTCTCTCTCTTTAACATCTTATTTATTTATTTTATTTATCAAATTTCTATACCGCCCTTCTCCTTCCGGACTCAGGGCGGTGAACAGCCAATTAAAAACCAATAACAATACAGTGAATTAAAACGTACTAAAAATCCATATAAATTTAGGCTGAAATATATCGAATAAAACACTAAAACTCTAAGAATTTAGATAATTTAAAATAATTTAGAATTTAAAATATTTAAAAATATTTACAAATATTTAAAAGTATATTAAAAATATTAAAAATAGGAGGGATCAGGCAAGTCCAGCAAGTTGGAAGAAATACGTCTTCAACGCCCGACGAAAGGTCCGGAGGTCAGTGATAGTTCTCAGATCTGGAGGGAGATCGTTCCAGAGGGTGGGGGCTACCACAGAGAATGCTCTCCCCCTGGGGGTCGCCAGCCGACACTGTCTGGCTGACAGCACCCTGAGGAGGCCCTCTCTGTGGGAGCGAACCGGCCGGTGGGAGGGAATAGGTGGCAGAAGGCGGTCCCGTAAGTACCCTGGTCCTAAGCCATGGAGTGCTTTAAAGGTGATTACCAATACCTTGAAACGCACCCGGAAATCAACCGGCAACCAATGCAGCTCACGCAGGAGAGGTGTCACATGGGAGCGCCCTGTCGCTCCCATAATCCCCCGCGCGGCCGCATTCTGTACCAGTTGAAGCCTCCGGATGCATCCCAAGGGGAGCCCCATGTAGAGAGCGTTACAGTAGTCCAGGCGAGACGTGACGAGCGCCTGAGTGACTGTGCGCAGGGAGTCCCGATCTAGAAAGGGGCGCAACTGGCGTATCAGGCGGACCTGATAAAAAGCCCCCCTGGCCACAGCTGTCGTATGATCCTCTAATGACAGCCGTGGATCCAGGAGGACGCCCAAGTTGCGCACTCTTTCCGTGGGGGCCAATGATTCGCCCCCAATAACCAACGATGGAGTCAGTTGGCTATATCGGGACGCCGGCAGCCACAGCCACTCGGTCTTGGAGGGGTTGAGTCGAAGCCTGTTTCTCCCCATCCAGACCCGCACAGCTTCAAGGCACTGGGACATCACTTCCACGGCATCGTTGGGGTGGTCTGGGGTGGAAATGTACAGCTGAGTATCATCAGCGTACTGATGGAATTCCACCCCAAAACCACGGATGATCTCACCCAGCGGCTTTACATAAATGTTGAACAGAAGGGGCGAGAGGACCGACCCTTGTGGCACCCCACACATTAGGCGCCTCGGGGTCGACCGCTGCCCCCCTGTCAACACAGATTGCGACCGGTCGGAGAGGTAGGAGGAGAACCACCGTAAAACGGTGCCTCTCACCCCCAGTCCCTCCAACCGGCGCAACATGATACCATGGTCGATGGTATCAAAAGCCGCTGAGAGGTCTAACAGCACCAGGATAGAGGAATAGCCCCTACCCCGGGCCCTCCAGAGATCATCCACCAACGCGACCAATGCCGTTTCAGTGCTGTAACCAGACCTGAAGCCGGACTGGAGCGGGTCTAAATAGACAGCTTCATCCAGGTACCGGGGGAGCTGCCACGCCACCACACTCTCAACAACCTTCGCTAGAAAGGGAAGGTTGGAGACTGGACGGTAATTAGCCAAAACAGCTGGGTCCAGGGAGGGCTTCTTGAGGAGGGGCCTCACCACCGCCTCCTTCAAAGCGGTCGGTAGGGCACCCTCACTCAAAGAAGCGTTTATAATCTCCTGGAGCCAGCCTCGTGTCACCTCCCGGGAGGCCAGCACCAACCAGGAGGGACACGGGTCCAATAAACATGTGGTAGCGTTCAGTCTTCCCAGAATCCTGTCCACGTCCTCGGGAGCCACAGGATCGAACTCAGCCCAGATAACACTCTCAAGACCGGGCTCAGTCACCTCGCCTGAACTAACCCAGTCGGCGGCCAGATCATCCCGAATCTGAGTTATTTTATCATCCAGATATTGAACAAAATCCTCAGCACGTCCCTGCAAGGGATCCTCCCGCGCTCCCAGATGAAGGAGGGAGCGGGTCACCCTAAACAGGGCGGCTGGGCGATTATCTGATGACGCGATAAGAGCGGCGAAATAATTAGATTTCGCTGCTTTTATCGCCACTAAGTAAGTCTTAATATGAGCTCTTACTAGTGTCAAGTCAGACTCAGAGCGACTGGCCCTCCAACCGCTCTCTAGGCGTCTTTTCCGGCGCTTCATCTCCCTCAGCTCCTCGGTGAACCAAGGAGACAAGTGAGTTCGGCGCCGGGTCAGAGGCCGCAAAGGCACGACTCGGTCCAAGGCCCCACCGGCTGCCCTATTCCAGGCAGCCACCAGGTCCTCGGCCGAGTCGCGTGTCAGTGTCTCAGGAAATGGCCCAAGCTCCGTCTGGAACCTATCAGGATCCATCAGGCGCCTGGGGCGGAACCACCTAGTTGGTTCCGCCTCCCTGCGGTGGGGTGCAGCGGTCAGAAAGTCGAGTCGAAGGAGCGAGTGGTCAGTCCATGACAAGGGTTCTATAGCTATGTCCCCAATATCAAGACCACTCAACCACTGACCAGAGACAAAAACTAGATCCAGGGTGTGTCCACCAATGTGAGTCGGGCCCTGAATTACCTGGGTCAGGTCCATGGCCGTCATGGAAGCCATGAACTCCCGAGCCATCTCAGATGCTTCTCCAACAGATGGCAAGTTGAAATCCCCCATGACTATAAGCCTGGGGGTACCAACCGCCACCTCGGCTATCACATTGAGAAGCTCGGGCAGGGTCGTTGCCACGTGGCAGGGAGCCAGGTACGTGACTAACAGACCCATCTGCCCACCAGGGCCCCACCTCACAAAGATGGACTCACACCCGGCTATCTGAGGTACAGTGGCCTCCCTCGGACCCAGACCCTCTTTAATAACAACCGCTACTCCCCCACCCCTGCCCTGGGCTCTCGGCTGGTGGAATGCAAGAAAACCTGGTGGGCACATCTCCACGAGGGGAACCCCCCCCTCGTGGCCCAACCAGGTCTCGGTGATACCAGCCAGGTCCGCACCCCCCTCTTTAAGAAGGTCACATATGAGAGGGGCTTTATTTACAACCGACCTGGCATTGCACAACAGCAGCCGGAGCCCCGGGTCCTGAGACCCTAGACAACCCGGGGAACAGGAATAGCTCTGGGGACCGGGGCAAGCAATCGCTCGAAGGCAGCGAGTGCGTGCCCCCGCCACACGATATGGTCCCCTGCTCTCGCCATATCTGCCCCTCCCACATAGCGTATTTATCACACAACCCTCTGCAGAGGGCTCAGTAAGAGCCCTCTTACCTCCAGAAACTAGACCCCCAGTGGCATCTAAGACTACCTGGCCTGTCCCTTTCCCCCCTAAATTTTCCCCCAAACCCACACCCTCCCCCACCCCAGAACCCCTTAAAACACCCGTTAAAAAAGTTCTTAAAAAACCCCTCAGACCCCGTTTTTTCACATGCCCTCCCTTTCTTTTTCTTCTCCTTCCAACTCTTTCTTCCTTCTTTTCCCCTCATTCCTTCTGTCTCCTGCTACCATCCCCTTTCCTGACAGTGAGAACAATTAATCAGCTCCTGCAGATGGCTTGCCTCTAGAAATTGTAGGTGCTCCATCACTGGAAGGCTTTAAGAAGAGATTGGATAACTCTTTGTCCAGAATTGTCCTGCTTGAGCCTGGGATTGGATTAGAAGCCTCCCAGGCAGGGGTGAAATCCAGCAGGTTCTGGAGAACCGGTAGCGGAAATTTTGAGCAGTTCGGAGAACTGGCAAGTCTTGCTGGCCCCAGAGTGGGGTGGGAATGGAGATTTTGCAATATCCTTCCCCCAAGAGTGGGGTAGGAATGGAGATTTTACAGTATGCTTCCCCTGGAGTGGGGTGGAAATGGAGATTTTGCGGTATCCTTCCCCTGCCACGCCCATGAAGCCACAGCCACAGAACCAGTAGTAAAAAAAAATTGGATTTCACCACTGCTCCCAGGTCCCTTACAACTCTATTCTTCTGTTCTGTTAAGGTCCTTCTTTTTTTTTTGCAGAAAGAATAACCACAATTGCAACTGTGCCATCTTTTCCTCTCCTAGACTTTTAATGGCTCAATAAGACTTCCAACAACTATCTTTCAAAATGAGACAGCCGGATGAGCAGAAACGTTGGCCAGATGTGTGAGGCCCTCAATGACAGAAGAGCCAGTGACTGTTAAATAGAAGGTTTAGTGGTGAGCAGGAAGACAGCTGGCTGCCCTCCACTGAATCCGCTCAACCATTTCAAATTGGACTTTTACTTCTATGACCGTCTGTGAGTCTCGGCTTTGCGTGAGGGCTCCGTTCCTTACCTATTATAAAGGCACTTCTGGATGCTCTGAACTAACTCAGAAGAGACCTTGAAATTTCAATCTGCAACGGAGTTTTAATTTTCTATGGCAAATTTAATGCCTATTGCACCTTGATGGACCAACAAAGGCTTAAGGGCTAAGCAAGAGTTGGTTTCCAAATGAATCAATAAAGCTCATTTGACTTTCGGGGAAGTAATCTTTCTTTGATAGCCTCAGCCTCCCACCTGCAAGCCAGCTTGAATTTAGACATTGAATTCTGCAAGCTTTTAAGCACCCTAGAATATAATCAAGTCAGATTAGAGCCACAGTAACGTGGGAGAAGGATGAAGGGATGACAAATACAGGACATAGAATGCAGAGCTGGAGGTCTTCTAGTCCAGCAGTCACCAACTAGGGGTTGGTGGAGACTGGATGAAAAGCAAAGGAATGAAAATCTTGCATCTAAAAGTGCTGGTAGGAATGATCATGTAACATCTGGAGGAGGTATAAAGGGGACGTTCAGTGGGATAAATAAATTCCCCGTTGTGATTTTCTATTTCAGAAGCAGGAGAGAAGTCATTGTAGAGGAAAGATGCATTAAAACACTAACGTTAAGAGTTTCAATCCCATTTTTATTTATATTGAAGCATTTAATCCTCAAATAATTAGTCATTACTTGTATTTAATGACTGGTTTGCTAATTGGACATCCCTAGATGGAACTCAAAGCTGTTAAAACTATAACAAACTGGTCATTAACTACTGTAATGATCAAAATCTCTAGGATTATTACGATTATAAACTATAATTAACAGTTTATAACAGCTATATTTTATTTTGGGAAGTCTTCCCTGCTTCCATCCATCTCTCCTTCCATCCTTTTGATAACCAAACCCCTATGAATTTTTTTTTGCCCTATATTTGATCACTCAGAAATGGAAAGAGAGTGACTAATTATGCATTTTTAATATGTTTTTTGGAGCAGACATTATGCTAAAATTCATATTTGTTGAGTGAAGGGAGATATATAAATATGCATGAGCTTTGGAAGTTTAAACAGTATGGTTAAAATATTTGCTGACATTATTTCCTAAATTATAAAGGCCATGAGCCCTTAGACAATCTAAAGTAATTACTTGGGTAGGAAATGGGGAAAACGCCTCAAAGCAAGGAATACTAAAGAAATGATGTGGAGAAGATTGGCAGGATGCCAAAATTGGCAGCCAAGAAGAAAAAGAATGAGAGAGACCCTATTGGATTGGAATTTGTCTATCCAAGGAATTCCTTCCTACTATGGCTATGTACGCTTGGAAATATCTACGAACTCATGGGAGGGAGGGAGGGAAGGAAGAAAGCAAGAAAACAATGAAGGAAGGAAGGAAGGAAGGAAGGAAGGAAGGAAGGAAGGAAGGAAGGAAGGAAGGAAGGAAGGAAGGAAGGAAGGAAGGAAGGAAGGAAGGAAGGAAGGAAGGAACATAGGGGAGGGAGAAGAGGTGGGTTTCAGCAGGTTCTGACCAGTTTTAGAGAACTGGTAGTGGAAATTTTGAGTAGTTCGGAGAACCGGTAAATACCACCTCTAATTGGCCCTGCCCCCATCTATTCTCTGCCTCCCGAGTCCCAGCTGATCAGGAGGAAATAGGGATTTTGCAGTAACCTTCCTCTGGAGTGGGGTGGGAATGGTGATTTTACAGTATCCTTACCCTGCCACGCCCACCAAGCCACACCCACAGAACCGGTAGTAAAAAAAATGGAAACTCACAACTGGGAGGGAGGAAAGGAAGCAACAGAGGGAAGGAAGAAAGGGAGGGAGGGAGGGAGGGAAACATGTCAGTCTGGAGGTAAGGAAGAAAAAATCAGTAGGGATCTCTCTCTCTCCCTCTCTCTCTCTCTCTCTCTCTCTCTCTCTCTCTCTCTCTCTCTCTTTCTTTCTCTCTCCCCCCCCCCCTCTATCTCTCGGTCAGAAATATTCTTTGCAGTCCCTGGTGTTCTCTGACCTTGGTGGATTTTTTGTAGATGTTTCATGACCCAACTACTGTAAGTAACATCATCAATGCTACAAAGGAGTTGGACAGATTGGGCAAACTCCACTCCTTTCTACCACTGATGATGTTACTCAGTTGGGTCATGAAACATCTTCAAGAAAACCACCCAGCTCAGACACCCCCCAAGGACCCCTCAGTTCAACCCTGAGCTCCAAATATTCTCTTCTGTTGCAGCATAGACGAGAATTCTCCAGTGTTGTAGAGTAGAGTAGCAGAATCTTGCAACCATGACTCCTTTTTTCACTTTTCTTCTTTTCTAAAACTGAGTGGTGATGATGATGATGATGATGATGATGATGATGATGATTTAATCTGTAGTGAGATTCACAGTCTTTGAGGCTGGTTAATAGCTCAGCAGCTCGAGTCCTAACCAAGGACCTAGGAACTGTTAAGGTATCGTCGGAGGATGTAAGCTGTTCCGAGTAAGGTGGTTTTTTGTAGAGTCAAAATGTTCAAGTCCGGTAAATTTAGAATTTCTAAATAGCGGGGTAGCCCTTTGGGTATTGCTCCAAGGGCTCCAATTACAATCGGAACAATTATTATTATTATTATTATTATTATTATTATTATTATTATTATCATCATCATCATCATCATCATCATCATCATCATCATCATCTCTTCCTTCTTAACAGTCCATTCACCCCTTTCCCATTCCAGGGCCAGATTTACAGTCCAGCACTCATCATCATTATTTCGACGTCTCTGAAGCTTGTTTCAAACCCAGCTGGGACAAGATGACTAAAAGCTTCTTTCTTTTCATTTTCCATCCTCCATTAAGATTAATCCACTTTAAATGGAATTATTGGTTGCCCCCTACGGCTTCCAAAAGAACAGGGTGATCGAACATGGCATCGGAGCTTTTGCGACCGGATGAAGGAAGATAAGGGGAGATCTGACGGAGTCCATCAAATTATGAGCGACACGGATATTCTTTCTCTCGTGCCAAGTCCGATCTCAAGGTCATCTGTTAAAACTCCACGCGAGGAAATTCAAGAGCGGCGGAAGGTTATGGCTACTCCAATTTTCCACGGCTGCAATGGTTAAACGGTGGAATTGTCGCTAGCGGTTGTGATAAGAGGAGAAGCTAATTTGGAAAGGTTTGTAAAAAAGGAAGACCACAAAAGCTATGAAAGGTTATTGGTACAGATGGCGATTCATTATCTCTTGAATTTTAGGCGATCGGTCTGACGAGCCAGGTGGTGGTGGTGGTGGCAGAAGAGCCTATGCAAAAGAAAAAGAAAAAAAAACTCAACAGTCCTTTAGCATGGAATCTAAACTTTCAGAAAGAGGATAGTTGTAAGAAAAATCCACTCTGGTTCCAAGCCAGGAGAAAGACGCTGGAAATAAAATGAAGGCTGATTGAAAAGAAGGTGGCAAAGAAATTCTGGGCCAAAGTCGAAAAGTGGCTAGAGAAAATAACGCAACAATCAAAAAGAGAGAACCAGAGACATTTTTGCTAGTTTTCTTCATGGAAAACTACACAAAGGAAATAAAATATTTAATGCTACGCAGTTTAACAGCTGCCCGTATAGTCTATGTCCAAAATTGGAAAAAAGAAAATGTACCAACAGAGGAGAAGTTATCAAAACAATTTTAGAATGCACAGAGATGGACAAACTGACAAAAGAACTTAAGGAAAAAGAGGATACAGAATACTATAAATTTTGGTATAGATGGTATGAATGGTTGGAGGGAAGGAAAAATGATGAAGAAGTATAAAAGGGAGAGAAAGAAATGTTAAAAATAATGGGAAAAATTGGTAAAATACAATATAGCCACTGAAATGTAAAGGTGAATTAGATTGCAAATGAAATGATGGGGACAGATAGTAATATGGAATAAAATAAAATAAAATCTGTACAAATTGTAAATAATAAGGAAGGACCACTATGACAGGGCTGTAAAAAGAGTATTTGTATATAAATGTTGTATGTTTTGTTTTGTATTGTTTTATTGTGTTATAATAAAAAAAATTTAAAAAAAGGAAAGAAGGATTCCATTTATTGATGAGCATAACCAACATGTGATGACCCCAGGCAAGGCACGGAAGCCACACAGCCAAAATGAGCACTTCTAACTCCCCTTTATTGCTCCAACTTTCCCCCCAAACATCCCCACATTTACCGCAAACCCTGGAGCAAAGCTCTCACACACACCCTCGACAGCCTCTGGTTGTGAGTAATCCAGCAAGCAAAGTTAGAAAGGCAGCAACCAAAGCAATGGTGGAATTCAAATTTTTTTACTACTGGTTCTGTGGGCGTGGCTTGGTGGGCATGGCATGGTTTGGTTGGCATGGCTTGGTGGGCATGGCAGGGGAAGGTTACTGCAAAATCCCCATTTCCTCCCGATCAGCTGGGACTGGGGAGGCAGAGAATAGATGGGGGTGGGGCCAGTCAGAGGTGGTATTTACCGGTTCTCCGAACTACTCAAAATTTCCACTACCAGTTCTCCAGAACTGGTCAGAACCTGCTGAATGCTACCTCCGAACCAAGGCAAGAAGTCCAGCAAGGCAAAGTTAGCAAGGCAGCAACCAAAGCAGTGGTGGGATTCAAATTTTTTTACTACCGCTTCTGGGGCATGGCTTGGTGGACGTGGCAGGGGAAAGATACTGTAAAATCTCCATTCCCACCTCACTCTAGGGGAAGGTTACTGCAAAATCCCCATTTCCTCCCAATCAGCTGGGACTCAGGAGGCAGAGAATAGATGGGGACGGATCCAGACAGAGGTGGTATTTACTGTTTCTCAAAATTTCCACTACCGGTTCTCTAGAACTGGTCAGAACCTGCTGAAACCCACCTCTGCATCTCATCCTCCGCTGTCCCTTTGTCCATTCACCTTCAATGTTTCCAAACATCAGGATCTTTTCCAATGAATCCACTTCTCCCATTAGGTGGCCCCAGTATTTGATATTTGGTTTCAGAATAACAGAGTTGGAAGGGATCTTGGAGATCTTCTGGTCCAACCCTCTCCTCATACAGAAAACCCTAAACCAGTTCAGACAAAAGGTTATCCAACATCTTCTTAAAAACCTCCAGTGTTGGAGCACTCACAACTTCTGGAGGCAAGTGGTTCCACTGATTAATTGTTCTCAAGGTCAGGAAATTTCTCCTTAGTTCTAGGTTGGATCTCTTCTTGATTAGTTTCCATCTCATACTTCTGTCCCTGCCTTCAGATGCTTTGGAGAACAGATTGTCTCCCTCTTCTATCTGGCAGCCCCTTGGAAGACTGCTATCATGTCACCCCTAATCCTCTTTTTAATTAGACTAGAGCAGTGATAGCTAACCTTTTTGCTGTCATGTGCCAAAAGCAAGGGGAGTGTGTGGGGGCCATGCGCGTGCATGCCCAGACCCATAATTCAATGTGCCCCGTGCATGCATGCATGACCCCCCCACACACACTGCCCTCCCCCTGCTTTTGGCATGGTGGGCCTGGTAGGCCTGTTTTTTCGCCCTCCCCAGGCTCCAGAGGCTTTCTTTGAGCCTGGGGAGGGCGAAAACGGCCTCCCCCCTCCCCCCAGAGGCCAGAAACAGCCCAGTTTCCAAATTCCAGTGGAACTTGAAGGCCCGTTTTTCACTCTCCCCAGGCTCCAGAGGCTTTCTTTGAGCCTGGGGAGGGCGAAAACGGCCTCCCCCCTCCCCCCAGAGGCCAAAAACAGCCCATTTTCCAAATTCCAGTGGAACTTGAAGGCCCGTTTTTCACTCTCCCCAGGCTCCAGAGGCTTTCTTTGAGCCTGGGGAGGGCGAAAACGGCCTCCCCCCTCCCCCCAGAGGCCAAAAAGAGCCCATTTTCCAAATTCCAGTGGAACTTGAAGGACCGTTTTTCACTCTCCCCAGGCTCCAGAGGCTTTCTTTGAGCCTGGGGAGGGTGAAAACGGCCTCCCCCCTCCCCCCAGAGGCCAAAAACAGCCCATTTTCCAAATTCCAGTGGAACTTGAAGGCCCATTTTTCACTCTCTCCAGGCTCCAGAGGCTTTCTAGGAGCCTGGGGAGGGCAAAAATGGCTTCTTCAATCTCCCGGAGGCCGAAAACAACCCATTTCCTGACTTCTGGTGGGCCCGAAAATCAGCTGGCCGGTGTGTGAATGCATGCTGGAGCTGAGCTAGGGCAATGCTCGCGTGCCACAGATATGGCTCCGCATGCCACCTGTGGCATGTGTGCCATAGGTTCGCCCTCACAGGACTGGACATACCAGGTTCCTGCAACTGTCCTTCATATGTTTTTAGCCTCCAGCTTAAGTTTTAAAAAGTTAACTTGTTACTTAAGAAAAGTAAAGTCTTACACTTAGGCAAGAAAAACCAAAAGTACATGGACTCCAAGGTTAACATCAGGCCAACACTCAAGGAAACAATACCTCAATCAAGAAACTGCCGAAAAAGACAACAGTAAATAGCTCAAGCAAAGAATCTCTAACACCACCCACACTGACAGGGCAAGCCACCAGAATATAAACTGACAGCAAACTGCACTCCTTACTAGCATTGATGATGTTACCAAGCTGGGTTATGAAACATCTGCAAGAAAACAAGCAAGCTCAGAGAGCACCAAGGACCCCACACTTGTCCTCCTCCTCCTCCTCTTCCTCCACCTCCTCATCCTTTCCACAAAACTACTTTCTTAAAGCACTGATTGTGTTACCTAGTTGGGTCATGAAACATCTGCAAGGAATCAAGCGAGCTCAGAGAGCACCAAGGACCCCACACTTGTCCTCCTCTTCCTCCTCCTCCTCTTCCTCCTCCTCCTCCTCCTCATTATCATCATCATCATCCTTTCCACAAAACTACTTTCTTAAAGCATTGATGATGTTGCCTACTTGGGTCATGATACATCTGCAAGGAATCAAGCGAGCTCAGAGAGCACCAAGGACCCCACACTTGTCCTCCTCTTCCTCCTCCTCCTCTTCCTCCTCCTCCTCCTCCTCATTATCATCATCATCATCCTTTCCACAAAACTACTTTCTTAAAGCATTGATGATGTTGCCTAGTTGGGTCATGAAACATCTGCAAGGAAACAAGTGAGCTCAGAGAGCACCAAGGACCCCACCGTTCAACCCTGACCGACAAATATTCTCCTTTATCTCAACAAATTGCATTTTTTTAAAAATCACCCACAGCTAATACAATTTATATTGACTGTTTCCTAATATGATTTGTTTGCTTATTTGTACCCTATGACTATCATTAATTGTTGTACTTTATGATTCTTGATGAATGTATCTTTTCTTTTATCTACACTGAGATCGTATGCACCAAAGACAAATTTCTTGTTTGTCCGATCACACTTGGCCAATAAAATTCTATTCTGTTCTGTTCTGTTCTGTTTTGTTCTGTTCTGTTCCACTTGATGTTTTATATTCTAGTCTATTGCATATTCTATTCTTGTTTCATTGCATATTCTATTCCATTCCATTCCATTCCATTCCATTCCATTCCATTCCACTCCATGTATTCTATTCTATTCTATTCTATTCTATTCTATTCTATTCTATTCTATTCTATTCTATTCTATTCTATTCTATTCTATTCCATTCCATTCCATTCCATTCCATTCCATTCTATTTCTCTTATTCATTCCACTTGATGTTTTATATTCTATTCTATTGCATATTCTATTCTTATTTCATTGCATATTCTACTCTATTCCATTCCACTCCATGTTTTCTTTTCTATTCTATTCTATTCTATTCTATTCTATTCTATTCTATTCTATTCTATTCTATTCTATTCTATTCTAATATCGTCACCACTCATTACCATCTTAGAACATTTGCAGTCTTTGTTATCATCTTCTCCTGATTCATTACAATGGTTAAACTAAACTGGGAAACTTTTCTTTTAAAAAATGTGAATGGCCTTGCTCTTATTTATTTATTTATTCTTTGTTTTATTTACTAGAGTTATTCGTCACAACCTAGGGAATCAGGCACGATATTCTCTCTTCCTTTTTTCCCCCCTACAGTAACAATCCTTTGAGGTGGGTTTAAGGGCTGCAATGTAAATTTCCCTGACACAGGCTTTGAAAATTTAATTTTCCCAGGGTAAGAAGTTCTTTTCAAAAACAAGGCAATATACCATTATTGAGAAGGTATAAAGCAAAAAAAAAAAAACCCTCTACCCAATTGTGAAAATAGTTAAATCTCTCGGTAGTTGCTTGTACTGTATATAATGCCTTTGTAGCAAAGAGAAGCGTTGAAAGTACTCAGGGAGTAACCAGTTACTTTGAAATGTGTTCATTTATATATTTTACAGTGTCTTTAAACCACCCAGACTTCAAACTCTGGGTAGCTTGAAACCATAAAAAATCCATAGTAACAACTCAACCTTATGAAACAAACACCCATAATTTAAGCAAGTCAAAGAAGTCTTTGAATTCAGGAACTATAAGATGTTTTGGGGATCCTGTAGATCAAGAGGTGTCCAACCTCGTCAACCTTAAGACTTGTGGACTTCAACTCCCAGAATTCTGTCTGTCGACAGCTTTGCTGGCTGAGGAATTCTGGGAGTTGAAGTCCACAAGTCTTAAACTTGCCAAAGTTGGAGTCCCCTCCTCTAGATCACGGGTGTCAAACTCGATCATGTGACATATTGTGACTTTTTTTTTGCTTTTGCGGAGCTGCGGTGGGCGTGGTCTGTGAGTGACGCATCCAGCCCGTGGACCTCCAGTTTGATAGGACTGATCTAGATGGTCAAACCTGGCCAAAAGAGATGGATGGGATTCTGACCTCAAGTGGGAATAAAATCCATAAGGTTGTCTCCATGCTATTGATCCCTGGATCACACAGGGAGGAAAAATTAGACGTTTAGAATGAATGAGCTGGAAGGGACCTTGGAGGTCTCCTAGTCCAGCCCCCTTCTCAAGCAGGAGAAGCTATACTATTTCAGATAAGTGACTGTCTAGACCTGTGATGGCAAATCTACGGCTGTTGAGGCCTGTCAGCGGCCTGTGCAGATTGTAGCTGACTCTGACAGCGAGGAGGCTGGTGTGGTGTTGCGCCAACAGCCTGTGCAGCTGGCATCCAAGTCAGACAATGAGGAGGTTGAAGAAGATGTGGTGCCAGAGGCAGGGATTCAGCCAGGGCCTTCAGAACCTCCAGAAGCTCCTTTGAGTGAAGAGGACGAAGAGGAGGAGCCTCTTCTCGATGCACGGGCGCGCAGAGCGGCCAAAAGGCAGGAGTGGCTCCTCAGGAGGAGGTGTCCTCGAGAGGAAGGCTTGGGGCTAACTGGCCACTCCCTTAGCCTATTTAAGGAGGAATGCTGACAGAAGCAATTTGTAGGGAACAA
>JAWJVD010000191.1:82500-96353 GCA_038048745.1 Coluber constrictor foxii
GAAGGGAATAATTTCCAGAGGCAGAAACCTTGCAACGAAAGAGACAAAGCGAATGGCAAAAGATTTACACCTCTGCCATTTTTATTGGCTGTCTAAAAATTGGATCATTTCTTTTCCCCGTTCAAACTTTCAGTGTAAAATATGGGCCGGCTTGACCGTTGAGATACCAAAACGAGGAGCTACCGGGTGGTGGCCATAAACACATGCTTCAGATCTACCTCGTCAATATTTTTTTGTGGCTGGCAGCTACAAATAACCTTTTTTTTTATGGAGAATAAGGGCCCCAGCCAATGAGATGGTAACACAGGATGCACCGGGCCGTATCACGGAGATGAGGATTTTATGGAAAAGTCCTTGCTTCTGCACTGTGTAAAGGCTCTGCTGAGGTTACACCAGGGTTGAAATCCAGAAGCTTCTAACAGGTTCTGGAGAAACGGTAGTGGAAATTTTGAGTAGTTCAGAGAATCGGCAAATACCACCTCTGGCTGGCCCCAGAGTGGGGTGGGAATGGAGATTTTGCAATCTCAAGTATCCTTCCCCTGGAGGATGCAGTATCCTTCCCCTGGAGTGGGGTGGGAATGGATATTTTGCAATATCCTTACCCTACCTCACCCACAATGCCACGTCAACAGAACTGGTAGGGAAAAATTTTGGATTTCACCCGTGGGTTACACTGAGTCATTCTTTGCTACCCATCGTAAACTGGTAGGAAATTATGTCTTTGATTTGTACCAAGAGTGGTCAAAAGGGCTTAGGGAATCATTAAAAAAAAGGGAGAGAAAGTTTTAGGGGGCTGCAATTGGCGACTTCTGCTATTTGCACAAAGTTATTGTAATGTATCCCTTAGTTATTTATATCATCGGTGTTAAAATTATTCATTTTCATTGAATATTATTTTGATTTTGGGAGATGCCTGTCAAGTGTGAAGAAAAATCAGGAGTTTCAGGGCAGTTCAAATGAGTATAAAGATCTATTGCAAGCTTAAATTCTTTTTACAAGAATCTGGCCAACTAACAGTCAAGGGAAATCAGCGGGAGATAAGAAGGCATTCAAGGTGGACTTAGGTTTTTGCGGGGCATGCAGGGACTCGTGACTGATGACACGTTTGACCCCTCCCTCGGGCTTAGACTGGTCCTCTCCTACAATTCCTATCATAATAGGAATAGCTAACATTACCCTGGTTTAGATCTCTTTCTAAATTTCGGAAGCTTAATTCAGACAACAATGAGTTCAGGAGACTCTCCCAACATGACAGAAGGGAGGTGAAGAAAACCTTGGATGCCATGGACTTTAATTCCTTCATACTGTTTATACAAGTAGTCCTCGACTTAATCGAACCCAAACTTCATGTCGCTAAGCGAGACACTCTGCTGTTAAATGAGTTTTGCCCCATTTTAGGAACTTTCTTGCCACCCTTCTGAAGTGAAGACTCTCCCAACGCGACACAAGGGACGTGAGGAAAAACTTGTCACCCTGTCTATGTAAATTCATTTTTAGCAAACATCATTCAACAGTAGTATGTGTCGAATGTATGTAGTATATAGTATGTAGTATATAGTAATTTGTTCATGGTTGGAAGAAATGTCCATTTGGATTCAGTTCCAAGTGGGGAGAAAGTCACTGAAACATGGAGATGGCTTGAAAAGATGGCTTAATGGTGGACAGGACCACATGGTTTTGAATTCCTGGCAAAAAAAGCACATGGGTGAGAGACATATATAGATGTATATTTTCAGTTGGGCTTTGAATTGGAGCTTCTGTTCTGATTGGTTGTCAGACTCCCATGGGGCTATTCAACCTAACTTTGTAGGTTGTCTTTTGAGTCCCAAGCTTGGTTGACTCTTGCTGGGTGATGATGTAATGAAAGGGCTTTGGACAATTCCTACTATGGCTCTGCCTGAAGGAGGTAGAATTTTGTTATGTAGAATAGACTGGGCCAGGCCTTAATGGCCCATTGACAAAGGGTGTGTGTGTGGGGGGGGGGCATTTCTGCCCTTTTGATATTTCCTAAAATATCTCATTTTCCTAGGAGAGGGGTGGGTGGTAACGTCCTACACAATCAATCAATTTGGCTGTCAGCCTTCGCTTTTTCCTTACTTGCTTGCTCGGCTGCCATTGTAATGGGGGGAGTGGGGAGCTATTGGAATGTCTGGACGGGGGAAGTGAGCAGAGAAAGTTTTCTTCAGCGTTTTCTTTGAAGCTGATAAGAACTCAAGGTTGACCGTCGTGGCAGAGCAGGAGGATGGCACCATCAGACGTTGCACCCCACATGACCCGCCTGGGGGAATGTGGATTGGATAATTTTTGCTGGACAGTTGGGGGAAGGATTTTTGGGGTGCTTTCTCTCTATATTTTACACGCTTTTGCCTCAGGCCCTTGCTTTTCTTCGGTTGCATTCAGTTCATACTCAGTAAAAGTACCTTTCTCTATGAAAATGGAGTCGGGGTTTTCTTTCTTGGATATTGAAAGGAGGCATGCCTTACTTAGGCTATTCCAATCATCTCAGCAACTTCGTAACAGCTTAATAAAATATTACAACCCCTCTTAGTAGGGAACTATGTTAATGGTACAATATACAAAATAAATACCACAAGTTGGTTCACAAATCACCCAACCCCTGGATCTAGTTGAAGGGAAAAAAGAAATCAGTTTTCAAGTTTTCTTGTGTGTGTGTTTGTGTGTGTTGTGTGGGTCCTCGGCTCATGACCACTATCAAGCTTCAAAATTTATGTTGATAAGCAAGACGGTTGTTAACTGAGTTTTGTTCCATTTTACGACTGTTCCTGCCACAGCTGTGAAGTGAATCCTGCAGTCGTTAAATTAGTAATATGAATGTAAAGCTTCCCATTGTCTCTGCTGGTCAGAAAATCACCAAAGGGGATGATGTGATCCAGGGGTGGGTTCTAAATTTTTTTACTATCGGTTCTGTGGGTGTGGCTTATTTTGTGAGTGTGGCTTGATGATCATGTGACAATTCTTTAGGATTTAGCAGAGGTACTGGTCTACCAGGCTTTTAACTGCTTGCAAAGCTGTACCCGTCTACCCATTTATTTTTGCAGACACTGATCTACTCATTTGTTCTCTTTTAACACTGATCAGCTGTAGGGCGGCCCTTTGAACCCTGCGGCAAGAGTTTAAACATTTTTTTTTCCCTCTAGCCATCAGCTGGGACTCAGGAGGCAGCAATAGATTGGGGGGTGGAAACCAAATAAAGGTAAGGATAATGCGGGGGGTTGGGGGGCAAGGCAGGGGGGCTCAGGGAGAGGCAGGGGACAGAACCGGTTTGGTGACATCATATCGTCACCACTACCGGCTCGGGAGAACCGGGCCGAACCGTGAGGAACCCACCACAGATGTGATCCCAGGACACTGCAACCATCTTAAATGTGAGTCAGTTGCCAAGGGTCTGAATTTTGATCGTGCGACCATGGTTGGGATAATGCAATGCTCGTAAGTATGAAAACCAGTCATAAGATACTTTTTCCAGTTGCAACTTCAAATGTTCCCTAAATGAACTGTTGTAAGTGGAGAACTACTTGTATGTCATTTTTTTTTCTTGCTATACTAGAATAGAATAACAGAGTTGGAAAGGACCCTGGAGGTCTTCTAGTCCAACCCCCTGCTTAGGCAGGAAACCCTACACCCCTTCAGGCAAATGATTATCCAACATTTTCTTAAAAACTTCCAGTGTTGGAGCATTCACAACTCTGTTGGCAAGTTGCTCACTGGTTAATTTTTCTAACTCTCAGGAAATTTCTCCTTAGTTCTAAGTTTCTTCTCTCCTTGCTTAGTTTCCACCCATTGCTTCTTGTCCTGCCCTCAGATGCTTTGGATAATAGCTTGACTCCTTCTTTGTGGAGGCCCTGAGATATTGGAAGACTGCTATCATGTCTCCCCCTAGTCCTTCTTTTCATTAAACTAGACATACTCAATTCCTGCAACCATTCTTTGTATGTTTTAGCCTCCAGGCCCCTCAATCATCTTTGTTGCTGTTCTCTGCACTCTTTCTAGAGTCTCAACGTCTGTTTTACATCGTGGCGACCAAAATTGGATGCCGTATTCCAAGTGTGGCCTTCCCAAGGCATTATAAAGTGGTATTTACACTTCATGTGATCCTGATTCTATCCCTCTGTTGATGCAGCCTAGAACTGTGTTGGCTTTTTTGGCAGCTGCTGCACACGGCTGGCTCATATTTAAATGGTTGTCCACTAGGACTCCAAGATCCCTCTCACAGTTACCGCTATCGAGCAAGGTACTGTAGAGTTCCAGTTAGGACCAACATCTTTCCCTACTCCATTTCTCCATCATCTAGGCCAGGGCTTGTCAAGCTCCCATATGACGCATCCGCAGGCCGAATGCGACATACACCTGCCACACTCACGCCCGGTTTAGCGGAAAAAAAAATCCGATTCGTCATGTGACACCACCGTGATGCCATGAGTTTGACATCCCTGATCTAGGCAGTTGTCTGAATGAGCCCGTGTAATTGTACGGACATCACAGTGCCACAGACACAGAACACTTGATATTCGGGTAATTTGCATTATATTTGCATGTGTCGTTTTCTCAGTCCTGAACAAAGATTACAGTGGAATGGGGGGTCAGAGACATAAGCACTGCGGACTCCTTGGTGAGTCCATGGATTGTTTCTGCTCCGTGGCTTTTATCTAGTAGGGCATCCCTTCTCCTCTTCCAAGAAAATGGGCGAATGAGATGGTGCCAAGGAAGATGAGCATTCCCACAGAAGGACAATCGCTGAATGACTTTTTCCTCATTTATTGTGCTGTGCGGTATTGACTGATTGATTTAAAGAGGTCAACTTCTGTTGTGGTTTTCAAAACATGGAAGAAGATCCTTCCTTGCTTGATTGATTTCTTCCCTCCTTCTCTCCCTCCCTCCTCTCCCTCTCCCTCTCCCTCCTTTTCTCTTTTGTTCCTCCCTTTCCTCCCTCTTTCACCTTCCTTTCTTCATTCCCTCCCTCTTTCTCCTTCCTTTCTTCACTCCCCCTTCTCCTTCCTTTTTTCCCTCCCTCCCTCCCTCTTTCTCCTTCATCCCTCCCTCCCTGTCCCTTCTTCTTTCTCCTTCCTTCCCTCCCTCCCTCCCTCTTTCTCTTTTCTTTTTTTCCCTCCCTCCCTCTTTCTCCTTCATCCCTCCCTCCCTGTCCCTTCTTCTTTCTCCTTCCTTCCCTCCCTCCCTCCCTCTTTCTCTTTTCTTTTTTCCCTCCCTCCCTCTTTCTCCTTCATCCCTCCCTCCCTGTCCCTTCTTCTTTCTCCTTCCTTCCCTCCCTCTCTCCCTCTTTGTCTTTCCTTCCTTTCCCCTTCCCTCTCTTCCTCTTTCTCCTCCCTTCTTTCCTCATTCCTTCCCTCCCTCTTTTTCTTTCCTCCCTTCCTCCCCCTCTCTCTCCTCCATCTTCCTTTCCTCTATCTCTCTCTCTCTGTGAGAAAAAATGGTAATAAATCACCATTTTCGATGCGTTACAAAATAGTAAATGGTCACTAAATTCATGGTTGTAAATCAAGGACTACCTGGAGAGAGAGAGAGAGAGAGAGAGAGAGAGAGAGAGAGAGAGAGAGAGAGAGAGAGAGAGAGAGAGAGAGAGAGAGAGAGAGAGAGAGACTCACACACCTGTCTCTTCATTCTTTAGTAGGTGAATATTTTGGATGGACAAAAATCCAGAAAAGATCTAATATTGAAGACCTGCTACTGTATGTATGTGTAATGGAAGCTACTTGGATTTATCTGCATTCCTAACTGGAGGGCATTATGATGGGGGATCCTTAATGGAGAGATAATCATATTTTTCCTCTCCCCAGAAGCAAAATGAGAGGCGGTTCAGCTATTTTTCTCCCTAGGACTATTAACAGCAGCTTCGGGTACAGTTGTGCTTCCATTAGAGTAGAGAACAACACTGGTAAATAATTAAAGGGATCGTTTTTAGGAGAATTGCTAGTATTTTTACTTAAATGACAACCATGAGATGGAAATAAGAGGCCATTATGGATCACCAACTGTTTTGCGTTCTGCGTGAGAGCTGTGGGATGTCTATCTTATGGAATTTAAAGGGGGGTGGGGAGAAACCCTAAAAGATTTCTGACAAATTATAACAACAGAGTTATTTTCAGAAAGAACCTAGAAATTGCTCATTTTGGAGGGGAAGGGGTAGTGCTTATATTAGGAGCATGCTATAAAAAATCATGCTAGGGGTTATTTTCACGTTGGGTCTTATTTCTTCTGTACCTTGGCCATCAACACACCCCAAACAACAAGTAAAAAGCCCCACTCACAACACACAAAGAAAATACCACGCACAGAACAGCACACACTCGGCTAGAGAGAAGTTCCTTGAGGATGCAAACCATCATGAGTCCGAAAGCTCAGAAGACTAAACCTCCGGTAACCGATTCAGATTGGATCCTGCACGATATAACAATAACACTTAGACTTATACACCACTTTACAGCTCTCTCTAAGCGGTTTACAGAGTCAACCTCTTGCCCCCAACAATCTGGGTCTTGATTTTACCCACCTCGGAAAGGATGGAAGGCTGAGTCAAGCATGTCACACTTTATACATTTGATTTTGATTTTGGTGAGAGATGTTGGCGAGAATCAAAAGTCAGAAACAGCGGGCGAGAGTGCAATAAATAAATATGAAAGAACTAAAGCAGACTTACTCTCCTTCACAAAGTCAGAACTACCACAAGACAAATAGGCAGCCGATTCTCCTTCAGGTTTAGAAACTCTGTATTCTGTTCGTTGTGGATCAAAACAACACTGCTGAGACACAGGATGCTTCGCCTGGAGCATTTCAGCAGTTTACCCTCACTACAAAATGAGCTTCCTTCCAGCTTTATTCCCCCCCTTCTATTGTAGGGGTGTCAAACTCGATTTCATTTCATTCATTTCATTAGGGTTGTGCTTGATCTCGGGGGGCTGGGGTGGGGAGTGGCCAGGGTGGGCATGGCCAGCTCAACATCACTCATGTTAGGGGCACCTGTGGTGGCCTGAGCGCTCTGCCAGAGGAAACGACCTCCTGTTTTTGGCTGCAATCCTCTGCCAGTGAAAACAGAGCTCTGGAAGGCCGTACGCAGTCCTCCAAAGCTCTGTTTTTGCTGGCAGAGACACCGCAGGCCAGCCAGTCCTTCACTGTTTCCAGGGCGGTCCTGCAGGCCAGATCTAAGCACCCCTCAGACCATATGCCAACAGATTGACACCTGTGCTCAAAGTATCCAGGCTCCGGACTGACACCAGAGGGAAAACGCCACACCCGTGAGGTAACAAACTGGGTTTATTCAGCCGGACTCTGGCACACAATGAGATCATGCGCCAGCAAAACAGGTCAGCAAGCAAGTCTGTTAGCAAAGCCTATTTGATTCGAAGTCCCAGCACCCTTAAGTAGGCGAGCGACACCTCTTCCCAACATGGCCTTGCCAGGGTGGCAATCAGCCCTCTTCCTTTCCTGGGGTAATTGCACCTGATTAGAGGTGGACCGTGGCTTTTTCCTGGAGTATACTTTCAAAAGAAAATAAACTGAGATATATGGTAAGAAATAAGAAATGTATTTATTGTAAAGAAATAAAAACATCTCACTAGCTAATTAAGGTACATTTTGGCAGAGTTCCCGCCTAACCTCTTGGCAGGCAAACAAAGAAAGTTAGAAGAGAAAGAGAAAGAATGTAGACATGTGCGGTAGCTTACTGATAAGATTCTGGCAAGCTACAGTAAGTCTTAAAGTCCAAAAAAGAAAGCTCAGCTGGTAAATACGAAAACACAGTGACAGGCCTCGCCCTGATAGACGGCATGTGCTGAGGTTCCAACCCAGCTGATTGTTGGGCTGGAACAGCTGTGCCTCATGCTGCCATGCCTCTGCGCCTCCCAGCTGATCCACAGTGGTTGGATCAGCTGGGAGGTTGCCAGCCGAATGTAACTAGATGTGGGCTGTCCTCACCACACCTCCCCGTCACACAGTTGGACCGTCTCCATTGCTGCTGCAATTGTCCCGACACCCCCTATCACTTATGCTCTGTGGTCACGACAATGGCGATCCCAACACACACCCCGGTCACCCGTGGCTCCTCTCTGTCCCGCTGTGGCAAGCCCAGGACACGGCTTGACACCTGTTCAAACTCATCCAGCTCCTGTTCTCTAGGCTAGCTCACCCAATAATAGAAGGCATAATTTAATCTGTTGGCCCCGTTTAAATGTACCCTGCCTGCTGAACAGCGGAGGCAAATTTTACTAGCATGACTCCGAAAATTATTGACTGCGGTAACAATGATGTATTGATTTCTATGAACCAGAGGAAAACTCAAAAGTCATTGATCCTCTTTTTAAAATCCCCTGAACACGAAAGAATGAAAGGGAAAACGGGTGAGAACAAGATTAAGTTGGAAGCGGGTTTTTATTTATTTTTGCAACATTCTGTAATGGGAAACCCAAATAACACTGGGGCTGATTCCGTTCCGCCAACATTGTCCCGATTGGCATTAAACAATGCAAGATTAAGCACTTGTCAAACAAACTAATGAGTTTCAGATTGATTTCTGTCTTTGGCCACAGTGCCGGCTTTTCTGACAGCTATGATTTATAGGGATTTATTTATTTTTTTTAATCCGGGCCTGTTCATGAGAACTGTTTATTTTGGTTGATGGACAAGGGATCTAATGTTTCTAGCAGAATCTGCAGATGGCAGGAAGAACAGTAACAGTGGAGTTCATTTCTGATTGTGTTCCAGTATTTAGTCACAGAATAATAGAGTTGGAAGGGACCTTGGAGGTCTTCTAGTCCAACCCCCCTACTCCATTAGGAAAACCTATCCCATTTCAGTCTAACAGCTATCCAATCTCTTCTTAGAAACTTCCAGTGTTGGAGCATTCACAACTTCTGGAGGACAGTTGTTCCACTGGTTAATTGTTCTAACTGTCAGGAAATTTATCTTTAGTTGTAGGCTGGAGAAATTTGAGGAGCTGTCAAAAGACAAGGCAGGCAAAACTATTTTCCAAAACACCTTGAAGCCAAGACAAGAAGCAATGGGTTGGGAACTAATCAAGGAGAGAAGCAACTTAGAACTAAGGAGAAATTTCCTGACAGTGAAAACAATTAACCAGCGGAACGACTTGCCTCCAGAAGTTGTGAATGCTGCCAACACTGGAAGTTTTTAAGAAGAGATTGGATAGCTGATTGCCTGAAATGGGGGTTGAGAGCAATCACCCTTTTGAAGGAAGAATAATTTCAGATTCCAACTTGAGTTGGGGCTGCCCAAGAATAAATAAAAATGAGAATCCAGACAGCTGTGAGGAAAAGAAGAACTATTTATTCCTAAAGGCAAAACACTTTGCATTTAGGGGCAGGATGCAGAGAAGTTGATGCAGGTGTTTATAGGGGGAGCTTGTCCAGGGTTTCCCATCCTGATTCTAGGGTCTCCTGTCTGAGCAGGGGGTTGGACTAGAAGACCTCCAAGGTCCCTTCCAACTCTGCTATTCTGTTATTCTCTCCATCTCATGGGCTCTTCAGCTCTCTGTCTGTCTGTCTGTCTATCTGTCTGTCTATGTGTCTGTCTATCTGTCTCATCACTGGAGGTTTACAAGAACAGATTGAAGGACCATTTCTCCTGAATGATATGGCTTCTCCTACTAAAGCAGGGGGTTGCTCTGTTATTCTGTTATTTTCTCCATCTCATTGGCCCTTCATCTCTCTCTCTGTCTATCTGTCTGTCTGTCTGTCTGTTTTTCTATCTATGTGTCTATGTGTCTATCTGTCTCTCTATCTTTCTATGTGTCTGTCTGTCTGCCTGCCTATCTATCTTTCTATCTATGTGTCTGTCTGTGTCTGTCTATCTATCTTTCTATGTGTCTGTCTGTCTGCCTGCCTATCTATCTTTCTATCTATGTGTCTGTCTGTGTCTGTCTATCTATCTTTCTATGTGTCTGTCTGTCTATGTGTCTGTCTGTCTGTCTATCTTTCTATGTGTCTGTCTCTCTATCTGTCTATGTGTCTATCTATCTGTCTATGTGTCTGCCTGTCTATCTATCTTTCTATCTATCTGTCTATCTATCTTTCTATCTATGTCTGTTTGTCTATGTGTGTTTGTCTATCTGTCTCTCTATCTGTCTATTTATGTGTCTGTCGGTCTGTCTGTCTATGTGTCTGTCTGTCTATCTTTCATCTATGTGTCTGTTTGTCTGTCTATGTTTCTGTCTGTATATCTACCTTTCTATCTATGTGTTTGTCTGTCTGTCTGTCTATGTGTGTGTGTCTCTGTCTCTCTGTCTATCTGTGCGTCTGTCTGTCTGTCTATGTGTCTGTCTGTCTGTCTTTCTATCTATCTATGTGTCTATTTCTCTGTCTATGTGTCTGTCTGTGTATCTACATTTCTATCTATGTGTTTGTCTGTTTGCCTGTCTGTCTATGTGTGTGTGTCTGTCTATCTGTCTATCTGTGTGTCTGTCTGTCTCATCACTGGAGGTTTACAAGAACAGATTGAAGGACCATTTCTCCTGAATGGTATGGCTTCTCCTACTAAAGCTTCTTTGACTAGAAGACCTCTGAGGTCCTTTCAATGACTGCTATTCTGTTATTCTCTCCATCTCATTGGCCCTTCAGCTCTCTGTCTATCTATCTGTCTATCCACGTGTCTGTCTGTCTCATCAAGGACCACTTATCCTTGATGAACAAGGACCACTTGTCCTGTTAGAGCCCAGGGTTGGACTAGAAGACCTCTGAGGTCCTTTCCAGCTCTATTATCCTACTATTCTGCTAAGTATCCCTTAATCTCTGCCATGAGGAAGATGGCCCTTTCCTCCCAGCTCTTTTATCCGTGCTCTGTTTGATGAGGGTGGCAGCTGAAATTTTGAATTCCTTGACATTTTGGGGGAAGTGTGTGCTTAAGCTGTCAGGATGTTGAATGTGCAGGTGTAATATAATGGTTAAATCCCCATCAAGTGTGGAGCTCCCTGGGTGAGCCTGTTCCATCATTCTTGATCCAATCTATCTAAATGCAATAAATGACAAATACATAGCGAGCTGGCTGGTTTGGGGTTAATCACATTTGGGATTGGATTTTGCACTGGGTCTTGGGATATTTGTTATGCTTCAACCTCAGCCCTGTCCAGTTTGACTCCTTCTACCATGAGATGCTTCTCCTTGGACCTCTCAGCCAGTGCCCAGTGGCAAATATACTGTTTTCATTTTGCATCTGGCATCTGCTTTTATTCGCTTTGTCTTTTAGCATGGTTTATTGTAAAGATCTCAGAAAGCTATTGGCAGGTAAATAAGAGAGCCAGTTTGGTCTTGTGGGTAAGACACGAGGCCAGAACTGGGAGTGAGTTCCAGTCCTGCTTAGGGGGATTTTGGACCAACTGTTGTTTGTTAGCCTTGGGAAGAAAGCAAGAGCAAAACATTTTTGAAATCTTGTCAAGAAAATGGCAGGGATTTATCCAAGCAATGTCCAGGAGTAAAGACAAAGAAGGAAGGAAGGAAGGAAGGAAGGAAGGAAGGAAGGAAGGAAGGAAGGAAGGAGGGAGGGAGGGAGGGGAGGGAGGGAGGGAGGGAGGGAGGGAGGGAGGGGAGTGAGGGAGGGAGGGAGGGAGGGAGGGAGGGAGGGAGGGAAAAGAGAGAGAGAAGGAAGGAAGGGAGGAAGATAGATAGATAGATAGATAGATAGATAGATAGATAGATAGAAAAGAGAGAGAGAGAGAGAGAGAGAGAGAGAGAGAGAAAGAAAGAAAGAAAGAAAGAAAGAAAGAAAGAAAGAAAGAAAGAAGGAAGGAAGGAAGGAAGGAAGGAAGGAAGGAAGGAAGGAAGGAAGGAAGGGAAAGGAAGAAGGAAGGAAGGAAGGAGAAAGAGAGAGAGAAGGAAGGAAGGGAGGAAGATAGATAGATAAGATAGATAGATAGATAGATAGATAGATAGAGAAAGAGAGAGAGAGAGAAAGAGAAAGAAAGAAAGAAAGAAAGAAAGAAAGAAAGAAAGAAAGAAAGAAAAAGAAAAGAAAAGAAAAAGATGAATGATAGAATAGATAGAATAAATATATAATAGTTGATAGATATGTGATATATGATGGATAAATGATAGATATGCTAGAAGGATGATGGATGGATGCCAGACCAGAAAGTTGAGAAAGTATTTCTGGAAAAAAAAACCCGGATACCAACCAGTTTTAAATTGTGTTTTTTGTTCTGTTTATATAATTTGTTCTTGCGTCTAAAGTTTTATTAGCCAACTTGAGTACCTGTCCAGAGTAGAAAGAAAGGCACAATAAAATGCCCCAAAATAAATCATGCTTAATCTCTAAATGCTTCAACTTCATGGTTTACAGAAAAGTTGTAAAGTTAAAGTTAAGTAGTACGGAAGCTGAGTATAAACAGCTCCTTCATTTTGTCTCCCTAAGAAACCCAGCCCCTTTACATGTTACTCACTTATAAACAGTTTCTCTAACACAGATAGTCCTTGAATTATAACCACAATTGAGCCCAAAGGTCCTGCTGTTAAGCGAAACATTTTTTAACTGAACTTTGCTCCATTTCATGATTTTTCTTGCCATGGTCACTAAGTGAATCACTGCGGTTGTTAAATTAGTAACACGGTTCTTAAGTGAATCTGGCTTCCCCATTGGCTTTGCTTTTCTGGAAGTCACAAAAGGGGATGACACGGCCCTGGGATGCTGCAACCATCATAAAACAGTTTTGCCAAGCACCTGAATTTCAATCTTGCGACCATGGGAATGCTGCAACAGTTGTTAAGTGTAAAAAATGGTCATAAGTCACTTTTTTGGGGTGCTGTCGTAACTTCGCATGATCACCAAATGAACTCTTGTAAGTCAAGGACCACCTATATTGTAAAAGAGCAAGGATCTGTATGTTTTTTTCCCCCAATTTTTTCCCCTGATTTCAAGGTCTCCCTATCCTGCAATAAACCACAGGAAACTCCAATGAATGACTTTATGAGGCCTGTTGTGAAAACAGCTAAAGTCACTAAATTTCTTCAGTTCTGTTGTGGGAGAGATATAAAAAGCACTGGAGAATCAATTTCTTGCTAGTGTTTTCAGTAGCTTTCTATGTTCTATATAAACTGAAGCATTTATTTTTTCTTTCTTTCTTGGTCCCTCTAGGTTAAGAATAAGGAGAGAGAGAAAAGAGAGAGAGAGAGAGAGATGATATACAGTTAGATGATGGATAAATGAGAGAGAGAATGTGAGAATGCTAGAGATGAGAGAGAAAGAGAGAGAAATGACAGAAAATAGATAGGAGAGAGAGAGAGAGAGAGAGAGAGAGAGAGAGAGAGAGAGAGAGAGAGAGGTAAAATAGAATAGAATAACAGAGTTGGAAGGGACCTTGGAGGTCTTCTAGTCCAACCCCCTGCTTAGGCAGGAAACCCTACACCACTTCAGACAAAGGGTTATCCAACACCATCTTAAAAGATAAATAGGTAGGTAGGTAGATGACAGACAGACAGATAGACAGACAGATAGATAATGATGATAGACAGACAGACAGAGACAGATAGATACACATAGATAAAAGTTTGAAAGATAAATAGAAAGATAGATGATAGATATTCACCCAGCTGATTTTTATGCTTAAGGCAGGACTAGAATCCACAGTCACCTGGTGATTGGCCGAAAGCAGGGGTGAAATCCAGAAGGTTCTGACAGGTTCTGGAGAACCGGTAGCGTAAATTTTAAGTAGTTCAGAGAACCGGCAAATACCACCTCTGGCTGACCCCAGAGTGGGGTGGAAATGGAGATTTTTGCAATATCCTTCCCCCAGGAATAGGGAGGGAATGGAGATTTTTGCACTATCCTTCCCCTGGCCATGCCCACCAAGCCACACCCACCAAACAACACCACACCCACTG
>JAWJVD010000192.1:0-125000 GCA_038048745.1 Coluber constrictor foxii
CTATTCTATTCTATTCTATTCTATTCTATTCTATTCTATTCTATTCTATTCTATTCTATTCTATTTCTATTCTATTTCTATTCTATTCTATTCTATTCTATTCTATTCTATTATTCTTTTCTACTCTCTTCTACTCTACTCTGCTCTGCTCTGCTCTGCTCTGCTCTGCTCTGCTCTGCTCTGCTCTGCTCTGCTCTGCTCTGCTCTGCTCTGCTCTCCTCTCCTCTCCTCTCCTCTCCTCCTCCTCTTCCATTCCATTCCATTCCATTCCATTCCATTCCATTCCATTCCATTCCATTCCATTCCATTATTCTATTCTATTCTATTCTATTCTATTCTATTCTATTCTATTCTATTCTATTCTATTCTATTCTATTCTATTCTATTCTATTCTATTCTATTCTATTCTATTCTATTCATGTGATCCCCTTTTGTGACCTTCTGACAAGCCAACTCAACGGGGTAGCTAGACTCCCTTAACAATTGTATTGCGAACGTAACAATGGCTGAGGTTCACTTGACAACTGTGTCGAGAAAGGTCCCAAAAGGAGCCAAACGTCCCTTAACCACTGTCTCCCGTAGCAGGCAATGTGCTCAGTTGTGCTCGTAAGCCGAGAACTAACGTGCATTGATCCCTATTGTCGTAACAGTCTTGGGTACCTTAACAGATATGACCATTGAAGAGTTATATCAGTAGCTGGATGATCTATAAATAAACACGCTGAGCTGCCCTCTCCCTTTCTGAGTTACATTCCAGTCAAAACGTACCGTTAGGTGCCTTCTAGTGAGGCAACAAATGAGGCCATTTTCAGCAACGGTAAGTGCAAATTGGTGCTGTACAGCAACGGCGTTGTTTCAGCCAAAAGAGCAAAGTAATTGTGATGTATTGGGGGGTTGATAAAAACAGGGGCCATTAGCGAAGACCGTTTATGACATTACGACTTAGAAGCTGGGTCTTGCCCAGCTCCTCCTTTGCTTTGTTTGGCTTTTGTGCTCGTAAAAACCGGCCCAGCTTGCAGCCAAATTGGAGCATCTCTATAAATTTTCGCCATCCAACCGTCCCCAAAGTTGAGAAATGTAAGACAGCAAATGGGGTGAGGGCTGCATTAAGGGACTGGCTCGCACGCCCTCTATTAATGATGGGGGCACACACGATTGAGACATATTTGTGGAAATCTCCATCGTCGGCTGAAGATTGGGCTGATTATTTTTAGCAGACAATAAAAATAAAAAATGGAAATAGGTGTGCGATGAGCATATAGTTTGGATGTGTGCTCACCTGTCTAGAAAGGATAAAGTAAGCAGGGAACAGCTATGTTGGTCCTTCATGCAACTTGAGGTATAGAAGGAACGGCAAAACTTGTAAGAGGTAACGAAGCACAAGCAAGCATCAGGTGGCATCTGAGAGCCCTTCCTTCCTTCCTTCCTTCCTTCCTTCCTTCCTTCCTTCCTTCCTTCCTTCCTTCCTTCCTTCCTTCCTTCCTTCCTTCCTTCCTTCCTTCCTTCCTTCCTTCCTTCCTCAGAGTTTTGATTGCTTTGTGTTTGTTACTTTGAACCCTGACAATTGAGGCTTGGGTTGGCTATCAATAATGAAAAAGGACAACAAAAGAAAACAATATCCACAACTGTAAGAATAAATACATCATTGGCAGCCGGAGTCCACGGCAGACTGTAGCAGTAGTGGGTTGCTCCAGGTTCAGTCCAGTTCTATAGAACCAGTAGTAAAACCGGAGGGAGGCTCTGCCCACCCACCACAATGTCATCATGGGTGATCTGTGCATGTGCAAGTGTGTGGTCCCATTGCAAACTGGTAGTAAAGGTAAGTAGAACCCACCCCTGGACTGTAGGGTAGTGAAGTCCAAGCAAGCATGAGGTGGCAGCTGACAGATGGTGCCACCAACCATGGAGGCAAAGATTTGAATTGTTAGAGTGATTCATCAGAAGCATCTACTTCTGTCCCTAGTATCGCAGCACCATTGAGAGTGTCCTGACATACAGCATTTCTTGCATGGTATGGGAGCAGCTCTGTAGCGGACAAAAAAGCTCTACAGAGAATCATTGAAACTGCCCAGAATATCATCAGACTCCAGCTACCAGCCCTGGACAACAGCTTTGAATCTCGCTGTTTGAGAAAGTTGCACAACATTCTCAGAGACTCTTCCCATCCTGCTTACAATCTTTTTGGACTGTTGCCTTCTGGCAGAAGATACAGAACAATGAAAACTCGGACCACACGTCTTCTGAATAGTTTCTTATCCCAGAGCTATAATTGCACTCAACCATGAACTAAAGGGCCACCATCAGTGAGCTGTTGGACAGCATTACTTGGCCTGTTGTGTGGATGTTTGGGTGGTTTAGGGGTGGAGAATTGTGGTGGGTGGGAGTGTGTTTGGGGATTGTTATGTGTATTGGACCTGGTCTTTGGGTGTTAAGTGAATTTCATTCTATGGGTATACTGTGTATACATGTGCAATGACAATATTTTTTTTATTTATTTGTCAGTGCCTCCTAAGCTTTGCTGCCCCAGGCCAATGCCTATTCAGCTCAAATCAGTCCCACCTAATCAAAATGATAAGAAATGTGAGGGGAAGTAGGGCACAGTCTTACTAGTAGCATAGAATGACCACAACAAAAGGCAACCAGACTTTGCTTTTCCTTGAAGAGAAGTTTTGCTTCTCATCCAAGAAGCTTCTTCAGTTCTGAGTGAATGGTGGCTGGAAGAGTTGGAAGGGTTGACGGAGGGGTTGATGGAAAGCACCTTTGGGACAATGGTGACCTGGAAGACTGAGAATGTCCATAGACAACAGCCAAAGTTCAACAAACCACTTTGGGATTGTATTGTATGTCAATGAAGTTCATATTATTGGTTTGGTACACTCTGAAAAAATCCAAACTGCTGTCTTGCGACCATCTAGGGCCGAACGGTTCCAACTTCTGATCTTGCTGCCATTTGAACAATCCCTTTTCCTCCACCCATGATGGCTTATTAAGTCTAAATTGGAGAGATATCTGGGAATAATAATTTAATAGGCTACACTTAGTCTGTCCCCTAAGACGGTGTTTAATGAAGTTACAAAGAGTTACTAATTCATTCATAAATAAAACATTACAATAAGGGAGGGAGGGAGGGAGAGGCCTGGCCTTCCAAACTACTCACATGAGAAAGACTTTTTAAAAAAGCAGTAAATAACAACATTTGGTCTTCGGGGATTTGCGAGATGTTAATGGAGAGGATGACTTTCTCCTACCAGCCAGCGACGGTTGGCTGCAGCTTGCGCATTGTCAACCTACCGACATTTTAACGGTTATGGCTTTTGTCTCTCCTTATGCCTCTTCCTTCCCCATTAAGTACTTCTGTGTTTTCTAGGAGAAGCTGATCTCGCAGGAAAACAGATTGGCCAGAAAGGCAGAATGACCTCGAGGGAGTTTTAATGGGTGAAATCATATACCTTAACAGTCCCTGTTTGCTTGCCTTCAACCTGTTTTGAGTTCCCTCTCTCTCTCTCTCTCTCTCTCTCTCTCTCTCTCTCTCTCTCTCTCTCTCTCTCCCTCCCTCCCTCCCTCCCTCCCTCCCTCCCTCCCTCCCTCCCTCCCTCCCTCCCTCCCTCTCTCTCTCTCTCTCTCTCTCTGGTATGATGCTTCTCTCCATGTTGTCACTTTGTTTTAAAGTAGCTTCTGAAGATCTTTCTTAAAGGTGAAATTCACCTACATCTGCCCTTCTTTCTTGCTTCAGAAGGCTGGGAAGAATTGGGAAGAATTCTGGGAAGAATTGCCAGACCAATTCTCGGATACAGTTCATCTGCTTGGAATCCACACCAGTGGTGAGTTGCTACTGGTTCGCCCCGGATCAGGCAAAATGGTAGTGGCATTGGTGGGAGGGTCCGCCCGCCCACCCAGACGTATCTGCGCATGCGTAAAAGCATTGTGTGCATGTGCAAATGTGCATGTGCCCACAAGCGAATCAGTAGCGATGGGATTTGAATCCCACTACTGATCCACACTGTATATCGGACATTAATACAATTGAGCATGTCCAGAGGTATTTCACGAGAAGAGTCCTCCACTCCTCTGCTCACAATAGAATCCCTTATGCTACCAGGCTTGAAATTTTGAGCCTGGACAACCTGGAACTATGCTGCCTAAAGTCTGATCTAAGCATAGTACACAAAATTGTCTGCTACAATGTCCTACCTGTCAACGACTATTTCAGCTTCAACCTCAATAATACACGGGCAAACAATCGATACAAACTCAAGGTAAACCACTCCAAACTCGATTGCAGAAAATACGACTTCAGTAACAGAGTGGTCAATGCCTGGAATGCTCTACCTGACTCTTTTGTTATATCCTCAAACCCCCACAGCTTCAACCTTAAACTGTCTACCGTGGACCTCACCTCGTTCCTAAGAGGCATGCATAAGCTCACCAGCATGCCTACCGTCTCTGTCCCACTGTCCCATTTATTTGTACTCATTTCCTATGTTCACGCTCATGTTTATTGTGTACATGTTTGACAAATAAATAAATAAATAAATAAATAAGATCTGCCTTTTGTTTTGTTTTTTTAATCTCTTGGTGGGATCCATGAAATTAATAGCTGGGACACCAATAAAATAAACCTGGATGACTTGATTGTTCTATCTGCCCAAGACAGGAGATGGTCTTTTCTGCTGTTTTGATAACCCCCCAATCTCATCATTAATTTATTTGTTGTCTCATACATCAAGACACTTTTCTTTTTTGCTTTTGTTTGTCTTCCTTGCTTTCATTTTCCCTTCTTCTCTTGGGTTTTTGAATGAAGCGAATGAAGAAGACAGAGAATTTGAAGCAATCCCACTCTTAGCAAAATGAAAGAGCAGCTGCTACCAAGCACGACGACTACCCATGGCTTTGTAGGGTTTGAGCAGGTGATTTGTCTTGCACCTCCTGAAAATAAGCTTACTTTAGAGATCAATGCTAGAGGAACATTGTTGACCCAGGAAACAAGGAGAAAATATTCCTACAACTTGTTAATTGGAGTATGTGTTCTGCTCAAAATCCAGAAGATTTTGGATAGAGAATTCTACAGAGACCTGGAAAGACATATTTTATATTCTCTATGTGCATCCTTCCTTTTTACTTTAATTGCCCTCAAGCATTTGGCAATTACTGATCAAAGCATGCTGTATGTGGACATGATGTAGAGAGTCGGGTTTGAACATCTTCAGAGTGGTTGAATTAGCTGATTTCATTCTCCCTCGATCAGGTGCTTTCCAGATGTATTTTCTTGTTTCTATTATTTCACACCTGTTTGGCCAACGGTTAAGCACTGTTGTGGTCCAATATATCCGAAGGTCATCAAATTACAGAAGATTGGTTAATTGCAAGAGTAGTTAAGCTGCAATCCTATGGCCATAGATAGCCATCTCTGATTTCAAGGAACCTGTGCAATAAAGTTTAAAAAGAAAAATCATACACTTAGACATTTTCTTTATAGTAGGAGCAGTGGTGGGATTCAAATAATTTAACAACCGGTTCTCTGCCCTAATGACCAGCTGGGTAGGTGTGGCTCGGTGGTCATGTGACCATGTGGGTGTGGCCAACTCAATATCACTCACGTCGATGGGCGCTTTGCTTTAGCTGTTACAATGTAATAAGGGTTAACCAGAGAGGCAGTTTCTGTAAGCAGGGCAATAAAGATTAGGCTAGAAACAACACCAGAATGTTTCCTTCTGCCTCCTTACAGGATTAGCCTTGTAAAGTGGGAAAAAACCAAAGTAAGATTTCTTTTGAACTGCTTAGAAAGCTAACAACCGGTTCTCCCGAATAGGTGTGAACTGGCTGAATCCCACTGCTGAGTAGGACCAAGCTATTTATGATCCATACATGAAATCTAATTGCAGGCCATTTCTGCTGCCTGCCAGTTGCCTGAAATTTGGCAGTTCAAATCTCACCAGGCTCAAGGTTGACTCAGTCTTCCATCCTTCCAAGGTCGATAAAATGAGGAGCCAGATTGTTGGAGGCAATAGGTTTTGGGGCAGCCCCTGAGATATTGGAACACTGCTATCATGTCACCCCTAGTCCTTCTTTTCATTAAACTATACATACCCAGTTCCTGCAACCGTTCTTCGCATGTTTTAGCCTCCAGTCCCCTAATCATCTTTAACCTAATCCATTTGGGTTGATATTTACTATTTTAGTTGTTGAGAACTGGGAAAAATAATTGGAAATGTATGCTCTATCTCATTACCTATACAATGACCACAAAATGGTGCTAAGAACTTATACGCAGCAGATATAAAAGCACGCCAAGGCAATCTTTTAGTTTTCTGTTTTTCAGGGCCATAAACCCAACAGGAATACCGTGTGTGTGTGTGTGTGTGTGTAAAAGACAAAAGATGAATTGGAAGGAAGAAAGGTAAGGAAAATCCACGTACACTCCAATTCCGAAGCTAATTTTAGCACTCCTCCAAGTTGAGCCAGCAATCAGGTGAAATGGAAGATAGGTCATCGCAAATCTGCGGAACAATAAAATCATTACACAGGAGAAATTTACTCATCTGTATGCACAAGGCCTGAGTGGAAAACACTTTACTTACCTCTCCAAGTCTGTTTCCTGAATTATCTCAATAAATGTGTACTACCTCTCTATCTGCTTCTACTCTTAGCATGCTCCCCATTGATTGGTGTCTCAGAGCCATAAACAAGTCAATATTAACACCCAGTGGTTGACAAAAGCAAATTGGTTCGTTTAAGCAATTGGTGGTTCTCCAAATTTTGCAGCAGTAGACTGATTTTTAACATACAACGTCTGTTCTCTTTCAGAGCAAGTCACGGTTGCCAGTTTCCACTTTCTCTTGGCCATGACATCTCTCCTAGTCAACTTCCCTCTCCTTTCCCAACACACACAGTACAGTATATTATTGTGTGTCTTCATGCCTATATGTGTTGTCTATCCCATTTCTATACAACTATCCCATTTCCACCCAGGAGTGCCATTTTTTTAAAAAAAACAACCCTACAGATGACAATAAAATCAAAAAAATTCTGGAATGTGCAGAAATGGATAGGTTAACTCTAAAAATAAAAGGAAAAGAAGACTCAGAATATTTTATAACATGGGAACTATTCTACAAATGGTTAATTGACAGATACTGTGGTTAGAGGAGCGGATTTACGTGAAATATGGACTACATGAGAAAGATAAACTGGTGAGTAAATATTTTGATGGTTACATACCCTATTTCCCCGAAAATAAGACCCAACCAGAAAATAAATCCTAGCATGATTTTTCAGGATGCTCGAAATATAAGCCCTACTCTTCAAAATAAACCCCAGTTAAGTTTCTGGAGAAGGATGGCATATAAATCTAATTTTAAAAAAACATAGAAACGGAATATGTTATACAAAACAATAAAATAAATATTTATGGGGTGGGGGGGAACTCTTTGAAAATCTAAGGATGTCCCAGGTCATTCCATCTATCTTCAGGATCAAGAAAGGAAACAATCACAATCTGACCAATTTATCTTCTTAATAATTCACTTTGAGGCAACAGCTGCCAATTATCCAGGAACGTATTCTGTCACACCCAGCTTCTACTCTATGTGATGCCAAATGGAGTTGTATAATCTAAGGAAGTGAGGGTTTATAGGAGTGTTTTACCTTAGAGCTTTTGCAACTTAAGCAGGTTGGTCTAATCCTAATAAAGTAGTCCAAAAAGCACCTGTCTGAGGAAGGATAGCCTCAGAAAATTCCTGTTCATCTTTCTCAAAAACATTTTAGACCCAAGGTTCTAAGCCATCCCTGGAATATATAAACGTTGTTGTTGTTAGTTGCAAAGTCATGTCCAACCAATTGTGACCCCATGGACAATATTTCTCCAGGCCTTCCTGTCCTCTATCATTCCCCGGAGTCCAGTTAAGCTCACGCTGATGGCTTCAGTGACTCCATCCAGCCACCTCATTCTCTGTCCTCTACTTCTTTTGCCTTCAGTCTTTCCCAGCATTAGGCTCTTCTCCAGTGAGTCCTTCTTTCTCATTAGGTGGCCAAAGCATTTGAGTTTCATCTTCAGGATATGGCCTTCTAAAAAGCAATCAGGGTTGATCTCCTCTGGGACTGACCAGTTTGATGGCCTTGCAGTCCAAGGAACTCACAGGAGTCTTCTCCAGCACCAGAGTTCAAAGGCCTCAATTCTTTGGCGCTCAGTCTTCCTTATAGTCCAACTTTCACAGCCATACATTGCAACTGGAAAAATCATATAAACATATATAGTGTTTAACCACTGATTGAGTAGAATATGTTTTTGATGTTTACCCTTGTTTCCTTGTTTTGAGTACCATATTGGTCTCATGGACACCTTGAACTGTGGTGTTGGAGGTGACTATTACGCATCCCATGGTCTTCAAAAATAATAAAGTAGTCCTAGATTGATCCTCATATCACTTGAAGTCAAGATCACCAAACAGAAGCTGTCATACTTAGTCATGGCATGACAGATGACTCACTCAAAAAGTCAATCATGCTAGGAGTGATCAGTGGGAAAAGGAGACGGGTCTGTCCCAGTAGCCACTGGCTGGACACTATGAAGGTTGACATCAGGATGACCATGGAAGATCTGAAGGAAGTAGTGTGAGATAGAGAGTCATAGAGAAAGAGAGTCCATAGAGTAGCCGAGGATCATACACAACTGAATGGCTGGCATTTGTCTCATCAAAAGATATGGATATTGCTGATAATAGTTGGATGTTACTGATTTCTTAGACACCTGAAGGCACTTATGAAATTCCTTCATATGTTAACCAAATTCATTGAGACATTAATTTAGCACTGAGCAGATTGTACTGCATCCATACAATTGATAGATATCAAAATGTAGATCAGCTTGTATGCTCAAAATACATTTAACAGAGGTAGTCTTTGACTTATAACATAACTGGACCTTGAACCTCTGGTTGTTTTTAACATTTAGGTGTATTTCGGCGCAGATTTTTATTTCAATTTTGCTTTATTTAGATTTCACAAACAATTTCCCCTAATGCATATTTTGTACATGGTTTTGCGCTCAGAATTTATTATGCTCACTGACCAATACTTGTATGTTATTCTCGTGACATAACTTCACGAATAATTTGCCCCCCAAAATGTTGAAATGCTTTGCAAAATTCAGCCAAGTGTAAATTGCACAGGATAATTAAGATTTGAGTTTGTGCGTTTGGCTAAAAAATGTAAAATGAGATGAATACGCATCCAAATGCAAATTGAATTAATTTCTAACCCGTTTGCCGAGGAGTGTGATATTTCAACTGCGCAGTGGGAAAGAAAGAAATGGCTATCGTATAATCATGCTGTTCAATCAAACAAATTTAGATTAAATTCATTCACAGTAGATGCAAAATTTGCTTGAAAGGAGGAACTACGCTCTTTGGCTGAAGAATACAGGTAGTCCTTGAATTATGACCACAATTTAGCCCAATATCTCTATTGCTAAGTGAGACAGTTTATAAGTGAATTATGCCCCATTTGACAACTTTCTAGCCACAGCCGTTAAATGAATCACTGCCGCTGTTAAGTTAGCAACACGATTCTTAAGCGAATCTGCCTTCCCTGTTGTCTTAGCTTGCCAGAAGGTCACAAAAAGTGA
Source organism: Coluber constrictor foxii (assembly GCA_038048745.1). Lineage (NCBI taxonomy): Eukaryota > Metazoa > Chordata > Lepidosauria > Squamata > Colubridae > Coluber > Coluber constrictor. Next base: position 9,623 of record JAWJVD010000192.1, read on the forward strand.
TCACATGACCCCGGGACACTGCAACCGTCATAAGTACATGCCAGTTGCCAAGCGTCTGAAGTTTTGATCATATGATCACACTGCGACAGTGTGAAAAAACAGCCGTAAGTCACTTTTTTCAGTGCCATAGTCATTTCAAACCGTCATTCAATGAAAGGTCCACCTGTATTAAAGAATTCTAGTGATTGAAAATTTGAAGGCTCCTTGGTGCTCTCTGACTCAAAGTAGGTAACATCATCAGTGCTGGTGGAAAGTTTAAATTTGTTTCATTTCTGCCGTCTGTGGTTGCAGCATGAAGGGATGGGCTTCATGAGGGTTCGCAGGGGTTCGCAGGGTGATCTGTCCCCCCCTTCAGAGACCCACAAAAACACAGCCAGTCGAGGGTTAAGAATCACTTGGCACACTCCACAGTTCTTATCTCAAACTTGGCAGCAATACGCACACCGTCTGCCAAGGACTTTATTAGTGTACACAAACAAGAAAATCACCTACGTAGCTTTGCCGTTCATCTAGCTTCCAAGACTACGAGGTTGCTATGTTTGTTTCGCTTTGTTCGTCACAAACTTCTTGACCCACCGTACTGTCTTATATAGATAGGCTTTGGGTGTGGTCCAGTGAGTCATTGATCCTGTGACTCCAATCCAGTGACTCAGATCTATTTCCTCATACGCCGCAGCTGCAGTAATCTTTTCTCTCGCCTTCTTTGGCGTGCGTCCAGGAATGACGTCTCTCCCTCACTCTCATCTGAGACACCTGTTTCCCCACTACTTGGCTCTCTTTCAGCTGGCACCTGAGACAGTGCCAGAGGGGTGGGGGGCTGGGAGATCTGGCTGGCTCCTCTTCCTCCTGCTCAGAGCTTCCTTCCTCCAATGGGATAGGCTCAGCGGACGGGGCCACAACACAGGGGTTCAGGAGAACCGCTAGCTAAGATTCTGTGCAATGGGCCCCAAATCCCACTCCAGGCTGCCCCATCCACCCCACCCCGCTCATCTCAGGAAACCCCACGGGGCCCATTTTGGGTGCAGGGCGCGCACGGAGGCTCGTGGAAGGCGAAAAATGGCCCTACTGGAAGTTCAGGAGGTCCATTTTCAGCCTCCAGAGGGCCTCCGGTGCCTGGGGAGGCCGTTTTTTGCCCTCCCAGAGGCTTGAGGAAAGCCTCCAGAGCCTGGGGAGGGCAAAAACGCCATCCGCCCACCCGCTGTGGTGCAGGAGGCTGACTAGGTCACACCCACCATGGCCACGCCCACCCAGCAACCGGGCAGAGAACCCCTTGCTAAAATTTTTGAAGCCTACCCCTGGCAGCATACTTGATTTTTAATCACTGGGATCAGAAGTTATAATGAAGTACAGCCCGTTCTTAGTAGTTTGCAACTAGTGGGAAATAATTGGGCTGAGAGCCCCATCCAGACAGTGTAATGCCTCTGGCATTTCCTGAGCACTATACTTAATTGCTTTGCTGATATTGGTAAGTAGTCCATAGGGTGACAAAGCAGTAAAACTACAAGAGGCAATAGAACATGTGGAGAAAAGAAAGTGTTTTCTGAAGTCCCTAAAATGACCGTGTTTGGTAAGTCATTGGACCAGAGGAAGTGGAGATGAAATAGAGGGATTTTTTTTTTAAAGTCAAGAAGCAAACCTTTTCTTAAAAGGGACTCTGGAAAGAGTCTTGCCTCCAGAAGTTGTGAATGCTCCAACACTGGAAGTTTTAAAAAAGCGATTGGATAACCATTTGTCTAAAATGGTATAGGATAACTGTCAGGAAATTTCTCCTTAGTTCTAGTTTGTTTCTCTCCTTGATAAGTTTCCACCCATTGCTTCTTGTCCTACCCTCAGGTGCCTTGGACAATAGTTTGACTCCCTCTTCTTTGGGGCAGCCCCTGAGATAGACAGAAGCCCCTGAGAATAGATGGGAGAATGCTTTGGTTTCTTTGAGAAGTATCATTCTTAGGATCTCTTAATGCTTCTATAATTCTTGAAGCAGAATACGTGGAAATTTACATAACTCAGCAGATTATTACTGTCTGCATACTTCATCCATCACAGCAACTGTTATTAGTGAAGAGAGCCTTTAAAATAAACTCTTTCAAGTTCAGCTCTACTCCCGGTGACTTGATGGAGCTATCTGTGCAGTTTTCTTGGCAACAGTATGGGGGAAACAATTGGCCATTGTCTTCTTCTGATGTGAGAGCCAGTTTGGTATAATGGTGAAGGAGCTGGCCTACAAACCAGGAGATTGTGAGATCTAGTCCTTCCTTAAGCTTTTCCAGCAGGACTGGAGCCTCTGATCTCGCTGTTACAATCTTGCGAGATCCAGGCATGAATGATGTGCAGGGACTTTTAAAGTTTTTAAAATGCTTTTATAATGTTTTTTAATAATTTTCCTATGTTCTTTGCTGTATTTTTTTTTTTTTTGCTGTAAGCTGCCCAGAGTCCCTTGGGAGTTGGGCGGCATATACATTCGATATTAAATTAAATTAAATTAAATTTTCCTGGCTTACAAACTTTAGAAGAAAGGTGTCAACTTAACAAAGCAACCCTTGGTTGCTCTTGAGTTGCCATAGGACAGAATCACATTCCACACTTATCTCTCTCAAGGCTGTATCCCAGGGTTACCTACAGCAACCGAGGGGTGTGACCTCTACAACCATCAAAATTGCTCCGTTGGCGAAATAGTCAGGCATGGGAAGGGTTTTGTGGCTCCCAGTGTTTTCTTTTCTGTGGGAAATGGGTCCAAATGGCTCTTTGAGTGTTTAAGGTTGCAGACCCCTGACCTATACTTATGGCTATGGCTATGTCAATCCAGCCGAAAGAATAAATATGCTGGTCTTGAAAGCATCCTAAAATTCATCATCGTTTTCTATTTCTATGGGACATCCAAAGAATCTTTTTCTTCATACCTGCGAGGATATATGAGAGATTTCGATTTGCAATTATCTTGCATGGCGATCGTTGCAAAATGCAATTTTAAGTGAATTCTCTGTGGTGGGTCTTTTGTTTTGTTTTGTTGAGGGTTGGGGGGGGGAGGGGAAGGGAAGAAGAGAAACAGGTTAGACTTTAAAATCCATGTTGAAACGGGCAGATAATTGGGCTAATTCAAGACAAAGCTGTTTCGAGAGGCTTTATTGGACATCAAACTGCCAATGTGATGGAGTAAATTGGAACCATGAAGGATCTTGAAGCCAATCTATTATTGTTGGGGGAAAACTCAGCTTTCTGTAGAGTCCTTTCATTGGTTTTTTTCTTTTTTTTTTTTAACCTGGTAGACTAGACCTGGAGTCTAAGCCAGACAAACAATTTCACTCTGAGCTGCCTGCTGTGCACCAATGTGATTTTTTTTCAACCTTCATAGATCAGCCAACTCAAAAGTGAACGGCCAGCTCCTGTGGAGTTAAACAACAAAAAAAAAACTAAACTAAACTAAAAAACTTTTCTGTAAAAAGTCGGGAAATTGTGCTCAGTGTTACCTTCAAGGTTAACATCGCAAGGCTAGTCTTCCAGGCGCCTTCACAAGCAATAAAACTCTTCCGGTTGGATCATGCTACAATGGCGGGTCAGGAGGAAATGTACCCATGTAATATTTTATTTTATTTTATTATTATTTTATTATTTTATTTTATTTTATTTTATTTTATTTTATTTTATTTTATTTATTATTTTATTTTATTTTATTTTATTATTTTATTATTTTTTATTATTTTATTTTATTTTATTTTATTTATTTTATTTTATTTTATTTTATTTTATTTTATTTTATTTTATTATTTTATTTTATTTTATTTTATTTTATTTTATTTTATTTTATTTTATTTTATTTTATTTTATTTTATTTTATTATTTTATTTTATTTTATTTTATTTTATTTATTATTTTATTATTTTATTTATTTTATTTTATTTTATTTTATTATTTTATTATTTTTTATTATTTTATTTTATTTTATTTTATTTTATTTTATTTTATTTTATTTTATTTTATTTTATTTTATTTTATTTTATTTTATTTTATTTTATTTTATTTTGTTTTGTCAAACATGTATGAGATAACAGAAATAAGTATAAACCTGGATATTAATACAGGAAATGGGAACGAACCAGGGGTGCAATCCAGCAGGTTCTGACAGGTTCTGGAGAATCAGTAGCGGAAATTTTGAGTAGTTCAGAGAACCGGCAAATACCACCCTTCATTCCAGCTCCTGCATGAAAGGAGTCCCCACCTGGGTGTCCCCTGGGCAATGATGATGTCACCATCTAATCCAGTGATGGCAAACCTTTTCGGCACAGAGGGCCCAAACCGGAAATTGTGTGCATGTACACATGCCGGAGCACCGGGAACTGGAAGGCCAGCTGGCCGGTGCATATGTGTGTGCCAGCCAGCTGATCTTTGGGTTTGTGACACTTGTATGCGCGCTGGCCAGCTGGTCTTCATACACTCCAGAGCACTGGAAAGACGAAGGCCAGCTGACCGGTGTGGGCATGCCTGGTTTTTGGGTGTGTTTTCAAGCCATTTTCAGGCCATTTTGGGGGGCATTTTCAAGCCTATTTTTGTGCTGTTTTCAAGCCATTTTCCAGATTGTTTTTAGGCCATTTTTCGGGCTATTTTTAGGCCATTTTGCAGCCATTTTCATTAAAAAAGGAACTCAAGTTTTCATCCAGTTGGGCTCCTTATTGGATTTCCAGTGCTACAGGCATTTCCTTTCTTCCCATTTAAAGTCCTCCCCAGGCCACTGTTTCTTCCCACCACGGCTTCTCATTAAAAAAAAATTCAAACAGAACTATTTTTATAACAACACAGTTCTATCTTTTTCAAAGGCGGGGTTAAAGACAGCCTGTTGTATTTGGCCTATCGCAGTTTTAATCACAACATCTTCGCAAGGTCAGTGTCGAAGTCAACAAAGGCAATGTGCTGCTTTTTTTTTTACTTGCAATGTTTTTGGTCAAATATGCAGATTCAACGAGCAGACAAGACATGAAAGCCGTGAAGGTGCTGACCTCCTGAATATGGAAAAGATGTAGCTAAGATGAACTGCAGCCATCTCTCTCACTCTGATAGGATCAGGAACGAGGCCAGTGTTACGTCTTGTGGGAGAAGACATAGGTGGGCCACCAGCTGGAAGCCTTCATTAATTATACGGATTGCAGTGATTATTCTGAAGAGAAAAGTAACGGAGCTCAGAATTAATACACAGCATTCTAAGGGTGAATGCACTGAAAAGATCTTGCCTATTAGTTCCATATACCATCTTTTTTTGGGGGGGGATGACAACTCAGTGGTTAAAGACGCTAAGTTTGTCAGCTGGAAAGTTTGTCACCTGGAAAGTTTGTCACCTGGGTTCGAGACCTGAGTTTTGTGTGATGGAGTGAGCTCCCGTTCCTTGCTCCAGCTCCTACCCACCTAGCAGTTCAAAAGCAAGCAAATGCGAGTAGATAAATAGATACCACTTCGGTGGGAAAGTAACAGCGTTCCATGCTCCTCGGTGTTATAATGCTGGCCACATGGCCCCAGAAATATGTTCAGACAACGCTGGCTCCTTTGGCAATGGGATGAGGAGATTGGGGTCATCCTCTTGACTTGGTCACAATTGGACAGGGGGAAACCTTAACCATTCACCACCGGTTTGGTGACATGATATCGTCAGCACTACCGGCTCGGCAGAACTGGGCGGAACTGGGAGGAAGCTACCACTGGCGCAGTACACACCAAACTCATGCATCACACAGAAAAAGGAGCCTTTTGAAGGTAAGTAGAATAGCGAGGGGGAGAACAGCTGTGCCGCGCGATTTAGATTAGCTAGAAAGCAGGATTTCCTGCTTTGTAGTGAATATAAATCACACAGTACAGCTGATCGTCAGAAATACCGCTTCACACGAACCGGTAGCACTTTTTAAACTACTGGTTTGCCTGAACCAGTGCCAACCGGTAGCATTTCACCCCTGATCAATGTGTATCAGTGTGTTGATGTGGGTGTTTGTACATACTTGTGCATGAGTGATTTTCCACCTCTCTTTTTCATCTACACCCCATCCCCCCCCCCACTTGTACTATTTTTACCCCCTTTCTTTTAGAGTAATCAAAGCCTCTCCATAACCTTTTCTTCTTTTCTTCTAAAATGATGGCCCAAATTTCATTAAAGGTTGTACCATGACTTCATTCTTCTGTTCCTCCTTCTCTCCACAATCTATATTTTAACCTTATGGGAGATCCCTTGAATTGATTTCGCTTTCCGAGGCATCATTCCGATTATGAAATATCGGTTCCCCCCGGGAGAGTTCTTTTGCGAGGGTCGCCTCTCCTTTTCCCTACCCCTCCCATTAAAAATATCTCCTCAGTAATTGTCTGGTATCTTCCGACAATCAATGAGACTTTTCTGCCTCTTAGCATCAGACTAAAGAGAAAAATATAATAGGTGGTCATATCGCTTTGTGCAACGCCGACGGAAGGAATACGTGTTTTGAGGTTCGTACAGAAGATATTCAGGAGGAAAAAAAATCTGAGGGTAAGGCTAAGCATTCACGCGGGACAATTTCTTGCTTTCTAAAGCTTGACTCACCAAACTGCAATCACTAATGAATACAGGTAGTCAGTGATGAAATCCAATTTTTTTTACTACCGGTTCTGTGGGCATGGCTTGGTGGGCATGGCAGGGAACAATACTGCAAAATCTCCATTCCCTCCCCACTCCTGGGGGAAGGATATTGCAAAATCTCCATTCCCACCCCACTGTGGGGCCAGCCAGAGGTGGTGTTTGCCAATTCTCTGATCTACTCAAAATTTCTGCTACTGGTTCTCCAGAACCTGTCAGAACCTGCTGGATTTCACTCCTGGACTACCTGTATATGTACACCACCTTTCATTCCAACTTCACCTCTCCTGTTTGTCTCTTGAAAGTCATTCTTTTCTGATTCTTGCGCACCAATGAACCACTGTTTCCCTTCCCTTGCAGGATCAGCCCTCTGTCCTTTGAGCCACCCGCTTGTTTCAAAATCCACATCGCCTCAAAGTGGTCAAATGTCCATCTAAGTATGGCATCACCTTGGTGTGTCCTTTGATCAAGTTTCACCTTTTATTTCTTTCATTCCAGGAATGGCTCTTCACCCTCCCCTTCCTCCCTTCTTTCCTTCCTTCCTTCTTTGGCTGGCTTTCTGTAAATGCGTTCATTTTTCAAGAGAAAAGATTAACAATAAACAGGTGCAGTTAATAATATCCTCCCTCCCTTTGAATTAAGCCGTATAATTCAGGATATTAAGAATTACATTTTAAGGGAAGGGAATTAGTCCCAAAGGTGCTTTTTTCAAGAGGCAACTGGTCTTTCTGGTTTTTCTTTGAAGACATTTTGCTTCTCATCCAAGAAGCTTCTTCCGCTCAATTAGATTTCAAGGGAAGGGAATGAGACTTTAAGGGAAATGGCAACTAACAATAGCAAGTAAAATGAGCTAGAGAACCATGATCACCAGAGATCCATAAACATCCAGATCAGTGGTGGGATGCAAATTTTTTTACTACCGGTTCTGTGGGTGTGGCTTAGTGGGCGTAGCATGGCTTGGTGGGTGTGGCTTGGTGGGCGTGGCAGGGGAAGGGTACTGTAAAACCCCCATTTTCCTCCTGATCAGCTGGGATTCGGGAGGCAGAGAATAGATGGGGGCGGGGCCAGTCAGAGGTGGTATTTACCGGTTCTCCGAACTACTCAAAATTTCTGCTACTAGTTCTCCAGAATTGGTCAGAACCTGCTGAATGCCACTTCTGATCCAGATAGAACCGAGTGGGGCTTCCATCTCTTATCGGTTTTTCCTTTCATGGCACCCTTTATAAAGCAAATTTCTTATTGATTTCCTAAAACACCATAGGCTACTTGAATGTAAAACAGTACCCATCTCTAAATAAGCCATGGGTTCCATACAGTAGGGCTTGGATTATGTTCTTAGATTTCAAGGACAATCAGTTCAAAGTGATAATGTAGAAGGAAAGGGAGATTATGGTCACCAAAGCCTCTGGAATATCAGTGGCAGAATCTCAGGCTGAATAAATGCTAATGCACCTGAAAGATTAGATTAAAAAAAATTATTTTAAGGAAAGTCCTGTTCAATGCTAGGCTAATGGAGATGCGAGATACATAATCCATCGCCTACATTGTTATCCAGCAATACAGCAGTGGCCAAAATTGTGGAAACCTTTTGGGAAAAGTGTATTTTTGATGGCTAATAACCACCACTTTTTTTGGAGTTTCAAGATAATCCTATTCCACTGCTGAAATGGCCTGGGAATAACCCAGACCTTAATCCAATGGAAAATCTATGGAGCCGACTAAAGAAACCTGTTAGTCAGAAGTGACCCAGCAATAAAACCCAGTTAATAGAAGCAATTCATCAATCTTGGTTTCACATGATAGCAGCTGCAGAACTCAAAGACTTGGTTCACTCCATGGGAAGACGTTGTAAGGCCGTAATTCATGCTAAAGGTTACCCAACAAAGTATTAACTGACATGGTGATAATTTTTGTATATCTCATTTTTTCTACATGTTTTACTTTTCTTCTTTATACTGTAACTGCTATTCTAATAGGAAATCCTTCATAAAAGTTATTACATTACATTCTTGATTCAATGATCTTTCCATTAATATATAATTTTATGGTACTACTCCCCATAAAAAGTGGTGTTATTAGCTCGTGTTAGAAAATACACTTTTCCCCAAAGGTTTCCATAATTTTGGCCACTACTGTAGTTTGACAGTTTGCTAAACTGATGAAGCCAAGGTTCAGCAGATAATAGCAGCCTGCAAAAAAAGAAAAGAAAAAAAAAAAGAGAATCATGCTTTTATTTTTCTCTCTGGAAAAAAATGCTGCTCTCTACGAGGCGTTTCAAAGGTGCAGTTGACATAAATAACTACAAAATGACCTCACCCATCGCGCCGGAACCTATAAATACAATTTAAAGAATTGCAATAGCTTACTTTACAGGAATGGCTTCAGAACGCTATTCGAGAGAAGATTAGGGATTGTTTGCAAGCCAATCTATGTTTCTTTAGGGAGAACGATCCACAATATTATACAAGCTTGGTTTAAAAGACATTCTTGCTCGGGTGGATCTTGGAGGAGCCCCAGGGATAAAGACATATAAGAAATCTCCACAAATCTTTATGGGAATTAATTTGCCAGAGGCATCCAAACAAATGCTTTCACTGCAGATCCAACAGTATGGAGGAAAGTCCGTCTGCTTGTTTGTTTTTTCTAGGGGAAAAAAAATTATAACCCAAAGACCTAAATAGAATGAATGGGTTTGAACGTTGCATGCAGAAATTGGAGGTGTTCATGTTTCAAACATGTATATTAGATATCTCTTGTTGGAAGAAATATCCATCTGGTTCAGTTCCAAGCAGGTACAAAAACACTGGAAACATGGAGGCTGATGGGAAAGATGGTTTAATGGAGCAGAACCATCAAGCCCATGGTCCTGTTGCAGTTGAACACATCGAGTGGAGAGTGAGGGTTATTTATGCCCTCTCTTGGGCCTTGCCCTTGAGCTCCCTGTTCCTGTGGCAAGCGCATGTATTCTATTGGTTGCTGTCAGACTCCCATGGGGCTATGCAGGGGTCATAGCTGAGGTTGTCTGAGCTCCCAGGTTTGGTTGAAACTTGGAGGATGATGATGTAATGGAGAGGCTTGTGTTGGGCAATTCCTATTGTGTCTTAACGGCTTTGTCCTGGTTTGGATCTTGAGGGAGGCCTAATTCAACCCTGAAGCTAAAGGTCCTTTGTCTTGTAGATAGGCTGGCCCAGTCCTGCTATTAAGGGGCCTTAATAGCTGGGGCTATTAAGCAAGGTGAGGGCTGCTTTCCAAGAGCATGTTTCTATCCTTTAGGGAAATATAATATTCTGCCTTTTTAACATTTCTCAAAATGTGTCATTCTTCTAGAAGAGGAGTGGGTGCTAACTTTCTACCCTCTCTAATATAAAACCTGACTGTATAGTCAATGAGCTACTTGGTTAACATCGAATTTGAACCAAAGGTGCTTCCCCCCCCCCCCCAAAAAAGGTAACTGGGCTTTTGTTTTCCTATGAAGATGTTTTGTTTCTCATCCAACTGAAGCTTCTTCAGTTCTTCAGCGTCTTCTGAACTGACTCAATTGTATTTATTTATGTCTAAATATGCAAGGCGATCAAACTGGTCAGTCCTAGAGGAGATCAACCCTGACTGCTCTTTAGAAGGCCAGATCCTGAAGAGAAAACTCAAATGCTTTGGCCACCTAATGAGAAGGAAGGACTCCCTAGAGAAGAGCCTAATGCTGGGAACGATTGAGGGCAAAAGAAGAAGGGGGCGACGGAGAATGAGGTGGCTGGATGGAGTCACTGAAGCAGTCGGCATTAGGTTAAATGGACTCCAAAGGATGGTAGAGGACAGGAAGGCCTGGAGGAACATTGTCCATGGGGTCACGATGAGTTGGACACAACTTCGCAACTAACAACAACAAATGCCTAAATAGAATAGAAGAACATTTTCCTTCAGATAAGACTTACACTTCCCTATTTCATATGTGAATTGGAGTGGAGGCTTCTGAGAATTTGAGGATATATTGTGCAGTGCCCTGCTCATCTCAAGGAACAGATCTCCAATCCGAAACAAGTCTATTTCGGGCTTGTCCATTTATTGCCTTTGAATAGCATAAAGAGGAGGCTGCCATGTTTGAATGGGTAAAACAGAAATGATGGCTTGGAGATGTTTAGCACAGCTACTTTTTTATCATCTTTACTCTTCGCCTAGAAAGGTGAAAGGTCAGAAGGCCATCTTGGGATGGGTCTCTTGAGGCTGAAAAAATGAGCCCTCCTCTAGTTCACAGGCAGATTCCTAAACGTACAGGTACTCCTCTATGTATGACCACAATCGATCCCAGAATTTCGGTTGCTAAGTGCAACATTTATTAAGTGCAACATTTGTTAAGTGCAACATTTACCCACCTCGGAAGTATGGAAGGATGAGTCAACCTTGAGCTTGGTGAGATATGAACCGCCAAATTGCAGGCAGCCGGCAGTCAGCAGAAGTAGCCTGCAGTACTGCACTCTAACCACTGCGCCATTGTGGGGTTATAAATATGAGTCGGTTGCCTAACCTCTGAATTTGGATCATGTGACCATGGGGAATGCTGCGATGGTCATACGTGTACAAAATGGTCATAAATCCCTTTGTTTCAGTGACATCGCAACTACAAACAGTCACTAAATGAACTGTTGAGGACTACCTGCGCTTGGCTCTCAACCAGTGATGAAATCAATTTTTTTTTTACTACCAGTTCTGTAGGCATGGCTTGGTGGGTGTGGTGTGGCATGGTGGGTTGTGGCTTGGTGGGTGTGGCAGGGGAAGGATACTTCAAAATCTCCAGTCCCTCCCCACTCCTGGGGCCAGCCAGAGGTGGTCTTTGCTGGTTCTCCGAACTACTCAAAATTTCCGCTACCAGTTCTCCAGAACCTTTCAGAGCCTGCTGAATTTCACCCCTGCTCCCAACGTCCTGAGACTATTCTTCCTCAAGGGAGAAACTGATTCCGTCAATTGCCCGCTTCTCTGACTGAGAGATGGACATGAGAAACAGCCTTGTTTCAAAACTCTGGGTCAACAAACATTGATCAGGAGAAAGAATGAAGGTGGATGCCTCTTGCCCAGGGAAAATGGTGAGCCGAAGTGATGCTTCATCACCTGGCCCCAGGGGAGAGGCTCATATTTCTCCTTCGTAATGGAGAATTTTATCTTTTGGGGAAGGGAGAGTTCATTTCTGAAAGCGGCAGAGAAAACGGTGGGGTTGCCAGTGTCCAAAAACAGGTGGTGAGAATTCCTTGCCTTCTTGGTGTATGCATCGCTTGGCAGACGAACAGTCTGCGGGAAACCTCCTCCTGCTCCCTCTTCCATCAATCTTGGTTTGATTACTAGTTTATTGAGTTGCTTGTACCTTGAGAGATTAAAAAAACACAGCTAGGTGTGAGTGAGGAATGAGGGGTTGCAGTCTGCTCGGAATATAAGTCAGACATCAAAAATAGCTTTTGAAGTGCAGGAGAATCGAGCCCTCGCTTTCTCACCCCGGCGGATATTGCCAGAGGCAAGGAAGCGGAAGGAAAAGCAATATTTGCACTGTGCAAAGGCCACATCCTCTTATCTGAATAGCTATCTGTTCTTGAGGAATCGTGGATCCCACCTGTTTCAAGCCAGACGTCGGCCTGAGGGCTATCAGATGGGTGGTGGAAGAAAGGACAAATCCACTTTTCTTTCCTCCTCTGGTCTTGGTTTTTGTAGACAAGGCGCCTGCTGCTTTCTGCTACTAACTAAATGAGTAGCTCAGGACAACGACAGATTAATGGAGGAAGCAGAATGGCCTTCTGTTCTTTGTAGCACGAGAAGGACTCCTGCATTTCTCCAGAAATGGTTAAGGGGCACCAAGGGTAGAACCAAAAGGACAATGAAACAGAAAGGTTTCCTTCTGTCTTGAAAGTTTTCGTGTTTAAAAGAGTGAAGAAGAGCCACAAAGATGATTAGGGGACTGGAGGCTAAAAACATGTGAAGAACAGTTGCAGGAATTGGGTATGTTTAGTTTAATGAAAAGGGGACGTGGTGGCTTAGTGGCTAAAACACTGAGCTTGTCGATCGAAAGGTCGGCAGTTCAGCGGTTCGAATCCCTAGTGCCGTGTAACAGGATGAGCTCCTGTGAGTTGTCCCAGCTTCTGCCAACCTAGCAGTTCGAAAGCACGTAACAAACGCAAGTAGAATCCCAGGAAGCAAAAAAATTTGTGCTGTTGCAGCTGCAGTATAATTTACCACATGTTTCATAAGACTTCTCCACCGCTCAGCCTTGATGAGATGCTATCATGCAAGCAAGCAACACTTCAGAAGACTGTTGCTTGCTTGCATGCAACTGTCTGTTTGGAAGACAGCAGGCCAAGGTCCAGAGCTGAATCAGGGTTGGAGTGGATGGAAGGAAGAAAGATCTTTACTTTTCCTCCTGAGGAGAGGAGAGGCACGCCGAAAATATTCATATGAGTAACAGAATAACAGAGTTAGAAGGACTTGGAGATCTTCTAGTCTAACCCTTTGCTCAAGCAGGAAGCTATATTAGTGATGGCTAACCTTTTTTTTCCTTGGGTGCGCATGCCCACACCCTTAGTGCAATGCCCCCCACCCCTGTGCCCCGTTTTGGGCCTTGCAGCCCTCCCTGAAGCCTCCTGAGACCAAAAACTCACTATTGGGGGGATACGCAACTCCCGGGATGTGTATGCGCCTCCTGCATGCACAGCAGAGACCTGAAAATCAGCTGGCAGGTGGGAGATGCATGCGCATGTGTGGTGGAGCTGACCTAGAGTGATGGCTTGCATGCCCGCAGAGATTGCTCCGCATGCCACCTGTGACACCCGTGTCATAGGTTTGCCATCACGGCCCTATATTATTTCAGACAAATGTTGCCCAAACTCTTCTTAATTATTATTATTATTATTTAATTTGATTTATATGCTGCCCTTCTCCAGAGACTCAGGGCAGCTTACAATGTGTTAAGCAATTAATAAAGCAATAGCAATAGCGTTTAGACGTATATACCACTTTACAGTGATTCACAGCCTCCTGTAAGCAGTTTACAGTCAGCCTCTTGCCCCCAACAATCTGGGTCCTCATTTCACCCACCTCGGAAGGATGGAAGGCTGAGTCAACCTTGAGCCGCTGGTAAGATTCGAACTGCCAAATTGCAGACAGCCGGCAGTCAGCAGTAGTAGCCTGCAGTACTGCACTTTAACCACTGCACCACCTAAGCTCTTCAATCAATCAATCAATCAATCAATCAATCAGTCATTCAATCAATCAATCAATAAATCAGTCAGTCAGTCAGTCAGTCAGTCAGTCAGGTAGTTCACTGTTTCAGAGAAGACAAAAAAAGTATTCTTTGAAACTTTCTCTGAAAAATCTCTCTCGGAGTCATTTCTGCCAAGGCCAATTTTTGTGAGAATTCTCTTTGAATTGTTTCTACCCTTTGGGATGGAAGCAAACAGATATTTGTGCATCACTTCTGGGAACCGGTATAAAATTTGGACCACATTTCATAGATGCCTCTGTATTACTGGGCTAATGACCACCGTCCCTGGCTAGCCTTGATCCTGTTTTCGTTTTCACTGAAGCCAAGTTTCCAAGGAAACCGTAGGATTTCCCTAACATATCTGTTGAACATCCATCAGGGATGTTTTGGGGAGGGGGAGGAAAGGGGGGGGGAAACACCTAGAAACCAGATTGCAAAAGGGAGGACGGCATCTGTGCTTGCGTTCGGCTGGATTCCTGAAGCTAATTAATATTCACGGGCAGCTAACAGAAATGAGAACTGCCACCCCTCTTCACCTCAGTTTTAATTACAACGTCAGTGTTGGAGAATTCCTTCCGGAGGGTTCCCCACCTCTCTGACAGCCGATTTCTGACTTACACTACCTCACCTCCCTACCCTGTCTGCCGCATTCTCGATTCATGATCTGCTGTCATTATGTTGTAATTAGTCTAATGCATCTTCACTCTGCAGCTCTTCCCTGCGCTCCGGGGGGGGGGGCAGTTGTGAGAGGGAGGAGGAGGAAAGGAAAGGGAAATGCAACACCAATCAGATCAGGCAATTAGGGAACAGAGATGTTAACATAAGCTATGAATTTTTTCTTTCTTTCTTTCTTTGTCAAATATGTGTAAGATAACAGATATAAGCATCCTGTTTCTCTGAAAATAAGACCCAACCGTAAACTAAGGCCTAGCATGATTTTTCAGGATGTTTGTAATATAAGCCTACCCCAAAAATAAGCCCCAGTTAAGATTGTCAGCAGATGGAGGCGTTTAGTACTGTATTTTCCCCCAAAAATAAGACCTAAGTGGAAAATAAGCCATAATGCGTCTTTTGGAGCAAAAATAAGACCCGGTCTTATTTTGGGGAAAACATGGTATAAACATGACTATGAATACAGGAAATGGATATGAATAAATGGTGACAGTAGGACGGGAATGGAAGGCACACTTTGCTTCTCATCTGAAGAAGCTTCTTGGATGAGAAACGAAAATGTCTTCAAAAGAAAAAAAGCAAGACAGTCCAGTTGCCTCCTGAAAAAGCACTTTTGGGACAACCATGACCTGGATGACTGAGAATCTCTATGGGCTCAGAAAAATGTACGTATCTCTTCACTACACATTAAACATTCCCTGGACTCCACAAGGTGCCTTTGGAGATGTCTGGTCTTTGTTGTCCCAAAAATGCTTTTTCAAGAGGCAACTGGACTTCCTTGGTTTTTGTCTGAAGACGTTTTGCTTCTCATCCGAGAAGCTTCTTCAGCTCTGACTGGATGGTGGGGAAGGGAAGGATTGATATTCCTTGCAGACAGATGGTCCTTTGCATCCCTTTAGAGGGTCCTTGAAGCACTTGGAGCTTCATAAATCTGTGTCCTCAGGGTCACCTGAGTAGCACTCCTGGTTTCTGTAGTCTGCATTTTTTTCCTCTGGAAATCCACTCCTACTCTCATGCCATTCACAGGGTGTTCATCCCAAATTGTATAGCTAAAAGTTTGTCATCCACAGAATGTTTGTCATTCTCAGTCATCCACATCCTGGTTGTCCCAAAGGTGCTTTTTTCAGGAGGCAACTGGATTTTCTTAGGTTTTTTTTTCTTTTTCTTTTTTTTTAAAATTAGATTTATATGCCGCCGTTCTCCAGAGACTCAGGGCAGCTTACAAGCCGTTAAGTAATAGCCTTCGTACTTTTGTATATTTTTTATACAAAGTCAGCTTATTGCCCCCACAAACTGAGTCCTCAATTTACCTACCTTAGAAAGGATGGAAGGCTGAGTCAACCTTGAGCCTCAAACTGGTGTAATTGCAGACAGCTGGATGTTAATAACAGGCTATTCAGCCGGTTGAGCTATCTGAGGCTCTTCTTTGAAGATGTTTCACTTTTCATCCAAGAAGCTTCTTCAGCTCTGACTGGATGGTGTGGAACGGGAGTCATTTGCATCAATGTGGGAAGCCGGATTCATGAAATGACTGTGTGGCTTACTTCACAACTGCAGCAATTGGCTTAAGAACTGTGCCCCCCCCCCAAAAAAAAAGAATCATAAATTGGATGCAACTCAGTGGTGGGATTCAGCCAGTTCGCACCTATTCGGGCGAACCGGTTGTTAACTTTCTAAGCAGTTCGGAGAACTGGTTGTTGAAAGAAATCTTGTTTTTTTCTCACTTTATCGCTAATCCTGTAAGGAAGGCAGGAAGGAAACATTCTGGTGGTGTTTCTAGCCTAATATTTATTGCCTTGCTTACAGAAACTGCCTCTCCAGTTAACCCTGATTACATTGTAACAGCTAAGGCGAAGCTAAGGCGAAGCTAAGACGAAGCGCCGATCGATGACGTTGAGTTGGCCACACCCACGTGGTCACATGGCCACCTAGCCATGCCTACCCAGCTGGTCATTAAGGCAGAGAACCGGTTGTTAAATTATTTGAATCCCACCACTGATGCAACCCACTTTATTTAGCAATAGAAATTCTAGTTCCAACTTTGCTGGTAAGTAAGAAGATCAACTGTAGGGCAAAACTGAGCTTTGGATTTGATTCTACCACAAAGCCGTGTCTTGAAATCACACTCCCTGGGCTCACACAACAGCTCTTCTTGGCAGGGCTCCACTTCATTGTCCCCCACGCCACCCCACCCCGAAGCAAGAAAGACCTAATAAGTTTCCATTACTGTATTTTAGGAGAATCTCAAATAGCCTTACCGTTTTTAAAGATCTATTATGTGGAGAAAAACTCATCTTCCTTTCTCTTAAATATAGTCTCTTTACGACACCCTTGTGGGACAAGTTAACTTGAGGAAGCTACTGCCAGGAACAGTTAGCTGTCCATGTATCTTTCCCACCCGATAAGCCACTGAAATTGTGGGGAATAGGTTTATGTAGGTTGCCGTTTGCAGAACATATTAAAATAGATTTATGTACTTTGTGCTGGGATGTAGTGTGCAGTCCCAGTCATTTTTAGCGTGCTGTCTAAACTAGGCCCTCATGTACAGCCAACGTGCAATTTATTGTTTTGCACATTGCTTTGTGGGTGAATGCAAGCAGGGTTCCAATGGGTTGTGTAAATCAGGGGTCTCCAAACATGGCAACTTTAAGACTTGTGGACTCAAATTCCCAGAATTCCCAGAATTCCTCAGCCAGCCAAGACAACTGTAAGACTTGTGGACTCCAATTCCCAGAATTCCCAGAATTCCTCAGGCAGCCAAGACAACTTTAAGATGTGGACTTCAACTCTCAGAATTCCCAGAATTCCCCAACCAGCCCAGATAACTTTAAGACTTGTGGACTTCAATTCCCAGAATTCCTCAGCTAACCTTGCGTTTTGTGTGAATATGATTTTGAATATGATTTTTGCACCGGTCACTTTCTTTCAGCTCTGGAAAGGAGGCAATGGTTTACCCCTTTGGAAAAACCTTGCCAAAAAAACAGCTGGGACAATCGTGTTGTCCCAGCAGTTTTGAACAGAAACTGGACGATTGAACAGAGGAAAAAATATTCAGTTTTACTTTTGCATCTGACTGCAATGTGGATCTCATGCTACCTTTCCTCAAACAATGCCTTTTTTTTTGTTGTTTGGTTGTTTGTTCCCCCTTGAATAGGAATGACAGAGGAAAGTTTCTTTCCAGAATTTATGCAGCGTAAATGAACACGGAGCCAGTGTTAAGTTGCCAGCCACGTTTTGCAACAGGGTGTTATCTGAGCCCAGCTTCGTAGAGATCTTAATGGCTCTGGTGGTTCTGCACCTTCCCATTTATCATAAGATTAACACTTTTATTATTATTTGAGGGAAAACAACAAGCAACCGCCCCTCGCCACGAGCGCCATCGTGGTGGCTGGATAAAGAAAAGAGAGAGAGAGAGAAACAAGAGGCGTGCTTCACTTTTCGAAAAGTGCTAAAAATACAGTTGGACACCTTGAGTCTCAAGCTGAGTGATAAAATAGACCATGTCGATGGAGGCGCTTTTGCAGCTGCCATCCGCGCTCATTCATCCTGGCACCCCTTGTCTTTCTTTCCCCATCAAATTTAGCAACAAAGTCAGCACTGTCAAAACCCCAGGAACTGGAGGGGCAGGAGGGAAAGCAGAAGACAAACCCAAAAATAGTACCACCCGTCTCGGGCTATATTTACAGCAGAGCAAGACGGTATGATCCCGCGGTGTCAGAAGGAAATGTATGAATAGAGGGTCTTATTGAGAAAAAAAAACAAGAGGCACGCCTGTCCCTGGCTTGCCATGTATCTCCCTTTCACATGCAAGTGGACGTACATTAAGGCAGAGAAGAGGAACAAAGGAACGTTTTTTTCCCTCCAAAGCATACAGTGGATTGTATTTTAACGAACTCTAGGAAAAAAATAGTTACTCTTTGGTGGAGAGAAAAAGAGCTCATGCTGCCATGAAAGAAGGCAAGGGAAGGAAGGGAAGGGAAGGAAGCAGGGATCTGCTCATTTAAGGGATGCAAGAAGTCTATGGATTGGGATGGGATGGAAAGAAGGAAGAAAGAAGGAAAGGAGAAGAAGGAGGAAGGAAGGAAGGAAGGAAGGAAGGAAGGAAGGAAGGAAGAAAAGGAGGAGAAGGAGCAAGGAAGGGAAGTGTGACAGGAAGAAAGGAAATGGGAAATGGAAGGGAAGGGTGGGGAATGGAAGGCAAAGGCAAAGGAAAGAAGGAAGGAAGAAAGGCAGGCAGGCAGGCAGGCAGGCAGGCAGGCAGGAAGGAAGGAAGGAAGGAAGGAAGGAAGGAAGGAAGGAAGGAAGGAAGGAAGGAAGGGGGAGAGAAGGAAAGGGAAGAAGGAGATGGGAGGAGAAGGAGAAGAAGGAGAGGGAGAAGGAGAGGAAGAGGAAGAAGGAGGAGGAGGAGGGGAAGGGGAGAAAGGGGGAGGAGAAGAATGAAGGAGGAGGAGGAGAAAGAAGAAGAAGAAGGAGGAGGAGGAGGAGGAGGAGGAGGAGGAGGAGGAGGAGGAGGAGGAGGAGGAGGAGGAGGAGGAGGAGGAGAAGCCCTTATTCTATATCTACTGTGTGTTTTCATCTGATGACATGTTTTGGAACGTGCTAATATAAAACCTTACGATGAAAATTTTGAATTGACTTAATCACTGAGGACATTCTACAATACCCGATAACAAAGTATAAAGCTCCGATTAGTGCCTGACCTTCGCACCTTTTGCCGTGAATTAAAAACTTGGATTTTTAAATCCCTCGACCAGGACTGATGGGGTTTTAAGGGTTAATTTTTAATTTTTTTTAGATTTTAGATTTTATTTTGTATTGTGGCTTGTGTTTTTATTATTGTGAGCCGCCCTGAGTCCATTGGGAGATAGGGCAGCATATAAGCCAAATAAATAAAATAAAATAAATAACACCTACTGAGGAGTTTCATGCAAACACTACTTGAGCTAGCGCCCGAGTATTTGCTTAGTGCTAATGGAGACATCAATTGAGTTAACTGAACAATTACACACACTTGGAGTATTGTCATGATGTGTAAGAAACACTCCCACCAAGAATGGAAAGGGGAGGAGCGGAATGCTCCAATCCCATGATAGTTTGTATTGCAAATATTAACACAGCAAGTTGCATGTTTTCAGTTATGCACAAAGGACATTTTGTGCTCAGGAAAAAATGTCCCAAAGGTGCTTTTTCAGGAGGCAACTTGGACTTCCTTGTTTTGTTTTTTGTTTTTCTTTTGAAGAGGTTTCGCTTCTCATCCGAGAAGCCTCTTTAGCTCTGACTGGATGGAGGGGGAATGGAATAATCTGCATTCCTTGCAGACAGCTGGTCATTTGCATTCTTTTAGAGAGTCGTTGAGGCCACGTGTAGGTTTATCTGTATCTTCAGGGTCACCTGAGTAGAGCAAATGGTTCCTGTAGTCTGCAATTTTTTCTGGAAATTCATTGATACTCACACACCTCCAAGTGGCCTAAACGACTCTCTAAAAAGAATGCAAATGACCAGCTGTCTGCAAGGAATATAAATTCTTCTATTTCTCAATATCCAGTCAGAACTGAAGAAGCTTTTTTGGATGAGAAGCAAAATGTCTTCAAAAGAAAAAACAAACAAACAAGAAAGTCCAGTTGCCTCCTGAAAAAAGCATTTTTTCAGGAGGCATTTGGGACATTTTTTCCCCCACCACCACAAAAAAAATTACGAGGGAGGGTTTACAGAATCAGTTTCACTCAGCAGAGCTGCAGTCAAAGGCTTAAATGAAAAAGGATGAGTAGACTTAGATTCTCCAAAAAAGGACGAGTTTGCTTCACTGAGTCCCATCAGTCAATGGAGCTCATTCCCTTCCCTTTGCCACCTCGGCGGCTCTCTCCCTTCTAAGTGATCGATTGTGAGGATAAGACTCTGATGCTATGGAAATTGCTTCATTGTGACAGAGCTCTCGGCTGGAAAAAGTGATGGGCAGCTAGAACAAGCAGCACAAACTTGCAAGGGCCAAAGAAGAAGCCTGGAGATAGAAGAAAAAAAATATATCTTGCATTGCCATGCGTGGAAGTCATCATTCTTCAACCAGCAGCAATACTGGCAGAGTTTCTGGAAGTTGTAATCTCCCCCCCACCCCTAAACAGTTGAAGAGTAGCAGTTGACTATTATCGGTTTACTAGCGCTAATAGATACTAGCACTAGTAAGTTTCATTGTTATATATTTTGCTTTTACCTTTGGTTGCCGTTAACTTCATATTTTCTGTCCTGTTTACCACCTGTCTCTAGGCTGACTCCGAACTTGTTGCTTCTAACTTCCTCAAAGTGGACCTTTTCTGGGATGGAATGTGCAATGGAAAAGCAGTGGGAGGGGGTGTTGGCAACCCAGAGTTTTCCAGAAAGAGGTCCAGATTAAAAGATAGTTGTCCAGGGAGTTACACCCTGTAATCTCTCAGGATATATCTAATAAATTAGAAGGTTATAGCTGTAGTCTGGCAAGATTCTGTCCATTAAAGGTAAAAGTTCCTTTCACACATACGTGCTAGTTGTTCTCTACTCTAGAGGGTGGTGCTCATCTCCATTTCAAAGTCGAAGAGCCAACGCTGTCCGAAGATGTCTCTGTGGTCATGTGGCCAGCATGACTAAATGCCGAAGGTGCATGGAATGCTGTTAACTTCCCACCAAAGGGGGTCCCTATTTTCCTACTTGCATTTTTTACATGCTTTCGAACTGCTAGGTTGGCAGAAGCTGGGACAAGTAATGGGAGCTCACCCCGTTACGCGGCGCTAGGGATTTGAACCGCTGAACTGCCAACCTTTCAATTAACAAGCTCAGCATCTTAACCACTGAGCCACTGCATCCTTTGAACTATATTTCCCATCAAATGCATTTTTTATGTGCTTTCAAACTGCTAGGTTGGTAGAAGCTGGGACAAGTAACAGGAGCTTACTCCATTACACAGCGCTAGGGATTCGAACCGCCGAACTGCCGACCTTTCTGATTGACAAGCTCAGGTCTTAGCTGCTGAGCCACCGAATAAAGTATTGGATTCAATTGGATTTCACTGATTCCTTCTCCCAACAAACATTTCCAAATTACATGTCACTAGCATACAAACAAGAATGGCTGGGTAATCTGTTCATGGCCATTTTTATTTATTTATTTGTCTCCCACCTTATTTTTACAACTAACTCAAGGTGGCAAACATATCCTTCAAATACGCATGAACACTTTACTCTCCCTATATTCCCAAAATAACAACCCTATGAGATGAGTTGGGCTGAGACAGAGGGACTGGCCCCAAAGTCACACAACTGGCTTTCATAACTAAGGCAAGACTAGAACTCACCATCTCCCACTTTCGAGCTTGCTGCCTTAACCACTAGACCCAACTGCTTCTCCTTTGTACAGTTCTTCCCATTGCTGCCAAGGAGATTGAATACAAAGCAGAAATCCACAACGGTGCGATCATGATTGACATCCCTAAGGAAAGATTTTGGAGGGTCTCGAAGATTCCTCAGTTTTCAGTCTCAAGGAAGCAGAGGTCCCCAACCATCGGAACTGACAAAATAACAGAACACATAGTTAAATAATCATATGCTAGATTAGTGGTGAAATTCAATTTTTTTTATTACTGGTTCTATGGGCATGGCTTGTTGGGCATGGCAGGGGAAGGATACTGCAAAATCCCCATTCCCACTCCACTCCAGGGGAAGGATACTGCAAAATCTCCATTCCCACCCCACTCTAGGGGAAGGATACTGCAAAATCCCCATTCCCACCCCACCCTGGGACCAGCCAGAGGTGATATTTGCGGGTTCTCCAAACTACTCAAAATTTCCACTACTGGCTCTCCAGAACCTGTCAGAACCTGCTGGATTTCACCCCTGTGCTAGATGATAGAATGACTTAGACTCAAGAAAACCGCCACCAACACTAGACCAATTTCATATCTTACTGTTTAATATCTACTGCAATCCCTTGCCTTTTGCACGCCTCTATTTGTTGCTGCTGCACGGAAATGTAAAACCGACAACGACTAATTTCACATAAAGTTAAATAGGCATGTTACAACCAAATACCGATGCGGTATTGGCCCAAGGCTACAGTCACATCTGCTCAGATGTTATTGGCATGCAGACAGCTAGGAAGGAAGGAATGGCAGGATAAGACACTGGTGGTGGATGGCAGCCACTTATGGACCTATTTGTTCTGTCAGAAGCAGTGATGGTATTTTAAGAAGTGTCGTTCTCTGCAGGCTGCATCTGAATTTTAGTTTAAGAAAGAAGGAGCATGAAGTGTAATGAGAAGCAAGCAGCAAAGACCATCTTACCTGCTGCTCTTCAACAAAGCTGGAGGCCATGTTTAGCTGATGACACTACTTTCTCCAAGTTGGCAGCTTCCAGATGTATTGGTTCTTCAAGAAGTCCCAAGCAAACTGTCTGCTCACATCTAGGATGGCACATTATGTGAAATCCCAAACCTGAATTAACGAAACACCTGGGCTGCTTTGTTCACGTGGTACCTGAACAAATAAACAAGATGATGTTTTAACATGATGGCCTGATTCACATGGATCAGGGTTCTCCCCACATGCTGAACCCCACCCAAGGGATTTAAATCCATTTTAGCCTAGTGCACTGTATGTCGTATAAGTCCATCCCTCTGAAGCAGGGGTGGGATTCAGCCAATTCGGACTGGTTCGGGCAAACCAAATGTGAATTTTAATTTGGGTCACCAAACCAGTACTTGCAAGGACTGGCTGACCCTGCCCACCCCACCCCACCCCTCCCAGGAGTATCCACGCAGCCCATTTTGGATGCCAGGTAAGCGCAGGCTCTAGACGGGCAAAAAATGGGCCTATCGGAAGTACCAGTAGTTTCGAAAGAGGCCTGTTTCTGGCCTCTGGAGGGCTTCTAGAGCCCAGAGGCTCAAGGAAATCCTCAGGGGCCTGGGGAGGGCAAAAATGCCCCCTCCCCACTGTGATGCAGGAAGCCGACTAGGCCACGCCCCCATGGCCATGCCAACCCAGCAATTGGGCAGAGAACCGGCTGCTAAAATTTTTCAATCCCACCCCTGCTCTGAAGTATCCTTGCTGTTGGCGGATCTGATTCCACATTCTGCCTCTCAATTTGGTCCTTGAGAAGGAAGATGACAAGCAAATCTTGGGGATGATCATCATGTTTGAGATGTGTCCACAGCCTCTAATGATCCATAAACTGATAAGAAAGGCAATAAGCCTCCAGCTGTTGATCAAGCACTGAGCTTCAGTTTTGAGAATATAAGAACTCTACTGGGTCAGGCCAAAGAACTATCTCAGGGAAAAACAACCTTGATGCTCTAAATATTTTTGAACTATAGGTAAAGGTAAAGGTTCCCCTCGCACCTATGTGCTAGCTGTTCCCAACTCTAGGGGGTGATGCTCATCTCCGTTTCAAAGCCAAAGAGCCAGTGCTATCCAAAGATGTCTCTGTGGTCATGTGACCAGCATGACTAAATGCCAAAGGCGCACGGAACGCTGTTTCCTTCCCACCAAAGGTGGTCCCTATTTTTCTACTTGCATTTTTTACGTGCTTTCGAACTGCTAGGTTGGCAGAAGCTGGGACAAGTCACAGGATATCACCCTGTTATGTGGCACTAGGGATTCGAACTGCTGAACTGCCAACCTTTCGATCGACAAGCTCAGCGTCTTAGACACTGAGCCACTGCGTCCCTTGAACTATATTTCCCATCAAATATAGACAGCATGGACATACAAGAGGTGATGAGATCTGAAGTCCCAAAACATTTGACCAGCTACTTTCCCCCCTTTTCTTACTCTGACTGATCAGATGCATCTGAAAGGTTCACAAGACAGGTGTCAGGGGCTATGGATTTTTCCCAAGCCACATCCCTCACCCATTCTGGATTTTTGCTTTATTTATCCGATTCCCAAAAATCCAGCGAAGAGAGACTGAAAGAGTTAGGTATCTTTAAGCTTGAGAAAATATGACTAGATGAAATATTCTTTGAACACTTGAAAGAATGTCCTACAAAGGAAGGTTAGGACCTGTTTTCTCGTATATAGGGCAGGGCATAGAATAGATGTTTTAAGCTACAGGAAGACAGATTCTGACCAGATGTTAGTAAAAAACTTTGACAGTTAAAGCACATCCACAGTGGAACCAATGACCCAGTAAGATGGTGAATGTATTCCAGGAAGGTTAGACTGTTTAGATTCTTACTCTGGGCAGAAGGTTGGCCACAAAAAATTATTTTATGGCTCTATTATTATTTTTTTTAATTTGATTTATATGCCGCCCTTCTCCGGAGACTCAGGGCGGCTTACAATGTGTTAAGCAATAGCCTTCATACTTTTGTATATATTTATACAGAGTCAGCTTATTGCCCCCAACAAACTGGGTCCTCAATTTACCCACCTTAGAAAGGATGGAAGGCTGAGTCAACCTTGAGCCTGCCTGGGATTGAACTCACAGAAATAACAGGCAGCTGGTGTTAATTGCTGCCTTTAGTCTCTCTCTCTCTCTCTCTCTCTCTCTCTCTCTCTCTCTCTCTCTCTCTCTCTCTCTCTCTCTCTCTCTCTCTCTTTGATGAAATTAAATCAGGAAGAACATCTGCCATACTTTCTCTGGAATTTCATATGTCTTAACTCTCTAGCTATTTTCTTCTATTTCTGTACAAATCTCTTTCTAATTGTTTGTAAACTAAGATCTTGATAAATCAACAAAGCCAGCGAAGAGGAAATAATGGAAATGACTAACGTTCTCTGCGTGATCCTTACAGGTGCAAAATGTTTCTGACTCTAGAGGTACACGAAGAGCGAAGCTGTAAGAAAAAATATCCCTTCTGATACTTACGTTTAACAAAATAGGCATTATTGCATATTAAAAAGAGAGGCACTTTAAGGATGCTTCCAGTAAGCAGCAAATGTTATGAACAATTAACAGTTAACCATAAATCAGGATGTTCCATCAAGTATCAACTATCAGATTTATGGAGAAGGATGCTTTCTAAAATTACTGCCTCGCGGGATTATAAACTCATAAATTAGGGATTGAAAATAAACAAGCCATAGGAAGGGCTGCCAAAATTGTGCGAGCTTTCCTCGCACAAGCACGAAGCTGAAGACACCAGCCTGAAGATGACGAGTGAGACCTCGTCGAAACGTCGACAAGATACTCTCAATCTTACACAGGAAAAGATCCGAATACACCAAAACTTGCATACCTCTACCCGTGAAAATCTATGAAAACATATATATATATATGCTTTTTTGCTTTGCACTTTCCACTGTGCCAGTTCTGGAATGGCAATTTATTCAGACGGCCTCCCTTTTTCCTTCCCAAAAGGTCACCCTATTGACTTAACTAAATTGAGATATCTTGCACAATACAGTAATAACGGTGATGGGTAGAGGGGGGTGAGAGAAGGGAAGCTGTGAGTTAATAATCTGATAATCTACTTGGCTGATCAAAAAGCAATAAAGTCATTAGTTTAATTAAGGGGCAAGAAGATTTAATGAAACATTGGTGGCAAAACAAAATTAAACATTTAGGAGATATTAAAAAATACATATTAGCTCATCCGGCGATATTGATTCAAATAAGGGCTTGCGGGAGCCAGGAGAAGGGAGGGGGGAAGAAAAGATCCAGGTTTCCCATTTATAATCAAACAAAAAAATTCAGGATATCTAACATTGGACAAGCTTTGCAAAAAGAGATTATTTTTTTTTTCTCCAGTGGAAGAGAAGGATACAGTTCAAGGTTCTCTCTCTCTCTCTCTCTCTCTCTCTTTTCTTCAAAATATTTTTGCTAATTCCCTTGCTGGAGTGCCAGGGAAACAAAAAAAAATGCCCTGTGTATTATAGAACAATATTAGTTCTTTTCTCCAAGGTAAACCACAGAAAAGGATTGTTTTAATTTGCCTCCACCGTATTGTCTAGGGAAAAAGAAAGACACGCACCCGTAATATTTCACATTTCATGCAACACCTTGAAAATGCATATTGAAAGATGAATTGAAATGCATTTTTGGCAACCCTCTTTCGCACAAAGTGTGTTCTCAGTGGGGCATCTGCTAACTTCTACTCGTGATGCACTGGCCAAAGTTGCAAACCAGGAAGGGTGTGTTAAAGTTGTGTGTGCCTCAGTTTCCCACGTCCATGAAGGACTACAGCAGTAGTGGGATTCAAATCCCGGCGCTACCAGTTCGCTATTGGTAGCGCACAGGCGTACAGACGGGTGAGCTTGCTTCGCGGGCGTGCGGCACTTCTACACATGTGCAGAAGCTCCTGTGCAAACGCAGAGCATTTTTAATGATGTCTGGATGGGTGGGTGGAGCTTCCCGCTGCTGCCGCTACCGATTCACCCGAACCAGGGCGAACGGGAGCAACCCACCACTGGACTACAGGTAATCCTCGACTTACAACAGTTTGTTTAGTGACCATTCAACATTACAACGGCATTGAAAAAAGTGACTTATGACTACTTTTCACCCTTGCAACCATTTCAGCATCCCCATGGTCACGTGATCAAAATTCAGAGGCTCAGTGACTGACTCATATTTATTTATTATTTTATTAATTAAATTTATATACCGCCCTTCTCCTGACGGACTCAGGGCGGTGAACAGCCGACTAAAAAACCAATACAAAAAAGTTAAAATCGTACTAAAAACAAATATAAATTAGGCTGAGAATTTAAAACAGAATAAAACTCTAAAAATTTTAAAAAGTAGAAGGGATCAGGCAAGTCCGGCAAGTTGGAAGAGATAAGTCTTCAGAGCCCGACGAAAAGTCCGGAGGTCGGCAATTGTTCTCAGTTCTGGAGGAAGATCGTTCCAGAGGGTGGGGGCTACCACAGAGAAGGCTCTCCCCCTGGGGGTCGCCAGCCGGCATTGTCTGGCTGACGGCACTTTGAGGAGGCCCTTTCTGTGGGAACGAACCGGATGGTGGGAGGCAATTGGTGGCAGAAGGCGGTCCCATAAGTACCCTGGTCCTAAGCCATGGAGTGCTTTAAAGGTGATTACCAACACCTTGAAATGCACCCGGAAGTCAACTGGCAACGCACCCGGAAGTCAATCGGCAAAATGACGGTTCCACTGTCCTGGGGTCATTGCAATCCAATTTTGCGACCTTCTTATAAGCAAAGTCAATGGGGAAGCCAGCTGCGCTTAAGAACTGCAGTGATTCACTTAACAACCGTGGCAAGAAAGGTTGTAAAATGGGGCAGAACTCACTTAACAACTGTCTCGCTTAACAATAGAACTTTGGGGCTCAATGATGGCCACAAGTTGAGGACTGAAAAACCAGCTCCATCTTGTTTCTCTTCTATGAACAGTTAACCTAGCTGGTCAATGTTGAGACCTAGCAAAATTCGCTTAACCAATGTTTCGTTTAACAACGAAAATTTTTGGCTCAAATTTTGGTCGTAAGTTGAGGACTCCCTGTGCTTTTTATTCTGTTTCTTGTCCTCCTTCACTTCTTCTCTACATCTGATCACAGGGAGATATAAAACACGGTTCCAATCCAACTAGTCCTGATTGTCATTGGAGACAAGGGGCTTGTTAGGAAGTGATGAGAAAGGATAAATCACATTTAAGATGAATGTGCAGTTAATTTCACTGATAATGGCAAGAGCGTTATGGTTAAGTCATGTTCAAATAGGTTTGAAGAGACGCCATTTAGTGAGCTCCGTCGGAGGAAATTAACTGCATAAATGTTTATTTCCTTTAATAGACCAGGAAAATGATTTGGAGGGAGGGAAGACGTGTCCAACAGAATTCTCTTCTGTCTAAAAATAAAACCTCTTAATCTTGACGTACATAAAAGTAAGAGAACATCTAAGCTTCTTCCTGTATCATTTTTTTATATAAAACATTCATTGATTAATCATTGTTTCATTCAATGAGTGAGCATTTTGTCGTGTGAAGCCCTGCCTCTCGAATAGAGTAGACAAACTCTGGTTGGTTTATTACACTCAAACTTTGACTTCTGGAATTGACTTATCAAGCAAGATTTTTTAATTTATTTATTTGTAAATAACATATGAGGTAATAAATATAAACATGGATTGGATACATAAAATAGATACAAATAGAGGAAACTTTAGGCATGCTGGTGCTCTTATGCATGCCCCATACAGACCTCTTGGAAATGGGGTGAGGTCAACAGTAGACAGCCTTAGGTTAAAGTTTTGGGGGTTTGGGGAAGAAACCACAGAGTCAGGGAGTGCATTCCAGGCATTGACCACTCTGTTGCTGAAGTCGTATTTTCTGCAATTGAGTTTGGAGCGGTTTAC
Source organism: Coluber constrictor foxii (assembly GCA_038048745.1). NCBI lineage: Eukaryota > Metazoa > Chordata > Lepidosauria > Squamata > Colubridae > Coluber > Coluber constrictor. Next base: position 38,378 of record JAWJVD010000192.1, read on the forward strand.
CTTGAGTGTGTATCTACTGTGTGCTCGCGTATTGTTGTGGTTGAAGCTGAAGTAGTCATTGACAGGAAGGACATTGTAGCAGATGATTTTATGAGCTACGCTTAGGTCATACCGAAGGTGGTGTAGTTCTAAGTTTTCCAAGCCCAGAATTTTAAGTCTGGTGTGAGCAGAGGAGTGGAGGACTCTTCTTGTGAAATATTTCTGGACACGTTCAAATGTATTATTGTCCGATATGTAGTGCGGGTTCCAGACAGACTCCAAGTGTTGTGGTTTTTAAGGCCTGTTGTAGGAAGACAGCCAATTACGGAAGATCCGGTTAAACAGCTCGTGAGTTGATCTCAGTTAATCTGAGACGTAGGCTGGGAGATGAGGAAAAGCTGCAGGGTACCCATGTGGCATGTGAAACTTTCCAAGTTTGATTCGGGACAACATTAGATAGCGATGGTGGAAATACCTTAGCAGAAAGTTTGCTATGAAAGTATGTGGAACTTCCTCTTGTCATTATGTAGAACTCTTTTCCAGTTCCAGAAACAGAAGAGTCAAAGTTCAGGCTCAGAACACATAGCTCATATGAACAAGGTCTCAGATTTAATCCTCACAATCTCCAGGTTTTTTTGCACCCATGTCAGAAGCAACGAGGCGCTTCTAGGTTGAAAGGATTAGCTGGTGACATCCCCGTTGCTCCCCGTTGGATGTTCCTTTCATGCCTCCAGCAGGAACTGGAGTGAAGGACAGGAGCTCAACCCTGCCCCATGGCATCTCTTGAGTCTCCAACATGGGCTTGGTAACCTCCTGCCTAGCGTTCCAACCACTTGAGCCCCACTTGAGCTCCACTACCTCCAGATAGAACCTAGGTACAGAGTCCTATCTGAACCCTAGTAAGATGAAGTGGACTGGCTTTCATCAACCTCATCTATTGGGATCACAGTTCCTACAATTTCTATGGGTTGTGCTAGTTGGAATTCTGAAAATAATAGTGCACAACCCCCCGCACACCTGTTGTCTATGTAGATTGTCAATCATCCAAGCCATGGTTGTCCAAACAGTTGCCCCCTTGAAAAAGGTGCGCTTTTCAAAAGGTGGCTAGACTTTCTTGGATTTTTTTTTTCTTTGAAAGCATCTCGCTTCTCATCCAAAAAGCTTCTTCAGTTCCTGAAGGTGTTCTGACCTAAGCTTCCTTAGAAAGTAGACAGCACAAACTTAGTCCTGGCAAACCTCTTTAATTCATACGGCTGTAAATTACTTTCATGGACACAAGGCTTGATAAACAGTCTTTCAGAGGAAGGCTATCAACACCCACCTATCTCACGTGGAACGCTGCCAAAGAGCTAATTGCCAGATGCAGGGCAAGGCCAAACTTGGCACAGAGTCACAAACAGAAGTTTCAAATCTTGAATCAGCCGGATGAACTAATTGCTTCCTGCAAAAGCTCACATCTTGTTCGCTTCTCTTTTATGTCTTATGGGAGGGGCCAATCATCTCCAAGCCTTACTCCCAAGTTGACCCTGTTTCCTTAATTGTTCCTGTCTCCTGGCAACTCTGTGCATGCGCACACTGGGAACAGGCTCACGCTATTCTTCTGCCTCACTGATGTCAGATTCTCGAGACTCTGGAGGCAGCAAAGAACTACCAGGTGGCCTAGGTCCCCTTCTCTGTCTCCGACTCAGAGCCCTCATCCGAGCCTGCCCCAGACTCCAGGACTGGCCCACGTTCCTCCCCAACCTCCTCACTGTCCGAATCTGCTGCCAGCTCTACTGGCCACTGGTGGGAAACAAAAAATGGGATCCCAGAATGGGGAAGGTTTGATGGTTCTGTTTTGAGAAACTTGCTGAACTTAAACTGGTGGATTGATGGTCTAACTTAGGACAAAGCAAACCTCCAGGTTTGCTACCTTCGTGAAATGTAGGTCTTCGTTTCCACCTCACCTATAGAAGTGACTATATTAAAGAATAAACATTGGGAAGAATATTCCTGTGACACATTTAAGTGTGCCACTTTGTCCTTTATTCTCTGCACTTTGCAAATCTATGTCAACCCTTGTGGGATCCATAGACACAGAAGGACATAATCTTATAAAGCATAATTTTATTTTTCTGCCAGCCTATAACTTTTTATGTAGCATGTAGGAACACACCTAATGAAATCTACCATAATAAATGGTAGGGGAAGTGTGATATTGTGGAGTAACCAAAGGGAAGAACTCTTCAGTACCATAAAAGCTTGCAGAACAGTGGCTAGGATTTGCCGAGGTCTCAAATTATGTCTTTTTCTTCATCAGAGTGAGTTTCTTCCAATACTTTCCATTAACTATAGCTTATGAACTAATACATCTATGTCTGTTTTTATTTCATTTTCTGATGCACTCCAAACCTTGGGGGAAATTAGCCCATTTTCATATCCTCCCCTTCCTGGAAATTAACACCCACCTCTTGCCAATCAGAATATTGAAATCAGATGTGCATTATTGTTCCATAACCAAACTTTGCATTCACATTCATTTTCCTGGTGGAGTTTAATCTGGGGGCTTGGACAATGCCAGGTGACTGATCAGGAAAATACCAGGAATCAAAGAAGCCTCACCACCCACCACCATCCTCTTGCTTGTTGGAGAAATGTTACATATCAAATGTTTATCTCTAAAGAGTTAAGGAGGGTTGGAAGACGGAACCCAAAGACAGCATGTTCACAGGCCAGAGACAAATAGAAAAATCCCAAACAGCTAAAAGTCAAGTTCAAAAGCATTGGAGATCAGAAGATCTAGAGACAAAGGGAAGAGCAGCAGAAAAAGGAAGAGAGAAAAGAAGGGTGGAAAGAGAAGAAGGAAGAAGACAGGGAGGGAGGAAGAAAAGGAGGATGGAAGGGAGAGAGAAAGGGAAAAAGGGAAGGGATGTGGAAAAAGAGAAAGGAAGATGGGAGGGAGGGAGGGAGGGAGGAAAGAAGGAAGGAAGGAAGAATAGAGGCAAGGAAGGAGAATGGAGGGAGGGAGGAAGAAGAATGGAGGGAAGGAGGAAGGAAGGAAAGAAGGAAGGAAAGAAGGAAGGAAGAATAGAGGCAAACAAGGAAGGAAGAATAGAGACAAGGAAGGAAGGAGAATGGAGGGATGGAGGGAGGAAGAAGAATGGATGGAAGGAGGAAGGAAGAAGGAAGGAAAGAAGGAAGGAAGGAAAGAAGGAAGGAAGAATAGAGGCAAACAAGGAAGGAAGAATAGAAACAAGGAAGGAAGGAGAATGGAGGGAGGGAGGGAGGAAGGAAGACGAATGGAGAGAGGGAAGGAGGAAGGAAGAATAGAAGGCAGGAAGGAAGGAAGGAAGGAAGGAAGGATGAATAGAGGCAAGGAAGGAAGAAGGGGGAGGGAGGGAAGGAAAGAAAGAAAGAAGAAAGGAAAGAAGGAAAGAAGGAAAGGAGGAAGGCTCTTCTCAGTTTTCAGGATTGCCATTAACGCAAGAGAATCGCAGCAGACTCATAAAAATGGGCAGCGTCTCCTATCTCGGATTTGCACAGGCCCCTCTCAATAACCCAAAGCCGGCCCTCCTTGTAACGCAATCCCCTTGAGCTTTAGAGTCTTTCAAGTGGAATAAAGATGTTACTGTAATGACAGTGAATGTAATGAGATTAAATGTACTCGGGAGCGAAGGTAAATGGCTTTACATCAGAACGAGCGTCGGAGCCCAGGTTCTGTATAATGAAGACAAATGAGATTATTGTGGCTTTTTGGGCTGCGCTTCCTCCAGTGAATGGTGGTCACCGCAGGGGGGAAGCGCCTCACAACAGGATTGCGAGGAGCAGCAAGATTTTTCATGGGGGAAGATATGAAAAGTGCCTCGCCGTAAAGAAATACAGGGAAATTGGTTCGCAAGAGCATAATTGTGTCCTTGTTCACACATTGCGCTAAATCATCATTCCTCATCTCGCCGATGTCAATTCTTCGGTTGATCAGCAATGGCCATGCTGGTTTGTGGGTCCCTGGCTGCTGAATTTCATACATCCGAAGGGCACTCAGATTTCGGAAGGTTGTATTAAGAAATTGGTTTCCTGCAAATAATTGTTTAGGACAAGCACAGCAAATGCGTTGACCCTCCACAATATGTTCAATAAATTTGCTATCGTGATTATTCTGGGGACTGAACTTTATCTCGCTGGTTAGGGTTTTCACTACCCGATTATTATAATTAATGCTTGGCAATTTTGTTCACGGACATATTAATATTATTGGTATCGCTGTCTTATTGTGTCTTTTTTGTGGATGTGTCACCCTTACGAATTTATGGGATGGCCGCATTGGCAACCTACTGTGACTCTGAATAGAGTTGCCTATGCATAAATTGAATTAATATGTGGATTATAAAATACACTTAGAACTAAGGAGAAATTTCCTGAAAGTAAGAGCAATTAACCAGGGAATAGCTTGAGTCACTGGAGGATGGAGCATCCAGAAGGGTTTTAAGAAGAGATTGGGCAACAACTTGTCTGAAATGATATAAGACTAGGTGGCTCAGTGGCTAAGACACTGAGCTTGTCGATCAAAAAAGTCGGCAGTTCGGGGGTTTGAATCCCTAGTACAGGTCTCCTGAATAAGCAGGGGGTTGGACTAGAAGACCTCCAAGGTCCCTTCCAACTCTGTTATTCTGTTAAAAGCAACTAAGTATATCGGTCTTTCTCTATCTCTTTGATTCTTCAACAAAGAATGAAAAAAAAATGGATGTCTTGTTGACAATTTTGACCACATCCCGGCAATATCCCTAGCCCTTGGCACATATTCATAGTTGGTTGTAAATAGATGGGAGGAAAGTTGTGAAGAAAAAGAAAAGATCCTTCTCTCTAGGAATCTGCGTCCTGGTTTGTTCAAGCCAAAGATTATTAAGCATATCCTCTGAAACATACAACAAAGGACATTGAGCAAGTTGTATGCCTTGTAGAACAAGGGTGCGAGGGTTCAGTGGCTAAGACGCTGAGCTTGTCGATCGAAAGGTCGGCAGTTCGGCGGTTCGAATCCCTAGTGCCGTGTAACGGGGTGAGCTCCCGTTACTTGTCCCAGCTTCTGCTAACCTAGCAGTTTGAAAGCACGTAAAAAAATGCAAGTAGAAAAATAGGGACCATCTTTGGTGGGAAGGGAACAGCATTCTGTGTGCCTTTGGTGTTTAGTCATGCCGGCCACATGATCACAGAGACGTCTTTGGATAGCGCTGGCTCTTCAGCTTTCAAATGGAGAGGAGCACTGCCCCCAAGAGTCGGGAATGACTAGCACATATGTGCGAGGGGAACCTTTACTTTTATCTTTATGCCTTGTAGGGTTATATGTACCCCACCCTATCTGCCATTGAGTTGCTCTTGGTCAACCTTCCCTGGTAAGACTTGATGCTTCCAAATCAATATTCCAAAAGGACTAGCTCTTCTTTACTCTCCTTTTCAATCTGGAGAACTTCATAACTCTTATTTGATTGGCTTTAAAATCTCAAAGTGAAGGAAGGTTGCTGTGAACTGAAGCTTGTGTGCCATTTGTTATGTATCAGGGTGATTCATTTCAATCAGCATGCATCCCCTTTCTGAGATTCAAGGTAATCTGTTGTGAGTCCTCAGGGTTGCCATGGTTTCATTTCTTTGTTTACACATATACACACGCATGAGTGTGTATTGGTATATCTAGGAAGATGCATTGTTTCAGACCTTCAGAAGATAGAGGGTTTTTTTTTAAAAAAATCTATTTGTTCATAAAACAAGGAATAGTCTTCCTTCCTTCCTTCCTTCCTTCCTTCCTTCCTTCCTTCCTTCCTTCCTTCCTTCCTTCCTTCCCCTTCCTTCCTTCTCTCATTTTCCTTCCTTTCTTCTTTATTTCCTTCCTTCCTCTCATTTTCCTTCATCTCATTTCCCCCTTTTCCCCCTCCCTTCTTTCCCCTTCCTTCCTCTCATTTTCCTTCCTTCCTTCCCTCCTCTCTTTCCTTCCTCTCATTTTCCTTCCTTCCTTCCTTCCTTCCTTCCTTCCTTCCTTCCCTTCCTTCCTTCCTTCCTTCCTTCCTTCCTTCCTTCCTTCCTTCCTTCCTTCCTTCCTTCCTTCCTCTCTTCCTTCCTTTCTTCCTTCCCCTTCCTTCCTTCTCTCATTTTCCTTCCTTTCTTCTTTATTTCCTTCCTTCCTCTCATTTTCCTTCATCTCATTTCCCCCTTTTTCCCCTCCCTTCTTTCCCCTTCCTTCCTCTCATTTTCCTTCCTTCCTTCTTGTCCTTCGTTTCATTTTCTTTCCTTCCTTCTTTCCTTTCTTTCCTCTCATTTTCCTTCCTTCCTTCCCTCCTCTCATTTTCCTTCCTCTTCCTTCCTTCTTTCCTTCCTTCCTTCCTTCCTTCCTTCCTTCCTTCCTTCCTTCCTTCCTTCCTTCCTTCCTTGATTTCAATCTTAGGGATGTTGCTCTTTCTCCAATCTATGGATCTTCCAGAAAAGTTGAGATCCATCATGCTCATTCTAGAAATGTTAGTCCCAACCCAGTAAAGGACACAGGATTAGGACAAACTGATTAATCTTAATCAAGGGAAGCTTCAAACCATTATAGTTAGGAACAGGCTGTCCATCTTTGTGAGTTTGAGCTGTATTATTTCCTATTGGCCCACCCATTAGCCATTAAAGCAGAGTTGGAGAACTATTGCTTTAAAACTGTACCTTAAAAGCAACTTGCGGGAAGAATATCAATTTACTTAACTGCTGACCGTATGATCTTATGCAAATTATTTGTCGGTAAATATTCCCAACCACTACACAACAGCTTTTGAGAAAGAAAAAAAAATCCTCCAAAAGTCACTTCCCCCTTTCTTTTTTTAATTAAAGATTAGGGTAGGTTCGGCTTTATTTTCCCCTTTGAAGTAGGAGGATCTATTTATCTCTTGTCATTTCCCTGCTGAGATAAATTGATTTAGCTTCTTCAAAGAATCTTTTTCAGATTGTGGAATAAGTATCTCCTAATATTTGTTGCCTGCAATTAAAAAAACAAAAAATCCAATCACTCAAAATATGGTTTTCCTCTATTCCCAGCAGTGTCTTGCTATACTTAACATGACTTCCCTGCTTAACTGGTTAGAAGATTAAACTCAATAATACCATTTATTTCAATAAATAAGAATTTATGAAATCTTTTCTGTGTCTGCTAGATGAATCTCTTTGATAGTTTCAATATGCTTTAATTCAATGGAAGATAATCTTAGTTATGTTTGCTTATTAAATTATTCTTGGATTTAAACACTTTGACAACTCTGAATAAGCAAGATAAGGGCTTTTTATAGTTGTTACTGGATGAAGTTTTCAAGCAACTTCAGTTAAAGTTAACAAAAACAGTTCTTTTCCCCTTTGGTTTTGATATCTTCCCATCTATTTATATAAAGGAGATAGAACAGATAACAGGGGGGGAAATACTTTTAGAAGAAATATCTGGGCATTCTGTATATGCCTAATTATACTGTCTCTCTTGGACTCTAAATATTGATAGATGTCACATCTGTTTCTAGGCACAATTGGAAGTCCTGTCTCACTTGAACCTGTCAAAGTTTACAGAGTTTCTAGATGTTCAGGTTCTGGGAAAAAGGAATTTCTTACCAACATCTGGTGTACATTTGGTGAGAATTTAAAAAGCGATCTTCTTAACCTCTGGATTTCTAGTTGAAAGAACTCCAGCGAATCCCATTTCGACTAATGTTCTTTTCAGCAGCATGCAAAAGTTCTGTCATTGAGACAGGACTTCTGCCTATAACATAACTTGACTAACCCTGATGATGTTACCTAGTTTGGTAGTGAAACGCCTGCAAGAAAAGCTATGGGTGCTCCATCACTGGAAGCTTTCAAAAAGAGACTGGACAACCATTTGGGCAGTCGTGGTATTCATTTACCTTCACTACCGGTTCGCAGATGTGAGCGAGACCTTCTGCGCATGCACAGAGTGAGAATGATGACGTCCAGGTGGGTGGACAGAGCCTCCCATTGTTGCTACCGGTTCGTCGGAACCGGTTAGAACCAGCAGAATGCCACCACTGATACAGATCCCCTCCAGTTCTATTATTCCATGTTCTGTGATAGCCTCATAGTTCAGTTTGGTAGAATTTCAAACATTTCTGTATAAAAAAAAACTTGCTATTTCAATCTTCCTGTTGCTGGAAGTAATATTTCTGTGAATCATATCATTGTATAATGTCTGTTTTTCAGCTGAATTTCACCATAAAGGGAATGGACTATCTAATCTCGTCACACTAAAGACACCAAACTCCAGTGCAGGAAAACATGACAGTTAAGATCTAATAAAACAGTAACTTAGAGTCATATAAAGCTGAAAGACAAATATTTTGTTTTTTCTTAATGCTTTAAGTGTTCCACATTAATGTTGCTTGAGACAGAATATGTCTATTCCTAATCAATTCCTAATCAATTTAATTATGTGAAACTAGTTGCTATTATTACAACAACAACAACAACAACAACAGGAGGAGGAGGAGGAGGAATTCCTTTTTATAGGAAAAAAAGTGGATTTTAAGTGCTCCTTAATTTTTTTCGCTTAGGCTTAATTTTATACAGAGAATAGAATAGAATAGAATAGAATAATAGAATAGAATAGAATAGAATAGAATAGAATAGAATAGAATAGAATAGAATAGAATAGAATAGAATAGAATAGAATTTTTTATTGGCCAAGTGTGACTGGACACACAAAGAATTGTGTCTTGGTGCATACACTCTCGGTATACATAAAGGAAAAGATACGTCCATCAAGAATCATAAGCTACAACTCTTAATGATAATCATAGGTACAAATAAGCAAACAGGAAACAATAGATGATATTACTCATTCTGAAAAGGACTGTTAATACCAATTTAAGTAATAAATGTATGTCAACCTTCGTAGAAAATTCTGAAGCTTTCAAAACATAATGTGCATTGTAAAAGAATAGATTGTACAGAGTCCTATAGATGATTTGGTTAGTTGGTTCAAGGGTAGATTAAAATAATTGCCTAAGTGGATAGGAAAAGCTGCAATGTTTTCTCTCTTTAGAGGTTTATTTTTTTTAAAGTTTTGCAATCAAACCAAAAGAAATTGAAGTTTTTCAATTAATATTTAGCTTTTCTAGGCAGAAAGTTCATTTCACCACATGAAACACAAAAGCATTTTGAACTGTTTTTCAATCTGTAAGCAAACCTGAGCTACCTTGACAACAAGATGCCAATAAACCTGTAATTTCTATTGCTCACACTTTTTCTCTCCGTGTTATGAGTCTTAGCAAACGTTCACTGCCATAGGCTAATAGTCTGTAACCAACCTTACCTTCAAAAATGTCAAATCAAATGAAAAAAGGAGCATCAGAGAGGAGAATGTTGGCCTTCGTCAAATCCTATGGGGTCATCTCATAGATTCTTCAGATTCCATGAGTTCCTTCTTCTAGAAAAATTAAATTAGAAGCCAGCTATAAGTAAAACTACTTCAATTTCCTGTCCTTCATTACTCATTGCTCCTGGAAAAAAGAGGAATTTTGAGGCTGGTGGAAATTGCTCGTGCATGGTGAAACTAAATCATCTCGTTATGCTACTTTCAAGTTGGCCGCTTAAATCCAATGATAACTTTATCCTAACTTTTCCATCCCAGATCAGCATGGTTCTTCCTCTCACTCATTTTTTTTCCCCAATAAAACGTTGAGTGGGTTACATCATGAACACCAAGTGTCTAATTATAATTTCTTTAGCTACAGTATGTTGATCAGAAGTCTGATGGAACCTTTTCCAGTTAACATGTTATTAAACACATAGGTTTTCATGGGTAACTACTCACACCTTCAGATGTATTTGAGTGGCTAGAGTGAAGTAAGTTTTTAAGTGGGGAAGAAGGGAAGAAAAGATGTTGAAACTTTGGAAAAAGTGCAGAGAAGAACAATTAAGATGATGACTCCTTATGCTCAGTCACTCAGGCACTCGTCACTTCCCGCCTGGACTACTGTAATGCTCTCTACATGGGGCTCCCCTTGAGGAGCACCTGGAGGCTCCAACTGGTGCAGAATGTGGCCGCACAGGGGATTATGGGAGTGAGGGGATGCTCCCATGTGACACCTCTCCTGTGCGAGCTGCACTGGCTTCCTGTGGTCTTCGGAGTGCGCTTCAAGGTGTTGGTTAAAGCGCTCCCTTAACCTTTAAAGCGCTCCATGGCATAGGGCCTGGGTACTTGCGGGACTGGCCTTCTGCTGCCGATAACCTCCCACCGGCCAGTACACTCCCACAGAGAGAGACTCCTCAGGGTGCCGTCAGCCAGGCAATGTCAGCTGGTGACCCCCAGGGGGAGGGCCTTCTCTGTGGCAGCTCCTGCTCCCTGGAACGATTTGCCCCTGGAGATACGCAGGATACCAGATCTCCGGGCCTTTTGCCGTGCCCTAAAAACTCTTTTATTTCATCAAGCTGGACTGGCGTAACCCCCCCCCCCCTTTGATTTTTAATTGTCAATGAGTTTTAGTTGGGATGTTTTTAAATCTTGGGCCAAAGTTGTTAAATTCTTTTAATTTTTTTTAAATTTTGCATTGGAATGTTTTTTATTCTTGGCTGTGCACCGCCCCAGCAGGAGAAGGGTGGTATACAAATGTAATAAAATAAATAAATAAGCAAGTAAATAAATAAATAAATAAATATTAAAGGCCTGGAGACTAAAACATATGAAGAATGGTTGCGGGAACTGGATATGGCTAGTCTAGAGAAAAGAAGGACTACATGAGGGACATGATAGCAGTATTCCAGTATTTGAGGGACTACCACAAAGAAGAGGGGGTCAACTTATGTTTCCAAAGCACCAGAGAGCAGGATAAGAAACAATGGATGGAAACTAATCAAGGAGAGAAGCAACCTGGAATTAACGAAAAACTTACTAACAGCGAGAACAATTAACCAGTGGAACAGCTGGCCTTCAGAAATTGTGGGTGCTGGAGGTTTGTAAGAAGACGATAGACAGTCACTTGTCTGAAATGGTATGGGGGTCTCCTGCTTAAGCAGGTTGTTGGACTAGAAGACCTCCAAGGTCTCTTCCAGATCTATTCTGATTGAAAGATATAAGAGATTGGATTGGATTTTGATGAAGATGTAGCTTTGATGTGAGACCAACATGGAATGTAAGCTCTGCTTCAAAATTCTATTTTGTTGGCTGGAGATTACGCACGGTACAATCCACATGGAAGAAACTTCACATCAGAGCACTGAACTTTGATTGAAGTCTACGGGCTTCAAAAGACAAGCATCACCTGAAGCTGATCAAACACAGGCACCACCTGAGCAGGTGGGACAGTCAGATAATAAGGCCACCACACCCAGTGAGTAGAGGAAGCAGAAGAGCATAGATATTCTATGAGGCTACTTGCCAAGCAAGGGCATAAATCTCTGGATGAAAGGCAGCTGGTTGCAGCTTGATTTAAGAGGCAGCCCTGACCTATAATCCTTTGTTGGAATCAACTGTCTGATCTCTGGCTTCTGTATGATGCTTGTGTGGATTCTTCTTGTGAAATTCTGACCTCTCGACAAGCTGACGACCCTGGCCCGGCTCTTGGAATTCTGGATGGTATTTTGACTATTCTTCTGCGTGTTCATAGTACAGGCAAAACCACTCAGGCAAACTTCTTTCAGACTGTTTTGGTTTGCAATCCTTGTCAGCTTGTCCTCTCTGCAATGTTTGCCTATCTAGTGAGGCTAACATCAGTTTCGCAAAACCATTTTTATTTATTTATTTGTCAAGCATGTATAAGATAACATATATAAGTATAAACATGATTATGAATACATGAAATGAATATGAATAAATGCAGGACAGTAGGACAGGGACGGTAAGTACGTTGGCGCATTTATGCATGCCCCTGACAGACCTCTTAGGAATGGGGTGAGGCCAACAGTAGACAGTCTAAGGTTAAAGTTATGGGGGTTCGGGGAAGTAACCACAGAGTTAGGTAGTGCATTCCAAGCATTGACCACTCTGTTGCTGAAGTCGTATTTTCTGCAATCGAGTTCGGAGTGGTTTACCTTGAGTTTGTATCTATTGGGGGGTCGTGTAATATTGCAGTTGAAGCTGAAGTAGTCATTGACAGATAGTATGTTGTAGCAGATTATTTTGTGTACTACACTTAGGTCGGACTGTACACGGTGTAGTTCTAGGTTGTCTGAGCCCAAAATTTCAAGCCTGGTGGCATAAGGGATTCCGTTGCCAGCAGAGGAGTAGAGGACACTTCTCGTGAAATATCTCTGGACTCTCTCAATTGTATTAATGTCCGATATGCAACGCGGGTTCCAGATAGATGAGCTGTATTCAAGAATTGGTCTAGCAAATGTTTTATATGCTCTAGTTAGCAGTACAATATTACCAGAGAAGAAGCTATGCAAGATTAGGTTAACAACTCTTAATGCCATTTTGGCAAAGTTGTTACAGTGGGCTTGTATACTTAAGTGTTGTTACACTTAAATCATTAGAGATGAGTACTCCAAGGTCCTTGACAGAGTGAGGGTCATTTACAAGATCATATCTGCTCAGCTTGTCCTTCTTCCCTTCAGTGAATTAGGTTGGCCTTTGCCTGATGCACCTCCAAATGTTATCTTACTACTCCATATTTAAAAAGAGAACCCAATCCCTTTTATATAGACAACAGCCCTGCTTATTATTGTCTATTGAGCTAAGGAAGTATAGATGTGAATGTGAATGATCCAAATTTCTGGAAATCGCTCGATACCTAATGTGCTTGCACAGGATCTAATGATGATGATAATAACTGCACATATTGTAAGCTGCCCAGAGTCAGTCTAAAGTCAGGAAGCCTTAATACATCTAATAAATGAATAAATCTAATAAGTAACATGAATAACTAAAACGATATAATATATGAAATCATTGGGAAATATCTTTACTGAGCGTCATAATGGCCTAGTAGTGAAGATACGTCCCACTCAGAAAGTGAGAGTTCAATTCTAAGTAATGGCAGATTAGGGGCAAAGAAAAAAAATTCTCTGTGAACTTCATGTAGGCATTAGAAGGGCATCCAGCCAGTAAACGCTCAGCTCCATACAGTTCTCCTGACTCTATCCTGAATAATTAAAGGATTACAGGATCATAAAAAGGGAAAATTTTATTGGGAAAAATCTTTTTTTGAAGGTCAGAGCATTGATTTTTTTTTTAAAAAATACATATATCCAAAGATAAGAAGCTGTCTTCTTAATTTGCTTTCACCCAGAATTGAAGCAAAGCATTCCTTTGAGATGTTAGACGCTACTCTCTGGTTTGCCAATAATATTCAAGGAAATACAGAAAAAATGTATTTGATGGCCTTGGTTCCTTCTCCTGAAAATGCCACAGTTCCACTGGTTTCTTTGTCATGGCCGAACACATCAGAAGAATGTCTTCTCCGTTTCAGCAAAACTGTTTCCCTAAAGCAGAAGTCAAACCTTGATGTCTCCCCACTCCCCACTGCTCGTCTTGTAAATAAAGCCTTCTAATATCCTGTGGTCAAAGGGAAGCGGATGATTTCCAAAGCTGCTTCTCTATATTGGAGACTGAAATGTGTAGAGAACTAGGCTTAATTAATGGGAAAGGGAGGGGAAAATCCATACCGTAGATATTGCTTTTGAGTTCTTTACTCGCTGGTTTTATAAGGACCAAGAAATCTTGCCTTTTCTTTGATGGTGTTCAATGACCACGATGCCTTTTGTCGCAACGCAGCAAGGACGATCTTCCCCCAAGACTTTTGCCCTAAATCAAAAATCTCAATCCAGTTAAAGACTATCCCTTGTCTCTAAAAATACATACATATATACAGTTACATTACAAAGCATTCACACTCTAGAAGAATGGAATGGAATGGAATGGAATGGAATAGAATAGAATAGAATAGAATAGAATAGAATAGAATAGAATAGAATAGAATAGAATAGAATAGAATAGAATAGAATAGAATAGAATAGAATAGAATAGAATAGAATAGAATAGAATAGAATTTCCTTATCGGCCAAGTGTGATTGGACACACAAGGAATGTGTCTTCGGTGCATAAGCTCTCAGTGTACATAAAAAATACATTCATCAAAAATCATAAGATACAACACTTAGTGATAGTCATAGGATACTAAATAAGCAATCAAAATCATACTAGGAAACTAAATAAAACAATATAAGCAATATAAGCAACAAGGTTATAGTTGTAAGTAGGAGGAGATAGGTAATAGGAAGGATAATCATCATCATCATCCTCCGGATATCACAATTGTGGAGAAGAAAAAAGTGTGGATTGTCGACATTGCTATATCTGGTGACAGCAGAATCGATGAGAAGCAACTTGAAAAAGTCACCAGATATCAGGACTTGAGAATCGAACTGCAGGGACTCGGGCATAAACCAGTGCAGGTGGTCCCAGTGGTACTCGGCACACGGGCTGCTGTGCCTAAAGACCTAGGCAAGCACTTAAAAACAATTGGCGCTGACAAGATCACCATTAGTCAGCTGCAGAAGGCCACCTTAGTGGGATCTGCTCACATAATCTGCCGATACATCACCCAGTCCTAAACGCTTGGGAAGTGTTCGATTTTTGATTTTTGATACGAAATCCAGCATGGTTATCTCGTTTGCTGGGTATATTGTCATTTTTGTGTAGATGATGATAATAATAATAATAATAATAATAATAATAATAATAATAATAATAATAATAATAATAATAATAATAGTAATAGTAATAGTAGTAGTAGTAGTAGTAGTAGTAGTAGTAGTAGTAATGTAGTCTTAGTAAATAGTTTGACAGTGTTGTGGGAATTAGTTGTTTAGCAGAGTGATGGTCTTCGGGGTCTAGTTGTTCTGATGTGTGGTGCTCTATAACGTCATTTTGAAGGTAGAAGTTGAAACAATTTATGTCCAGGATATGAAGTGTCTGTAGATATTTTCACAGCCCTCTTTTTGATTCATGCAGTATACAGGTTGCAGTATATGGAAGGCAGATTGGTAGCAACCTAGATTTCTGCATAAGTATTCCTAGTTACCCATCATGCTCAGCCAAGCTCAAGAGTGTGCATAATCCAGAACCTCTAATGTGTCCAAGAGTCCATGGTTATGTCAAGCAGGGTTTTTGGGGGGCAAGGAACTCTACTAGTTCACAGCCCACATTCATATATTTTAGGAGTCACTCAGTAGTCTGCTTACATCCTGGTCTAACAAGGGATTCTCTGCTTGCTACATGATGAATCCGATTATATATATAGTGATCCTCCCACACCTCAAGCCTATTGCAGCTTTTCTTTTGCTAGTCCTTCAAAAATGAAACCCAAGGTGAGTGGGCAGAAATCTTTGTAAACTAAATTAATGTGTAACAACATTGCTTACGGACAGAAGATAATGCCACAGAACGCTGATAGGCTGATTACTTAGTGTCCACTGGAGATATGAGCTCCATAAATTGCATAAGCAGAGGTGATTCACCATGGAAGGCAGCATAATTTAGCTATTGATTTAGAATTGTGATAAACTGCCCATTACAGTCTTGGGACTGTAAAATATACCAGCAAGAATGTCCACTTATTGCTCTCGGAGTTAAGACCAGCTGGAAGGAGATAAATGTTTCAGAAAAAACAAGAGCTAACATGAACTGCGGGGCAGCAAAACCAATATTCTGGCATTCAAATAAAATCAACTCATTTGACACATACAATTGCCATTCGTTGCCCAAACGAAGATTGTATCTAGAATTTATTTATTTATTAGTTTGTCAAACATGTACAAGATAGCAGGTATAAATATGAACGTGAACATGAACGAAGGAAATGAAAACGAATAAATTGGGACAGTAAGACAGGGACGGTAGGCATGCTGGTGCGTTTATGCCCGTCCCCTTTACGGACCTTTTAGGAATGGGGTGAGGCTCACGGTCGACAGTTTGAGGTTGAAGCTGTGGGGGTTTGAGGCTGTAACCACAAAGTCGGGTAGAGCATTCCAGGCTCTACCAGACTCCAGTTGACCACTCTGTTGCTGAAGTCGTAATTTCTGCAATTGAGTTTGGAGCGGTTTACCTTGAGTTTGTATCTCTTGCTGGCCCATGTATTATTGAAGTTGACGCTGAAGTAGTCATTGACAGGTAGGACGTTGTAGCAGACAATTTTGTGTACTAAGCTCATATCAGACTGTAAGTGGCGTAGTTCTAGGTTGTCCAAGCCCAAAATTTCAAGCCTGGTGGCATAAGGTATTCTGTTGTGAGCAGAGGTGTGGAGGACTCTTCTCGTGAAATACCTCTGGACTCGCTCAATTGTATTATTGTCCGAAATATAGTGTGGATTCCAGGCAGATGAGCTGTATTCGAGAATTGGTCTGACAAAGGTTTTGTATACCCTAGTTAGCAGTATAATGTTACCGGAGAAGAAGCTTCACAGGATTAGGTTAACAATTCTTAGTGTCTTTTTGGCAATGATGTTACAGTGAGCTCTGGGGCTTTGTCTGTCCAAGCAGGAGCTCATAATCCAACAAAGAATGGAGACTGTGACCAAATATCAGGGATGGACCACACACTGCTCTTTAAGTAAGCCAGGAACCCTAGAAGGAGCCATCAATCAGCAACCCAGAATAGTAAATTTGTTAGTATGTTTATTTGGCATGTGTTTACACTTTCCCTCCAGGAGAAGAATATGTCAGGAGAAGAAGTATCTGCTAAATCCAGAGGTCCCAAAAATGCTTTTTCAAGAGACAAGTGGACTTTCTTTGTTTGTCCTTGAAGATGTTTCGCTTCTCAGCTAAGAAGTTTCAGTCAGAACTGAAGAAGCTTCTTGGGTGAGAAATGAAAAGTCTACAAGGAACAACAAAGAAAGTTCAGTTGTCTCTTGAAAAATCACCTTTGGGACCTCCGGATTTAGCAAAATCCTTCTTCTCCTGACTTATTCTTCTCCTGTATGTAAGTGTAAGTAGCAGTGGTGGGATTCAAATAATTAAATAACTGGTTCTTTGCCCTAATGATTGGCTGGGTGGGCATGGCCAGGGGATGTGACAGGCAGTACTCGGCTTCCTGCACCCCCCTGGGAGCAAAAATGGGCCATGGGGAGGCCACCCGCCCCCCTGCCCCTCCCTGCCCCCCTCCACCTCCGCATGCCACATTTTGGGCCTAGTAGGCCTCCCTGAAGCCTCCTGAGAGTGAAAATGGGGTTCAGGAGGATTCCTGGAAGGGGTGGGGCCAGCCAGCAATTTAACTACTGGTTCGGCCAAACCGGCCTGAACCAGCTGAATCCTACCACTGGTAAGTAATATAATTTTTGCTAGGTAGTCCCTGGCCAATCAGGAATTAGATCATTGGGAGTGGATGTTGCACAGCACAAATGTTATTTAAGTAAGTCTGATTAGCTTACTTCTTGCACTGCACAAGGAACTGAATGACAAAGGTAATATATTTGTTTCTGTTTCACTTTCATTCATCTTATTTGATCAGTCCTGAGGGAAAGTGACATCTCATCAGACCCCAGAAGTCTGTTTCTGCAGCTGATCCATCAGAAGGCGGCATTTAAAACAAAGACATTGCGGGAACAAATGTATTTGCTGGACTTGTCCATAGGTGCAAACCTGACCTTTATCCTGAACATTTATTGACATTCTGGTGCTTTGTATCATATTTCCTTCTTGTGTAAAAAAATGATTAATAATAGAAGGGCTTTTTGTTGAAAAAAAACTCTGATTTTCTTCTCCTGATTGGTCAAGCATTGCGTAATTCATAAACTCACAATTCAAAGGACAAAATAGTATCTATGGTTTTATTGTGAGGATCCCTGTGGTAAATTTTAATACTAGAGTAAGGTATCATTTTAGATGATACCTTACTCTAGGTACTCTTAGGTACTCTTAGATGAACATGTACTTACTAGAGTACTTACTCTAGTACTCTAGGTACTCTTAGATGAACATGGTCTGTCTAACAAACCCAATTTTTTAAAAAATCTATTCTGAGATACTGCTAGTTATCTTAGTATTTATTAGCAGACACAAGGAGGATGGAATTGAAACCAGAAACAGGATTAGCCAAGATGAGGTGCACATCCACTCCTTCATTGTCTCTTTCCACACATTCTCAGATTGTCTTCTGCCTGGAGGAAACCTCTTGAAAAGGGTCTGAAATGAGACTTGGGCTGCATGAAATTAGCTCAAGGACCTGAGTTTGCCCATCCTGATATGTAAAAACTCAGTATGCACCGTCTCATATTTGAGTAGACCAGGTTGCCTTGATAGACCAATTTCATTGGAAAAACATTTGATTTCTCCCCTGGTATAGCTGACAAAGCGAGGAGAGCCTGTGGCTTAGAGATTAATACATCTACCTAATATGCAAGTAGCCCAGGTTTGAATTCCAGAAAGGCAGTGGTGAAATTTAATTTTTTTAATTACCTGTTCTGTGGGAGTGGCTTGGCGGGCATGGTGTGGCTTGGTGGGCGTGGCTTGATGGGCGTGACAGGAGAAGGATACTGCAAAATGTGGGGGCAATAAGCTGACTTTGTATAAATATACAAAAGTATGAAGACTATCGCTTAACGTATTGTACGCCGCCCTGAGTCTCCGGAGAAGGACAGCATATAAATCAATTTTTTTTTAAAAAAAAATCCCTATTCCCTTCCCACTCCTGGGGGAAAGATACTGCAAAATCCCCATTCCCTCCCCACTCCTGGGGGAAGAATACTGCAATATCTCCATTCCCACGCCGCTCTGGGGCCAGCCAGAGGAGGCATTTTCCGGTTCTCCGGACTACTCAAAATTTCCGCTACTGGTTCTCCAAAACCTGTCAAAACCTGGTGGATTTCACTCCTGCAGAAAGAGTATGGCTAGCTGATGAGAGCTAAATAGCTTGAAATAGATCTGTACTAGTCTCCCTTTATTTCTTTGTCAGTAAAATATAAATTCAACATAAAAAAACTCAATAATTATTTTATCTGGCTTGTAAAGACGGCTCCATTTTACACACACACACACACACACACACACACACACACACACACACCTCTTCCCTCTTCCTTTGCAGAGAGAATTAACACACCTTATGCCTTTTATAGAATACAAGGATGAGATCAGAGGTGGTATTCAAACGGAACTGGTAGTGGAAACACGGCTGGGCCTACCCTGCCCAACTGCCCCAGTTCTATGCCATCCTATTTAGGCATGTTTTTGAGGCTGGGCACATGCGTGGGAAAATTGGTAATAACAAAATGAGAAACCCACCACTGGATGAGATGCAAACAGCTCAGCAATCACACCCTCTTGCCACACTGAAACCAGCTCTCACAATTTTGCCTGGCTTCCAAACATCAGGACTTTCTTCCTTTCTTCCCTCTCCAAAGACCTTCTGAAGTTAGTTTATGAATTCCCCATTTATTCTCAATGTCCTTGTAATTGACATATATCCATATTAATGGCAGATGAGGGGGACTGTGCTTCGACATTATCTGTGGTCTGGAGAAAGTTTGATGAGGATAAATAAAAAATAACAACGCCGCTTCACTGCACAGAAGAGAAAACAACCCCCTTCCACATTTTTCTAACTAATTGGCTAAGTAATACTTTCTGGGATTTGACTGCAAGCCTTAAAGGAGAAAATAATAATAACAACTGGAAGTTTTCCAGCAGTTCAGAATTGCGGCTGCCCCATGCTGGGAGTTCTGTGGTGAATCACAGCTGTGCTGTTGTTTCCAAACTTCCAGGTGTCGACATATTGAAACTGTGGATGTTTGGCAGCTAATCAAATGGGATGGGAGCTGGTTGGGCACAAATCAACAATAAAATCATATCCTCTTTTAAATTATATATATATATATATATATATATATATATATATATATATAGAGAGAGAGAGAGAGAGAGAGAGAGAGAGAGAGAGAGAGAGAGAGAGAGAGAGAGAGAGAGAGAGAGAGCCTAAAAGATAAATGACTGAGGGCATTAAATATAAATGTGTTTTTCAAATGTATGGTTTGAAAACTGGAGTGCTAATGGCAGATTTGGTGAGTATGAATTTGTAGCTAATTTAATTTAATTTATCGAATTTCTAGTACAGAAATACAGAAGAATGGAGTCGGAAGGGACCTTGGAGGTCTTCTAGTCCAACCCCTGTTCAAGCAGGAGGACAAATAGCTCCAATAGGCAGCTAATCCATAGCAATCGCCTCTTCTAATGGTGGGTTTATGGTATGGCTTATCCCTGCAGGGAACTATGGGAACATTTAGTTGCAGGTTGCCCTTAGGTTTGGCTAAATTTCAGAGGATGTTAGGATCTATGTGGCTTTGAATCTAAATGATTGCAACCACTAATATGAATAGAGCAGTCATGGGATTCAAATCCCGTCGCTACCAGTTTGCTTGAGCATGTGAAGCTTCTGTGCATGCACAGAACCTTCTGTGCATATGCAGAGATGTCTGGGCGGGTGGACGGAGCCAGCTGCCACTGCCCCTACCAGTTCGCCCGATCCAGGGTGTACCAGTAGCAACCCACCACAGGAACAGAGCCAATGGTCTTAGGGGAGATTTCATTAAGAATAATTTAGGCACAATAACATAGCATCAAGGCAGGTTTGGCAACCACAACATTGCCTTTTCGAAATCCCAACCATTTTCCTTGTTTGCTTTATAAATGTCCTGCTGGCCAACAATGCAATCAGCCTGTCAATTCAGTTTTTGGTTTGGAAATTAACTTTTCTCCTTGCTAACTGAGGAAAGTTTAAATGAGCTACTGGTCTAATCCCATCATTTGTTACACGGGTTGTCAGTAATCTACCAGGCCTGAGATCAAATAGAAGCAAAGAGCCAATTAACAACAGAGTATTTAATCTCCTGGTTTTTATATCCTAATGACAACAAGGAAGGGAATAAACATTGCTTAGGTGGGCTCCCAGGAATTCATCCTTGATTGCTACGGCAATAAAAGAAATGAGTTGTTTGTTACCTTGGATCAAGGAGAAGCAGGAGTCTGTAGAAAGTTTATATGTCAGAATGGAATTAAGGAGAAACTTCTTAACAGTGAGGACAATTAATCAGTGGAACAGCTTGCGGTCAGAAGTGGTGAATGCTTCATCACTGGAGGTTCCTAAGAAGAGACAAGAGACAAGAGACAAGTGGACAGCCACTTGTCTGAAATGGTAATCTCCTGCTTTAGCAGGGGGTTGGACTAGAAGACCTCCAAGGTATTGATTATATTGATTATAGATTCCGTTTACTGGAAGGAAGCCTTCACTGGGCCTTTCTGCTAAGCAAACTTGTCTATAGTTGAATGTCTCTGGAGATTCTCAGTCATCCAGGTCATAGTTATCCCAAAGGTGCTTTTTCAAGAGGCAACTGGAATCTTGTACAAGATTCAGCAGTCCATCTGCATTTAAAAGACACACTTTTGAAGTCAGCAAAGTCCACATTTTGGACAGAGAGCACTACTGGTGTGAAAGCGGGAGACCGATACACTCCCACAGAGAGGGCTTCCTCAGCATGCCGTCAGCCAAACTGTGTCGACTGGTGGTCCCCAGGGGGAGAGCCTTCTCTGTGGGGGCCCTTGCCTTATGGAACGAACTGCCCCCGGATATTCAAAAGATCCCCGACCTCCGTGCCTTCCGTCGTGCTCTGAAGACCCTATTGTTTTATCAAGCCGGTCTGACGGGTCAATGATTTTAAATGGGTTTTTTTAAAACGGTTTTAATTGAGGTTTTAATTGCAGCCAGATATTGAATTATTTTAATGGTTTTTAATTTTTGTCCTGTTATTGTTTTAGTATGGCTGTGCACCACCCTGAGTCCTTCGGGAGAAGGGCGGTATAAAAATTCAATACAATACAATACAATACAATACAATACAATACAATACAATACAATACAATACAATACAATACAATACAATACAATACAATACAATACAATACAATACAATAAATAAATAATAAATAAATAAATAAATAAATAAATAAATAAATAAATAAATAAATATAAGCCATCTATGTCAAAATTGAACAGCCCTCTTTCAACTGAGGGGGAGGAATACAACAGCATCTATTTCCAATCTACAACCCAGTTCTTTCAACAGTTCCAAGAAGGCTCCACACCCATTTGCACTACTCAGGTGACCTTGAGGACACAGATAAATCTCCAGGTGGCCTCAACGACTCTTACAAAGAGCGCTAATGACCGGATGACTGCAAGGAATATAAATCCTTCTGTTCCCCACCATCCAGCCAAAGCTGAAGAAGCTTCTTGGATGAGAAGCGAAATGTCTTCCAAGAAAAACCAGAAAGTCCAATGGCCTCTTGAAAAAGCACCTTTGGGACCGTTGTCTACGGTTGCTGTTTTAGAAACAGACTGGGTTTCTAAATCTCTGCTAGATAGTGTTCCGGTTGCACTGATCTCGGGGTGAAGATCTGCTCAAACAGGGAAGAAGAAGTCAAGACTAGGAAGAAAAAGGTCCCTCACCCGATTCATTAATGATGATCAGAGCAGCGAAGCGCCAGAGGTTATCCATCAGCTCCAATAAGACTGCAGTCATGAATTCTGTCTATGGCACTGGTGCACCAGTCCACCCATTTGATGTATATTTTACATTGTTGTTGTTGTTGTTGCTTTGTTTCATCAAAACTAAGGCAACATTGCTTTTTTATATATACTTATGCACTGTGGGTCAGGGTCAGGGTTTGTGTTATGACAAGATGAAGATGTGGATGCTCCAACACTGGGAGGTTTTCAAGAAGAGATTGGGCAGCCATTTGTCTAAAATGGTATAGGAACTCCTGCTTAAACATGGCATTGGACTACAAGCAACAAGCACTTAGACTTATATACCACTTCACGATGCTTTGCAGCCCTCTCTAAGCGGTTTACAGAGTCAGCCTTTTGCCCCCAACAATCTGGGTCCTCATTTGACCCACCTCGGAAGGATGGAAGGCTGAGTCAATCTTGAGCCTGGTGAGATTTGAACTGCCAGATTGCAGGCAGCCAGCAGGCAGCAGAAATAGCCTGCAGAACTGCATTCCTGACCTGCCTGAAATGAAATGCAAGATGGTTCAATCCTAGTCACAGGGACGCAGTGGCTCAGTGGCTAAGATGTTGAGCTTGTCAATTGAAAGGTTGGCAGTTCAGCAGTTAGAAACCCTAGTGCCTCATAACGGGGTGAGCTCCTGTTACTTCTCCCAGCTTCTGTCAACCTAGCAGTTCGAATGCATGTAAAAAATGCAAGTAGAAAAATAGGGACCACCTTTGGTGGTAAGGTAACAGCATTCCGTGTCCCTGTGGTGTTGAGTCATGCCGGCCACATGACCATGGAGACATCTTCAGACAGTGCTGGCTCTTCGGCTTTGAAATGGAGATGAGCACCACCCCCTAAAGTCGGGAACAACTAGCACATATGTGCGAGGGGAACCTTTATCTTACAATCCTAGTCAGTGAGGATGTTCTCTGGAAATTCATTCCTGAACTAGATCATTGGTGGTGTATTGTCAACATCACAGCAAGTGATAGTTTTGTTCTATACTTCACGGTCAGACTTCAGCTGGAACATTATGTCCCATTTTAGTTGCCACGATGCAACAAGGATATTGAAGAACTGGAAAGGCAGGGACCAATGATAGTGAGAAGCTTGGAAGATAAATTGCATGGAGAATAGTGAAAAAAACAGGGCATGTTTAGCCTAAAGAAGAAGTTCAAGGGGACATAATAGCAGTCTTCAAATACTTGAAGAGCTCTTGTGGAGGAGAAGTCTGAATTTATTCTTTGTGGTGGATAAAGATGACAAGAATTAATAATAGAAGCTTTTGAGGTCAAAACTCAAAGAGAAATTTCCTGCCTGGGAGGGCTATTCGATGGAATAACTGGCCTCCTTGAAGTTATAGGAGGTCCATCGCTGGAAGTTTTCAAAAATAGGCTGGACAACTATTTGACTAGGATGGTATTATATGGCAGTGTTGATGCGTGCGGGGTAGCACCGGAACCCGGAAGAGTAGTTCCCCTGAACTTCCCCTGAAGAGCTGAGCTTCCAGTTTCCAGTGAGCACATGCGTGCCGGTCACCTGCTCTTCTGGTTTTTGGAGCGCATGAGCACTCGAAGACCCATTGGCCGGTGCACATGCACACGCTGGCAACTGGAAGCTCTGCTTTCTGGCACACATGTGCGCACCAGGGAGCTGCTCCTCCAGTTTCCAGCATTCCTGCATGCATGAAGACCAGGTGGCTGGTGCACATGTGCACACCAGAACCCAGAAAAGCAATGGGTGATGGCTGGCGTGCCTGGAGAGATGACTCTGCGTGCCATTTCCAGCACATATGCCATAGGTTTGCCATCACAAGTATATGGACTCCTCCTTGAGCAGGGGGTTGGACTAGAAGACCTCTGAGAACCCTTCCAGCCTTATAATTCTATATTCAATGTTATTAAGGAGCCTGGATAGCTCAGCAGACTAAAGCATTGTAATTAAACACCAGCTGTCTGCAATTACTCCACGTTCGAATCTCCCCAGGCTCAAGGTTGACTCATCCTTCCATCCTTTCTAAGGTAGGTCAATTGAGGACCCAGTTTGTGGGGGCAATAAGCTGACTTTGTATAAATATACAAAAGTATGAAGGCTATTGCTTAACGCCTTGTAAGCCGCCCTGAGTCTCCGGAGAAGGGCTGCATATAAATCAAATTTTTAAAAAAGCGTTGGAACTGCCTGCCTTGTGGGGCAGTGGGTGTCCATCATTAGACAGTTAGACATTTCTTGAGGATTCCTGCTGGTCAGAGAATTTGTGTCCTGCTTAAATTGCCCTAGAAGGTTCCTTCCCTGGTTCCTTCCCATCCTATGATTCTATGCGATTCTGTCACGAGCAGCTTTCTGCTGATAAAAGTATAAACTGCATGTGGGGAGAAAATTAAGTAAGGTGCACAAAATGATTGCAATCCGATCTTTAAAATCCCTTAACAAATCCACAACTGAGTGACCGCCATTCATTAAAACCTAATTACTAAAAAAAAAAAAAAAATCAATAGGGCAATTTAACCCCGGTGAATATTTATCATAACATGTCACACATTTGTGTTTTTCAAGAGGAAGGGTGAAATAAAGGGTTTTATGAGCAAGATTTGAACATCGGTCTTCCAAGGACTTCAGCCGCAAGGCAATTAACAAGGGCAATTCGCTCTTAATGGGCCCAAAGGGATACGACAAGGAACAAATTCACTATTGACACAATTCCTGACCAGTAGTATCAATAGTTGTTTGCTGATTGCACATATAACTTGTCGTGGCGGGTCTCGCTGTACAACATTGTAAAGATGTTCAAAAGGCAGGATTTAAGGCTGAGTGGACACCTTTTTTGTGGGTCAAGCCGTACTTTCATTTTAATTGTCACAATATTTGGTAGGCAAGGCAAATTTTAAGGACTGCACAACACAGACATTTATGTGCTAACTTATCAGAGAGGGAAGACGAAGCATGACAATGATGAGTTTGGGAAGGTTAAGATGCAGAATAGATGCTTTAGGACTGTGACGGCAAACCTATGGCATGCATGCCAGAGGTGGCACACAGAGCCCTGCCGCGCCATCGCCAGCTGCTTTTCTGGTTTCCAGTGCGCACATGCATCCTGGCCAGCTGGTCTTCATGGGCATCAGACAGGGGTGGATTCTAAATTTTTCTATTACCGGTTCTGTGGGTGTGGCTTATTTTGTGGGCATGGTTTGATGGTCATGTGACATGGTACTGGTCTACCAGGTTTTTAACTGTTTGCAGAGCTGTACCAGTCTACCCATTTATTCTTGGAGCATCCTGGTCCATCCATTTGTTTTTGGAGGCACCGATCTACCATCACACTGCCTTTTAACACTGATCAGCTGTAGGGCGGCCCTTTGAAGCCTTGCAGCAAGACTTTTTTTTCCTTCCAGCCGATCAGCTGGGACTTGGGAGGCAGTGAAAAATTGTGGGCGGGGCCAAATAAAAGGTAAGACTAACACAGGGGAGGGGCAGGAGGGCCCAGCTCCCGAACAAAGAGAACCGGTTTGGTGACATCATATCATCATCGCTACCGCCTTGGCCGAACCGGGCCGAACCGGGAGGAACCTACCACTGGCACCAAGCACAAAAAAATGGCCTGAAAATTGCCCAAAAAATGGCCAAAAATTAGGCTTGGGGGGGGGCTGTTTTCCAGGCCTTTTCCATGCCGTTTTTTGGGCCATTTTGGGCCATTTTCAGGGTGTTTTTGGGGCCTGAAAAGTGGCCAAAAATGTTCAAAAAAACCAGCCTGAAAATGGCACAAGAAATGGCCTGGAAATGATCAAAAAATGGCCCCAAAATGGCCTGAAAACAGCCTGGGAAACGACCTGAAAAACGACCTGAAAATGGTCCAAAAACGGCTTGAAAATGGCCCCCAAAACAACCAAAAACTGCCAAAAAACAGGCCTGCGCACACCAGCCAGCTGGTCAGGTTTCCGGTGCTCCGGTGCATGTGCAGACCAGCTGGCCTACATGAGCACATGCACATATGTTCCAGTTTGGGCATTCGGTGCCAAAAAGGTTCACCATCACTGCTTTAGGAGCTAGGTGAGCACTATTTGGAGCTTAAGAAGGTGTGGACAACCTGCCTCAGAATATCAGAAGGCCAAACTGAGAGTGCTCTGGCCTTTGGCAAAATTGGGATTTGATTCTCAGCCTAATCTTAATGTAAAGAGAAACAGACAGGCGGACTTCATCTCTGAAGAACAT
Organism: Coluber constrictor foxii; assembly: GCA_038048745.1. Classification (NCBI taxonomy): domain Eukaryota; kingdom Metazoa; phylum Chordata; class Lepidosauria; order Squamata; family Colubridae; genus Coluber; species Coluber constrictor. The sequence goes on from JAWJVD010000192.1 coordinate 65,041, forward strand.
AAAAGGTTTTCAAGACTATGCAGGCTAATCTTTTCCAGGTATGTTGTACAAGTGCACGAAACATTGGTCACTATTAAGGTCCAACTCTCAATTCAGTTGCAACCTTAGAAGGGAACCATTTCACATATTCCATGTAGTCAACTAAAAACTTTCAAATGGTCGTGTGCATTTTAGGTTTCTCGAAATGAAGTGATCAACCATATTTTGTGTCACGTACTAGAATTACTGAGACTATAAGCCCCAAAACTTATTTCCTTGTTGAACAGGAATTGTGGGTGTTTTAATCAAAACGGATATAGAAGGTGCTAAGTTGGGAAAGATTTTTCTGAAGAGGAGGAGGAGGAGGAGGAGGAGGAGGAGGAGGAGGAGGAGGAGGAGGAGGAGGAGGAGGAGGAGGAGGAGGAGGAGGAGGAGGAAAAGAAAAGGAAAGGAAAGGAAAGGAAAGGAAAGGAAAGGAAAGGAAAGGAAAGGAAAGGAAGAAAGGAAGAAAGGAAGAAAGGAAGAAAGGAAGAAAGGAAGAAAGAAAGAAAGAAAGAAAGAAAGAAAGAAAGAAAGAAAGAAAGAAAGAAAGAAAGAAAGAAAGAAAGAAAGAAAGAGACGATCCTCTTTGTAACAGTCCCTATTGGATGCAAAAACACAAAGGCATTTCTTCTACCACACAAATTATATTTCTATCAAGCCTGATGGCCCTTTTGTTAGGTTGTGTTTGCATCCAGTTCTCTGGGATTCTTCCACAAGGCTTCTAAAGTTTTAATTTAGGGCGAGCTGAGCTCTATTTTCCCTTCTATGAGTAGGTCTCTAATCAACAGACCTGACTCAGCCTATGAAATATCAAATGTCCATACGGACATCAGCTGGCTCACTGGTGCTTCTCATAGGCAGATTTTTTTATATCCCCTAATCAATCAAGATAATTTCAATTAAGCTTAATTGTTCTGTGGGGGTTCTTAGCTGCAGTCAACAGAGCAGGTAAGGCACCCAGAAGCTCAGTGGCTTAATCAGCTCTTTAATAATATCTCTTGAGCTTTCCGGAAAATGTATTCTCTATTGACTTTATGCCTCTTGTTCCAAGGAGGGAGAACAGAATATCCATTGTTGTTGTTTTTTCCTCCCTTTTTTTAATTACCCAGTTTGCATTATAATCTAGGCTGCTACATAAGATTCTTCTTCATTGTTTGGTGGATATTAAAAATGGGACCCAGAATCAAACTGTCCCTCCCTTCCATTTGAGCCTGAACGAGCCAGAATGCCTAATTCACCTTTCCTGAAAGAAGAGGCAATGTTATCGGTTGAGGCTGACCAACGTTCTGTAATTTCTCTCTAATGATGGTCACTGAAGGAACTGTTGTGAATTGAGGACTCTCTGTATTTGCCTTCCAAAGAAAACCATAAAACGGTGCAAAGCATCGTGTCATATCTGCCTCAGTCTGATCCCTTAGGAAAGAAAGACCCTCAACTCCATTTGGGTGAAGTGACAGGTTCTTTTACTAAAAGATGCTGGCTGCAATAAAATCAGGTGACAACTGAGATTCCCACGCAAGCATTACAAACTTTTCCCGTCATCCCAGAACACCCCACCCATGACCAGTTTGTTGTTCAGCCAATGTAGAGTCACCTGACAGTTTTAGAACAATTAATCAGTGGAACAACTTGCCTCCAGAAGTTGTGAATGCTCCAACACTGGAAGTTTTTAAGAAGATGTTGGATACCATTTGTCTGAAGTGGTGTAGACTTTCCTGCCTAAGCAGGGGGTTGGACTAGAAGACCTCCAAGGCCCCTTCCAACTCTGTTATTCTGTTCTGTCCTATCTCAACTTCAGAAGACATTGCTAGATAGAAATGAGAACATTTATCCCATTCTGTTCTTTTATTGTTCTATTCAGTTGTTTGTGGCCAGTGTTCCATTTCTCTGGTTTCTAGTTGAATAGCGTAAATTCTAAAATTACTCCCGATATTGAAATATGCCCCACCTTTAAACGTTTTCTCCTATTCATTTCCATACGTCCTCAATGTTATATTTGCACAGTGATCAAAGATGCATTTCTGCCTATGACTACGTTGTGATTTTTTTTTTGTGCAAGGTGCTATTGTTACACCACAGACAAAAAAAATTTTTTTAGGATTGAACAGATTGCTTTTGTGCATTAGATCACTGATGTGCCATGTGAACAAACTATGTTACTCCTTTATAGATAATTACTTTGTAGTTACTCCTCTGTCCCTTTCTCAGCAGTATTTTAATGCCAGGGACCCAAATGCAGATCAATAAAACAGTGTGGGAAAAGATCATGATAAATTGCTTCTTTTGCAATAGTTTATCAATATGTTGCACATACCAATATTATGTGCAATAAGGGAGAACACGCTATGAATGATCTAGCAAAGCTTTTCTCTTAACCTACTGCTTGTAGAGTTCAATGTCTATTAATGCAGGATTAATAATGACCTTGACTGAGATTGATATTGTTATAAAATTTGCATGCATAAACAAGTATAACTCCAAGGAATTTATTGTCCACATCGTGATTATTAATCACATTTATGCTCGGCCCATCCTCCAAGGGACTCGGGGCTGGCTGGAAAATAATAATTGCTCCAAGGCCATCCAATAATATTCCTGGTTGAGCAGGAAAAAAGCAAAAAAGTTTTGTGACATCTTAAAGGTTACGCACTTTATTATTGCAAAAGTTTTGCTGGAGACTGGAGACACGGCCATCAAATGGATCAGTCCTTAAGATGCCATGCAGTTCATAACATGAGAGGGATCTTGGAGTCCTAGTGGACAATCACTAGTTGCCAGGTGTCCATTATTTGAGCAGTCCACTTTTTTCACATTATGTTCACTATTTTTTTTCACAAAATAGTGGAGATTTTTTTTTATTCAAAAGCTTTATGATGAAATGGTTTGTAATCTAAAGCTGTACAGTCTAAGAGAATAAGGATAGGACAATCACATTTTGTCTTTTTTTTTCAAGTTAGAATGAGACAAAGATCGAATATCCATTGAATGCTAAGTTGTTTCAATCTAATTGATCGCAATAATCCTCCGACTTTAGAAGAAATGACGAACATCTGGTTATTATCACCATGGCGAGAAGAACTTCCACCCAACACTCTCTTTGATGAAATGTCTGCCTTAGAAAAAGTTTATGTTCATCTGCAGGGCGATTCATCCCTTGATAAGTGGACGTACTTTTTCAAGAAAGAGCCAGCTCCGAGTTTACTGAAACTGTTCCAGTATTGTGCATCAATTCCGGTATCAAATGCAAACGTTGAACGAATTTTCAGCGTCATGGGAAATTTGTGAACTGACGAACGTAACCGACTGCTTCTACCATCAGTTTGAAGTGAACTTTGTATATTTTTTTAGTATTTCTCAACGTTGTACTGAAATTAAAGAATTATTCCTTAAACACAAAGAATTGATCAAAGCTGTGCAGTCAAATAAAAAATACACACGGCAGCAAAGTAAAATGTAATTTAATATTTTACATTATTATAATATATTTGAAGTTTTGTATTTTAAGTAAAGTTTTGAAGTGATTATTTTAATATGTGTTAAAATGTTTGTAAGAAAATATATAATTTAATTGTAATTTTTTTTTTACTACTTAACCCCCCCCCCCCTGATTGTCCGCTACTTTTCGGAAGCAAACCTGGCAACCCTAACTTCAATAGGAGCCGATAGAAGGGCGGTATATAAATTGAAATAATAAATAAATAAATAAATAAATAAAAAAGTAAAAAAGCCAATGCAATCTTAGGCTGCATTAACAGAGGAGTACAATCAAGATCGCGTGAAGTTCTAGTAGCACTTTATAATGCCTTATCTTTAAAAAAAACCACATTTGAAATATTGCATTGAGTTCTGCTCACCGTGATATTAAAAAGATGTTGAGACTGTAAAGAGTGCAGAGAAGAGCAACAAGAATGATCAGAGGCAGTGGTGAGTTGCCCCCAATTTGGACTGGTTTACAAGAACCCCGCCCACTGCTCTGGATATCATCAGCAATCCGCGCATGCGCAGAAGCTTCGGCACATGTGCAGAAGCAAGGCGCGTGCGAGAGCAAAGCAAGCACATGGTTGCAATCCCGTTGCAAACAGATAGTACAGGTAAGTAGAACCCACCCCTGATCAGAGGTCCTGGGGCTAAAACTTACGAAGAATAGTTATAGTAATTGAGTATGTCTGGTCCAGTGGTAGAATGAGTCCGTAAGGAGAAGGGCGGTATATAAGTCTAAATAATAATAATAATAATAATAATAATAATAATAATAATAATAATAATAATAATAATAATAATAATAATAAGAAGAAGAAGAAGAAGAAGAAGAAGAAGAAGAAGAAGAAGAAGAAGAAGAAGAAGAAGAAGAAGAAGAAGAAGAAGAAGAAGAAGAATTCAATTTTTTTTACTACCAGTTCTGTGGGCGTGGCTTGGTGGGCATGGAGTGACTTGTGGGTGTGGCTTGGTGGCGTGGCAGGGGAAGGATAAACCGCTTAGAGAGGACTGTAAAGCACTGTGAAGCAGTATATAAGACTAAGTTCTATTGCTAGTACTATCTGCAGGGAAAAAATAAAACATAACGTAATAAGAGTTGGAAGGGACCATGGGGGTCTTCTACTCCAACTCCCTACTCAAGCAGGAGACCCTGTTCCGTTTTTGACAAATGGCTATCCAGTTTCTCTTAGAAAGCCTTCAGTGTTGGAGCACCCATATCTTCAGGAGGCAAGTGGTTCCACTGATTAATTATTCTCACTATCGGGAAATTTCTCTTTTTTTTCTTCTATTTGCCGGTTCGCCGAACTACTCAAAATTTCCGCTACTGGTTCTACAGAACCTGTCAGAACCTGCTGAAGAGCAGTCCTGGTCTAGTCTAATGAAACGAAGGATTAGGAGAGACATGAGAGCAGTGTTCCGATATCTGAGGGACCCCTACAAAGATGAGGGGGTCAAGCTATTTTCCATAGCACTAAAAGGCAAGGGGAAAAAAAAACAATGGATGGAAACTAATTAAGGGGTGAAGCCACCTAGAAAGGCTCTGGACCTGGGGAGGGTGAAAAAATGGGCCTACTGGGCCCAGGGGGCCATTGCGTGCCAAAAGTGGAGGGGAGCGGGGGGGGGTCGCACATGCATGCAAGGGGGGTAGAGCACATTGAATTATGGGTGTGCGCACACACGCATGTGCCCCCCTACACTCTCCCCACCTTTGGCATGAGACAGGAAAAAGGTTAGCCATCACTGGTATAGGGTCTCCTACTTGAGGGACCATCTACTACCACCAATAGCCTCCCACCGGCCAGTACGGTCTCACAGAGAGGGTCTTCTCTGGGTGCCGTCAGCCAAACAATGTTGACTGGTGGCCTCTATGGGGAGAGCCTTCTCTGTGGGGGCACCTACCATCTGGAACGAGCTCCCCCCGGAGATATGGAAGATCCCAGATCTGCGCACCTTCTGCCACGCTCTCAAGACCTTTTTATTCCACCAGGCGGGCCTGGCCTAATCTTTTTCCCTCTTTTTTAATCACGCAAATTTTAATCGGTTTTTAAAATGATTGGGGTGTTTTAATCTGTCTGGGCCAAATTATTTAATTCGATTTTACTGTTTTTTAAATTTTGTATTTATGCATTTTTACTGTTTGGCTGTTCACCGCCCTGAGTCCTTCGGGAGTAGGGTGGTATACAAATCACATAAAGATAAAGATAAAGAAGATAAAGATAGAAGACCTCCATGGTCCCTTCCAACTCGATGATGTTATGTCCTATGTCCCTTTCTCTTTCCTGCAAACGCCTAACATCCCTTCGGTTCTTCTTGATAACTTTCTCAAAGGTTGATCAGCCCCAGCAACGTAGATATCAACAGCCCTCTATACGCACATAGACACACGCCACGAGGTTGAAAGGGTTAAGTGAGAAATGTAGCCATGATGGATGATTATAATAGTGTCAACGTAATGGGTTTCCTATTTAAATTTTGTGAGGATATAATCAACCGGGTACAGCTGTTCAGGATGCGCCATAAACAATGTTGAAAAACATGGACAACTTCTACACTTGTCTGCCACAAATTAAGCTCACTTAGAGGTGCTCCTAATGGACCAGGCAACAATCATTAGCAGCATAAATTCTAACTGCCTGTTTCTGGCAAATTTCCTTTTGTGTGTGTGGGAGGGGGGGAGGGAAGATAGTAGATGAACAACCGTCCTTAGTGAAACAGACTACTAATATCCTTAATTGGCTTAACAATAATACCACAGCAATTGTTCATTATAAACCCCAGGCTGGGTAATGGTCATCACTTACAGCTTTTTAGGTGATTGCTAGATCTTACTTTCAAAAAAGTACAATTTTTACTATCACCTCCTTCCAGATGATTGTGCGGTGATGTTGCACCACTCTGGGTTAGTCTGTGTGTTTGTCCAAATCCAGGGAAAATACAAGACAAGATACAACTTATGACCAGGGGTGAAATGCTCCCGGTTCGGATCGGATCGCCCGATCCGGTAGCGATGGCAGCAATCCTTGCCCCCTCCCCACTACCACCATGCTCAGCTGAGTCACACCATCATTAGATGCTTTTTTTTTTAACTTTTAAAAGCATTTTTTCTACCACCTCTTCCGACGAAAAAATACTTTTAAAAGTAAAAGAAAAAGAAAAAGCCTCTGATGATCGCGCGGCTCAGCTGGGATCCTCAGAGGTTTTTCAAAGCATTTTTTTCTGCATCCTCGTGGCCGAAGAGGTGGTAAAAAAAATGCTTTGAAAAGTCTCTGACGATCCCAGCTGAGTTGCCTGATCGTCAGAGAGGATTTTCAAAGCATTTTTTTAAAAAACCTCTATGACGATCCCAGCTGAGTTGCCTGATCGCCAGAGGCTTTTCAAAGCATTAGAAAAAAATGCTTTGAAAAGTTAAAAAAAAAAAGTTGGCCATGCCCACCCAGTCACATTACCCCCCTCCAAGCCACGCCCACAGAACCAGTAGTAACACATTTTACATTTCACCCCTGCTTATGACCCCAATTGAGCCTATCCTTTCTGTCGCTGAACGAGATAGTTGCTTGGCCTTATTTGACAACCTTTCTTGCCATGGTTCTTAAGTGAATCACTGCAGTTGTTAAGTTAGTAACATGGTTGTTAAGTGAATCTGGCTTCCCCGTTGTCTTTGCTTGCTAGTAGGTCGTAAAAGGAGATCACGGGACCCCAGGACAATGCAACCATCATAAGTACATGTCAGTTGCCAAGCATTCAAATTCTGATCTTGTGACCCTGGGGTTGCTGCAAAACCTATAAGTGTGAAAACGCTCCTAAGCATCTCTAAATGAACTGTTGTAAATCCAGGACGACCTGGACTTGATTTCAAAAACTACAGGGTGTTCCCACAGCATGCTGGATCATTCAGTGATCAATATATTATTGGGATTTGGTGCAGTAAAGCAATCCAGCTTCTTGGCGGAATTAAGAAAAAAAAGTTTTGAAGAACAAAAGGCTGCCTTAAGCCACAACCTCCCCTTAGAAAATATCAGAATTGTGTTGCTGAAATCTAGCCACTTTGTGTTGTGGCCTGTCGGCCGCCGGCCCCTTCAGCAGCCAAATCAGAGGAGGAGGAGGTGGTGTGGGAGTCAGTGCCAGCATCAAAGCAACATGAGAATTCCGAGGAGGAAGAGGGAATGGAGCTGGGAGAGGGAGGGGGGAGGGAGGGAGGAAGGGAGGCAGAGCCTGGGCCATTCATCAGCCCTCAGATGGAGAGTCAACAGCCCCCAAGTCTGGAGTTGGCTGATGAGGAAGAGCAGCTGGGTCCGGCCTGATGCACAGATGCACAGAAGGCAAAGGAGAGGAGGGCAGTGGAAATCTATGGGCTGGTCCTTGGGACAGAAGAGCCACGCTTGCTAGCAAAGCCCCACCCTAGCTCTGGAAATAAAAGACAGGGGGCGGAGAAGAATAGATGTGGCAGACAACTACAGTATTCATCTCCCTGCTGGACAGACTTGTTAGCCTGCGGTGAAAGAGACTTTTTGCAGGGGATACTATCGCTCCTAATAAAGGAAACATTTATTTAACTACAGAGGGTTTGTTGTGTTTGGGGAGCGGGATCAGAACACTTGGTTGCTAAATACCAGTTTATCTAGAACTTCCTCTCAACACCTCAAATTGGAGGAATCAATATAAGACTCCTTAACTGTATTTGTGGTCCACTGGCTCAAAAATCCTAGTTGGCTTACCAATATTACAAATACATAAACAAAACCATGAACCACAATGTGCAGTACTTACATGCACACAAAACACTAAGCTAAAACCAACCAACCAACCAACCAACCAACCAACTAACCGCCTTTCGGCTTATTGCAACGTCCCTATTTTACACAGCACACTATGACATAGTGTGTGTTGTTTGATTTGGGAGTAATGGTTGAGATGTGCAAATTAGCATCTCCTGCAAACATTGCCTCTGCCTCTCCCTGCAGCTCGTTTCATGACTAGTCCTGTTTTTTGGGCTACGTTCCCAGAGCGGGTAAATTTCTTTCATGGCGAAATCTTGAAACTGTACCTGTTTTGCTCACAAAGGCTCACAGCAGGCGGTCTCTCCCGGCTTTGTTGATGGTCCAAAAAAGGAATAATAGCAAAAAGTTTTTTTAAAAACTTTGTAATGCTCTCCGAGGTTCCCCTGAAGCTGCTTTTTCTTATCCAGCTTCCTAATAAAGAAACAGTAGACAATGATCTACAGGGAGATTTTCACAGGGAAGTAGCGGATGAAAGAACGCATTCGGTGTTCAGATCGTGTTCCTTTTCTTTAGAAATATCAAAAACGGTTCAAATCAATGGCAGGAATGCCATCTCACGACTCAGATTTACACAATAAAGGTAAAGATAAAGGTTCCCCTCGCACATATGTGCTAGTTGTTCCCATCTCTAGGGGGCGGTGCTCATCTCCGTTTCAAAGCCGAAGAGCCAGCACTGTCCAAAGACATCTCCATGGTCATGTGGCCGGCATGACTCAAGGCCAAAGGCGCACAGAACGCTGTTACCTTCCCACCAAAGGTGGTCCCTATTTTTCTACTTGCATTTTTTACCTGCTTTCGAACTGCTATGTTGGCAGAAGCTGGGACAAGTAACAGGAGCTCACCCCGTTACACAGCATTAGAGATTCGAACCGCTGAACTGCCGATCTTTCGATCGACAAGCTCAGCATCTTAGTCAGTGAGCCACCATGTCCCTATAATTTACACAATAGCTCTGGCATTTCAGTCCTGGAATACAAATAATCCTCAATTTAGATCCAGAACTGAGCCCCCAAATTTATGTTGTTAAGTAAGACAGGCGTTAAGTGAATTTTGCTCCAATTTACAACTATTCTTGCGACAGTTGTTCACTGCAGTTGTTAAGTTAGTGACACGGTTGTTAAGTGAATCTGGCATCCTCATTGACTTTGCTCATCAGAAGGTCACAAAACAGGATCACATGACCCAGGGACACAGCAACCATCTGTTCTGCCCCAGCTACGGATCCCAGAGAATTCAGCACACGCAAATTATAAACCAAATCCAATTTACTTCCAAACGTAGTTTTTTACCAATGCAGGCTGTTAACTAAACTGCCAGAAATTCCACAGAAAGATAAAGTCTTACAAGAGTTGACAAAAAGCCCAGAAGCAAGATTTGCAAAGAAAATCCAGATTCAATGATCATCGAGCAAACATGCGTTGTTTCCTGCAACTTTTACAAGCCGTGTGCAAACTTAAATAGCCTAAAGGAGTGGCCAATTAGCCCCAAGCCTTACACTCGAGGAGACCTCCTCCTAAGTAACCACTCCTGCTTTTTGGCAGCTCTGAGGAAGAGGCGGTCAATCTATTCTCCAAAGCACCTGAAGGCAGGACAAGAAGCAATGGATGGAAACTAACCAAGGAGATAATTAATCTAGAACTAAGGAGAAATTTCCTGACAGTTAATACAATTAATCAGTAGAAAAGTTTGCCTCCAGGAGTTGTGGGTGCTCCAACACTGGAAGCTTTTAAGAAGACAATTATCCGTCTGAAATTATATAAGGTCTTCTGCTGGAGCAGGGGGTTGGACTAGAAGACCTCCAAGGTCCCTTCCATCTCTGTTATTCTGTTAACAGAGACGCCCTGCGCATGGTCACTCATGCCCTCGTCACTTCCCATCTGGACTACTGTAATGCTCTCTACATGGGGTTCCCCTTGAAGAGCACTTGGAGGCTCCAATTGGTCCAGAATGCGGCCGTGCGGGTGATTATGGGTGCAACTCGACGCACCCACCTAACACCTCTCCTGCGTGAGATGCACTGGCTCCCGGTGGTCTTCTGAGTGCGATTCAAGGTGCTGGTTACCACCTTTAAAGCACTCCATGCCTTAGGACCTGGATATTTACGGGATTGCCTTCTGCCACTGATAGCCTCCCACCGGCCAGTACGCTCCCACAGAGAGGGCCTCTTCGGGGTGCCGTTGGTCAAATTATGTCGACTGGCGACCCCCAGGGGAGAGCCTTCTCTGTGAGGGCTCCTGCCCTATGGAATGAATTGCCCCTGGAGATACGTACGATCCCCGACCTTCGTACCTTCCGCCGTGCCCTTAAGACTTTATTATTTCAACAAGCTGGTCTGACGGAATAATGAATTTTAATGAGGTATTTTTTAGTCTTGGGTTTTTAAAAAAAGAAATAGGACCATATCATTGAATACGTTTTAAATAGTTTTAATTTCTGTGTTATATGTGTTTTATTATGGCTATACACCGCCCTGAGTTCTTTGGGAGAAGGGCAGTATAAAAATTTCATTAATTAATTAATCAATTAATTAAACAAACAAACACACAAACACACAAACACACATACATATACATACATACATAAATTGTAATGCAGGTAAGGAGGACGCAAGAAAATCTAGACTGGGATCCAACTAATCCAAATCATAATTGCATGTTTTGTGAGACATATTTGAGGGAGAGGGGAATTCATTGGAGTTTTATTTTATTTATTTTTTCTCCCTGGGTGTTCCTAATAGTACATCCAATTGTTTAACTCAAGAGACATTTTCGTTTTATGCTCTGCAGACGGATATTGGGGCTTCTACATCTGTTCATGTAAATAAAACAAGAACATTTGTCTTACCTTGCAAGTTTTTTAGTGTCTCTCTGACTTTTGCGTGTGGCTGGCGGTCTAGGTTAACTCTTTCCCAGGCACAGTTTGAAAGTAAGTACAGGCTCTTTCTGTTGCTAAGTGAAGCATTTGTTAAGCGAGTTCTGCCACCTTTCTCGGCACAGATTTTTTTTTAAAAAAAATTAGATTTATATGGCGCCCTTCTCCAGAGACTCAGGGCGGCTTACAATGAGTTAAGCAATAGCCTTCATACTTTTTGTATATTTATACAAAGTCAGCTTATTGCCCTCACAAACTGGGTCCTCAATTTACCTACCTTAGAAAGGATGGAAGGCTCAGTCAACCTTGAGCCTGGGGAGATTTGAACTTACAGTAATTGCAGACATCTGGTGTTAATCAGAATGCTTTTTTAGTCTGCTGAGCTGCCCAGGCTCCTCTTTTCAGCACTGTCATAACTTTTTTTCAATTCCTTCATCACTAAATCATCACCGTCTTTTAACGACCACATAATCCCTTGTAGGGTGGAGTCTGGGCAACTGAATGGAGCTAGCAGAGTGTTTACTGGCCGGATGCCCTTCCTGTCGCCAATGCGGAGTTTTGTTCAGCCGATATATTCTTCATTGTGCCCAGAGAGAGAAATATCTGCCTCTACTTAGGATCGAACTCACAGCCTCCTGATTGAGAGCTCCACCTCTCAAGGCCACCACACCACTGAATTCCTTAGTCACTAAATGAACTGTTATAATTCAAGGACTACTTGTAGAAAGACTATGTTGGGGTAATGAATACTTGGGTGTCTTTCAATGGTAACCAAAAAAATATATATGGGTATTTGATATAGTTCACTGGTGTGTGATAGACCAGATCTTCTGGTGGCCCTTAGACCCAAATGTTTGCATCATTACAGCCATAACAAACACTCATAAATAACCATCATTCAAGGTCATTCCTACATACTATTGCGTGAACCCAACCATATGAGAATTTCACACAATGTGAGGGAAGATTATGCCAACCAACTAACAGCAATTTCTCTCTCTTTAATTAGTTCCACTCATTAGTCTATTCATGTCCATTTTCAGGAAGGAAGGAAGGAAGGAAGGAAGGAAGGAAGGAAGGAAGGAAGGAAGGAAGGAAGGAAGGAAGGAAGGAAGGAAGGAAGGAAGGAAGGAAGGGTAGAGAAGCCGCAAAAAATATTTTAAAAGGTGGAGTTTGTGTAGATATGCTGGTGGCTTTCATAAATAATATCTTCCTGTGTTTTAAAAGCCCCATCAACTCTGCAATCAAACACAAGTCCATTCAGTCATCACAAAACAAACACAGGTAACTTCTGTAACTGCTTTTTTAATATATATATATAATTTATCAACATTTACATTTCTCAGAATTTACACATCCTGATATTTTGTGGGAGGCTGAAAATGCATGCATTAATGGAACATATATAACAGCGGAGGAGGAGGTTAAATGAGAATGGAATTTTTTTTCTGCCTTACAGTCTGGTAGTTTTGTACATCAGGTTAATTAGGCATTGCGTATGCTAAACTTCTCTTTCAGGAAATTTAGCACTTTACCCTTGGATGGCCCTTAAAACTTTGATATTTTTCTAAGGAAATAAAGCAGGGAAATTGTGCTGGAAAAAAATATGGCAATTAGTTCCTTTAATTTCCAACTGTTGGATTTCATTGCGAGTTTATTAACTTCATCACCTCCGTTGGCTCAGTTATAATTAAGAAGGTATCTTTCTTTCTGAAAATAGATTTAATTTCAAAGGTGTGTGTGTGAGAGAGAGAGAGAGGAGGGGGAAGGAGAGAGGGAGGGAGGGAGGGAGGGAGGAAGGAAGGAAGGAAGGAAGGAAGAGGGAGGGAGGGAGGGAAGGAGGGAAGGAGGAGAAGGAGGGGGAAGGAAGGAGGGAGGGAGGGATGGGATGGGATGGGATGGAAGGGAGGGAGGGAGGAAAAAAGTAAGGAAGGATGAGAAGGGGAGGAGGAGGAAGGAAGAGAAGGAAGGAAGGAAGGAAGGAAGGAAGGAAGGAAGGAAGGAAGGAAGGAAGGAAGGAAGGAAGGGGAAAGGAGGGAGGGAGGGAGGAAGTCTGTTCCTAGCATTTTGAATGAAAAGAGGGTCAGATTTAACACTGCAAATGGACATCAATAAGACGGCTTAATTACAGTATGTCACCAGCTACAGGGAGATTTCCATTTAGTAATTCCCTCCTGAATTACTGATATTTGCTCTTTGATATTAGCATGTCCAGGGGAGGCGTGACTGACACTCAGAGATATTTATTCAGCTTAGAGATGAGGATTGGCTGTCTTTTATTTTATTTTATTATTTCCTTCCCCTTTGGAAAGGTGTGGGTTCCAAAAACCCACCTGTTGCCATTCGTTGAGGACTGCTTCCGTATCACCTTTGAGAGCCAAATGAGTTTTCCCGGGTTTGCCTACAGGTAATCCTTGACCATGATTTAAGTTCCTAAATGGTCAAATGCTTCACCTTGTCAAAAGGGGGAAAGCTGGGTTGAAATCTACTTACCTCCCCTACCAGTTTGAAAGTGCGCGCATGCGCCATCGTCACATCTGATTTTTGACCCTCTGTGCATGCGCAAAACAGGGTGGATCCTACTTACCTTTACTACCGGTTCGCAACGGGACCACACGCGTGCGCTTCTGTGCAGAAGCATGATGATGACGTCCGGGTCAGTGGGCGGTGGCTCAGTGCCTAAGACGCTGAGCTCGTCAATCGAAAGGTCGGCAGTTCAGCGGTTCGAATCCCTAGTGCCGCGTAACGGGATGAGCTCCCGTTACTTGTCCCAGTTTCTGCCAACCTAGCAGTTTGAAAGCACGTAAAAAATGCAAGTAGAAAAATAGGGACCACTTTTGGTGGGAAGGTAACAGCATTCCGTGCGCCTTTGGCATTGAGTCATGCCGTGGAGACGTCTTCGGACAGCGCTAGCTCTTTGGCTTTGAAATGGAGATGAGCACCGCCCCCTAGAGTTGGGAAAAACTAGCACATACAATATGTGCGAGGGGAACCTTTACCTTTACCTTATAAAATCTACCTAAAACTGATCTGTTTTTTTTTTAATTTATTGCATATTCTTTTCGGCTACTCTACAGAAGCTCATAAACCACAGCAGCCACTGAAAGAGATAGAGCCATGCTAGGAAGCCCATAGTTAATTGCCACCTGAGATTTATCGATGAACGGATAAGCCTCCCCACACACACACATCCTTTTTTTCAGAATAATTCCCACGTTTAATGGAAGCCTGCATTTTGACAGAAACTCGAAAGCCTACTAACTCCGCCATGAAGGGCCAAGACTTGATCTATAATTCATACGTTGTTGTGCGGTCTATTCTTCATGCAAACAGCAGGAGCTTCAAAGATTGAGGATGAAGGTTTCACTCTGGGTTAACTCTGTCCATTGCATATCTATGTTTTGTTCCCTTTGTTTAACAGAAAACCACGTACCCCTACTTGTGGCTCACGGTGGCAGTGAGGAACAATTGGCAAACACCGGCAACAAAAAACTTTCTGTCTTGCTAGCAACGATGGCTCTGCTTTTAGCATCTTGTTAGTAACCTTCTCAGCTGCCTTACCTGCCTCTCTCTAATCTAGGAGAAACAGCCTGCACAAAATCCTGATAGTCCCCCTTAATTTGTGCCAGGCACAAAGGATCAAGAACATACATTAGGTTGTAGCTGAGAAGATTTATTGGTCAAGCCCATACATAAGACTCTAGTCAATCAAAGTTTAGTGCTAAATCGGTACCTGATTAGGGTCAATGGAATTCAAGAGGGACTGTGCCATTTGTGGCAATGCAACGAGTCTAAGCTGATGACTCCCTTAACTCCACCACTCCCAGCTTTGTTTACTCTTCCCCTGCAGTTTGTCACTGAAAGTTGGCGGCCTGGTTTGCCATCGAAGAGATATTGTAAGTTTTAACTTAACCAGTGTTAACGCTTTGAGTTTTCATTTAAAACATGTAACACAAGGGAATACTTTTAATCTCCAATTAATCTTAATTGGAGAGAAGTTTTTCAACTTTTTAACTTTAAGACACCTCAAGGGATGGGATAGGATAGGATCAGAGGTGGAATCCAAATTTTTTTACTACCAGTTCTGTGGGCGTGGCTTGATGGACGTGGTTTGGCTTAGCTCATATTTAAGTTACTGTCTACTAGGACTCCAAGATCCCTCTCACAGTAACTACTATTGAGTCAGTTATCACTTATTCCAGTGATGGCAAAACTTGGCTTGGTGGTGTGGCATGGGAAGGGTACTGCAAAAACTCCATTTCCACCCCACTTTGGGGCCAGCCAGAGATGGTATTCTCCAAACTACTCAAAATTCCTGCTACCAGTTTTCCGAACTGCTCAAAATTTCTGCTATCAGTTCTCCAGAACCTGTCAGAACCTGCTGGATTTCACCTCAGGATAGGATGGGATGGGATGGGATGGGATGGGATGGGATGGGATGGGATGGGATGGGATGGGATGGGATGGGATGAGATGGAAAGGAAAGGAAAGGAAAGGAAAGGAAAGGAAAGGAAAGGAAAGGAAAGGAAAGGAAAGGAAAGGAAAGGAAAGGAATGGAATGGAATGGAATGGAATGGAGTGGAGTGGAGTGGAGTGGAGTGGAGTGGAGTGGAGTGGAGTAGAGTAGAGTAGAGTAGAGTAGAGTAGAGTAGAGTAGAGTAGAGTAGAGTAGAGTAGAGTAGAGTAGAGTAGAGTAGAGTAGAGTAGAGTAGAGTAGAATAGAATAACAGAGTTGGAAGGGACCTTGGAGGTCTTCTAGTCCAACCCCCTGCCCAGGCAGGAAACCCTACACCACTTCAGACAAATGGTTATCCAATCTCTTCTTAAAAACGTCCAATGTTGGAGCCTTTATAGCTATCTTTCTGATAGCTGTATTAGATAGCTTTCATGCAAACAGTGGCACTTGGCCTGATAAAGGCTGCCCCCTCCCCTTAACTAGGGAAGACACAGCTTGATCTTGAGACTTAATGCAAGACTCAGCTATGAAGGAATAGAATTCAGTAGGCATGCGCAAGGACTATTTTTCTTGTCAGTGCCTTCAAATCAGTGTTGACTTTGGACAACTGCCTTGGACAAGTCCCTGTGGTTTTCTTGGCAACATTTTCAGAAGTGTTTGCCATTGCCTTTTTCCTAGGAGTGAGAGTGATTGGCCCAAAGTCACCTAGATGGCTTTCTCCCTTCATAAGACTAGAATCTATGAATCTCCCAGTTTTTAGCCTGGTCCTTTAACACAAAAATGGCTCTCCAAGTGTGCTATTCTATAAATGTCCTGCTGTTGTTCCTGAAGTCATGCCTTGATAGAAAAGGAACTTGACTATTATAATAAACCTTACTAAGCTTCTTAGAAGATCCCAGCAAGAGTCAAGCTTAGCGGCAAACTCTCAGAAGTTATATCCAAGTGGCCCATTATATGAGAGCCTACCTGGCAAAGCTCATCCCTGCACAATAAGAAGTACAAATGTTCTGGCTTTGCTACCCTGGGGTCTCTAAGCTGTCCCCCAATCAACTATTTTTAAACCTTTCTTGAAACGTCCTTTACAGAGGAAGGCGATCTGTCCTTAGATGAAAAGATGAAACCTGTTCATCCGGTTTCATCTTTTCCGTCTTAAAACCTTGGTAACCTTTTTTTTTATTCCAACGAGCCTCAGAAAATGAGGCAAAGTTCTAACAATGTTGGTGAATGTATATGTGTAAGAGACAGAGAAAGAAGTGTTGGGTCTTGCAAACAGGACAACGTCTATTCATCCTCCAAAGTGGCAAAAGGAATACGCCGTTTTCCCGTAAATAAGACCCAACCAGAAAATGCGCCCTAGCAAGATTTTTCAGGATGCTCGTAATATAAGCAGCCCTATACCCAAAATAACCCCCAGTTATTATTATTTTATTGTTATTATTTTATTAAATTTACATACCGCCCTACTCCCGAAGGACTCAGGGCGGTGAACAGCCAAAGATAAAATACACAAAATACAAATGTTAAAACCACTTAAAATACACTAAATACTTTGGCCCAAACAGATTCAAAACACCCCAATTTATAAACAAATTCAAAAAGCAATTTAAAAAAGAAAAGTTAGGCCAGACTGGCCTGCTGAAATAAGAATGATTTGAGGGCACGGCGGAAAGTGCACAGATCCGGGATCCTCCATATCTCATTCCAGATGACAGGTGCCCCCACAGAGGAGGGTCTCCCCCTGGGGGTCGCCAGTCGACATTGTTTGGCCGACGGCACCCTGAGAAGCCCCTCTCTATGGGAGCGTACTGGTCGGTGAGAGGCCACTAGTGGCAGAAGGCGGTCTCATATATACCCCGGTCCTATGCCATGGAGCGCTCTAAGGGTGGTAACCAAAACTTTGAAGCACACCCAGAAGACCACCGGGAGCCAGTGCAGTTCATGCAGGAGGGGGGTCACATGAGAGCGCCACGTTGCTCCCATAACCACCCACGCGGCCGCATTCTGGACCAGCTGGAGCCTCCGGGTGCTCCTCAAGGGGAGCCCCATGTAGAGAGCATTGCAGTAGTCCAGGCGGGAAGTGACGAGAGCATGAGTGACCGTACTTAACGAGTCCTGAACCAGAAAGGGATGCAACTGGCGAATCAGGCGGACCTGACGGCCACAGCCGTCAGTTAAATTATCAGCCAGATGGATGCATTTAGTACTGTATTTCCCCCCTCCCCCCCCAAAAAAATAAGACCTAACTAGAAAATAAGCCGTAATGTTTTTTTGGGAGGGGCAAAAATTAATCTAAGACCCGGCCTTATTTTTGGGGAAACACGGTATCCTGAACCAAAATGGCGGGCCTAGCTGAGGCAACTACTTTAACCAGCCAAAGTGGGCCAGCCTGAAGGGCAGAAACGGTCCCTCAAACCTTGCTGAGCTCCTCTTGTGGAGGTGTTCCTATCCAACACGGATAATTGCAGAAGTTTTCCTTGTTAATATTCCCAAAAGGCTATGAAAAGTGACACTGTCTCCAATGGGGCCCAACCTCCCTGAGCAGATGTATGCCGCGTGTGCGCATTTTAAGAGGCCTTTAAAAATGTTATGGAAAGGTACATGATTGTGCCAAGTCTTTGCGCCGGAGACTGTGTATGTGGCAGATTCTATGGCATTTAAGGCTCATTAATTTTTGAATTTCATGTCATCTGCCCCTGGGCTTAAAATAGTTCCGTGTCTTTCTTATCTTTAAAAGGTCCTTGTTATCAGATATGAATTTTTTCTCTGCTTATTTCTTTCACCGGAGTCATCTGCAATCCAGGCCGAATCTTTCTAATTAATTAATAAGTTCAGATTCCTAGTCCGTGCTGATCTTAAAGGCTCAGACGTTTCTTAGTTTATTCAGGTAATCGGCGCACAGCAGTTCATTTAATGTCCATTCAAAGTTACGACGGCATTGAAAAAAGTGACTTAGGATCATTTTTTTTTTCACACTTACCACCATTGCAGCATCCCTGATGGTCACACGATCAAAATTAGGACCCTTAGCGAGTGGCTCATATTTAGGATGGTTATAATTTCCCAGGATCACGTGATCCCTTTTGCAACCCAAAGTCAATAGGGAAGCCAGGTTCACTTAAAAACCATGTTGCTAACTTAACAACTGCAGTGCAGTGGTGGGTTTCTATTGGTTCTACCCGGTTCGGGCGAATCAGTAGCGGCGGTGGGTAGCTCCGCCCACCTGCCCGGATGTCATCACAGATGCTCTGCGCATTTGTGAACCAGGAGCAAAGGTCCGTGAAACCCACTCCTGCTGCAGTGATTCCCTTAACAAATACGGTCGGAAATGTCGTAAAATGGGGCAAAACTCACAACTGTCTCACTCAGCAACAGAAGTTTTGGTCTCAATGGTGGTCATACGTTGAGGACTACCTGTATATTCCCCAAACAGCTCAATGTCTTTTATCAATTTGCTTTCTAGATCTAGATCTAGCCAACAGCTTTGGATGAATTTTATTTTTTGCGTATGGACTCTTTCCGCAACATACATTGCGCCTATCTGCACCTCCAGTTTAATTATCGGCGCTAGCCAAAACTGTTCATTAGGGGAAATGTTCTCCCAAGATTACGGGAAAAGATTATGCTCCAAATGACGGTGAAAAGAAGGGAAATTTACAGTTGTGGCAAATGAGCATCATCCAATGCTTAACAGCATAAATCATACCCAGAAGAATTCATTTACATCCTATTAGAGTTGACATGTTAATATCAAAGCATTAAAATATGTAAATAGCAGAAGGATAGAGCAGGTCCTAATTGCTGCTTTGCATTATCAACTCATTTACTCTTTATGATATTTTATGAATAGGGAGACGGGTTGCCAAACAATTAGTAGGAACCTCCTACAAAAACCGCACACACCGACACACACGCTAGAAAAACTACACACACCGACACACGCACAAATGCACATAAAGCCTTTCTCTCCTTGGATAATTACAAACTAACAAGGGAGGGAAATTTCAAGAAGGGAGAAATGACATATTTTGGAGAAATCCATACATTCCATCCCTACTTGAACAACATTTGTCCCAGAAAGGAGGGGGCCAAGCTGTTTTCCAAGGCACCTGAAGGCCAGACAAGGAATAATAGATGGAAACTTGACAAGGAGAGATGCAGCCTAGAAATAAGGAGAAATTTTCTGACAGTGAGAACAATCAACCCATGGAACAGAAGTTGACTTCGGAAGTTGTGGGAGCTTCATCACTGGAGGCTTTCAAGAAGAGAATGGACTGCCATCTGTCAGAAATGATTTAGGGTCTCCTGCTTGGGTGTGGGGTTGGACTAGATGACCTATAACCGTGGTGAAGCTATGGCACGTGTGCCACAGATGGCACGTGGAGCCATATCAGTGGGCACGTGAGTGTTGCCCTAGCTCAACTCCAGCGTGCATGTGTGTGCCAGCCATCTGATTTTCAAGCCTTCTGGGCCCACCAGATATCAGAAAACAGGCTGTTTCCAGCCTCTGGAGGGCCTCTGGACTGGCGGGGGGGGGGAGCTCATTTTTCACTCTCCCCAGGCTCCTAGAAAGCCTCTGGAGCCTGGGGAGAGTGAAAAGCGGGCCTTCCGGTCCCACAGGAAGTTGGCAAATGGACTGTTTCCTGTCTCCAGAGGGCCTCCAGAGGGCGGGGAAGGACATTTTCGCCCTCCCCAGGCTCCAAGAAAGCCTCTGGAGCCTGGAAAGGGAGAAAATCAGGCCTATTGGGCTCACCATGCCATCATGTGCCAAAAGTGGGGGGAGGGGGGAAGCATGCGCAGAGGGATGGCGCGCATTGAATTATGGGTGTGCGCGCACATGCATGAGCCCTCCCCACACTCCCCTTGTTTCTGGAATGCTAAGGCAAAAAGGTTAGCCATCATTGACCTATAAGGTCCCTTCTACCTCTGTTAATCTCATCTAACCTAATCTAACATCCTTCAAATTTATTCAGAAACAAGTCTCAGGAACGGGCAGTACTGAGGAAGCTTCTTAGCTGAAAAGGGAAATGTTTTCAAGGGGAAAAAAAACAAGAAAGTCCACGTCTTCTGGAAAAGCATATTTGGGACAACCATGACCTGCATGACTGAGAATCTCCATAGACATCAAGTGTCGTTCCTGACATTTTCTTCTGAGTTAAAGCAATTTAAGGGCTTCTTTCAAGGTCAATCTAGGCAGGGTTATAACCAAATTCTCAACGTCACAGAGACAGGTCAAAAGGAGATCTTGCCAAGATTTGGCCAATGCTTAGCTGCAGAAAAATGAGACAGGCCCAAATTTTTGTCTTTTCCAAATATGGTCACCTTTGATAATAACTACTACATAGGCATTCGGCCCTCTCAATTCCTGGCAAATATATTGGGAAGAAATGGAGGTAGTAACAGATTTTATTTTCCTGAACTCCAAGATCACCACAGATGGAGACTACAGCCAAGAAATTAAAAGACGCTTGCTCATGGGGAGGAAAGCCATGACAAAGCTAGATAGCATACTAAAAAGCAGAGACATCACCCTGCCAACAAAACTGTGTATAGTCAAGGCTATGGTTTTCCCAGTTGCAATGGTTGGCTGGGAAAGTTGGACCATAGGGAAGGTTGAGTGCCAAAGAATTGAGGCCTTTGAACTCTGGTGCTGGAGAAGACTCCTGCGAATCCCTTGGACTGCAAAGCAATCAAACTGGTCATTCCTAGAAGAGATCAACCGTGACTGCTCTTTAGAAGGCCGGATCCTGAAGATGAAACTCAAATACTTTGGCCACCTAATGAGAAGGAAGAACTCACTGAAAAAGAGCCTAATGCTGGGAAAAATTGAAGGCAAAAAAAGAAAGGGACGGCAGAGAACGAGGTGGCTGGATGGAGTCATTGAAGCAGTTGGCGTGAACCTAAATGGACTCCAGGGGATGGTAGACGACAGGAAGGCCTGGAAGAATGTTGTCCATTGTGTCACGATGGGTCGGACATGATTTCGCAACTAACAACAACAACACTACATAGGCAGAAAGTCAACCACTCCATTATTCTGGTTTATAAAGCCGCATTGTTCTGGTTTATATGCAAAGAGGAATTATGAAAGCATTGGTTTTTAAAACATGAGGTTGACTCATTTGCATGCCAGAATATTTTACAGTTGTGATGTAGCTCCTGTAGCAATAGATCTTATTTCTTTTCTGCTTTAATGGACTCAGGGAGGTGGGAGATTATTCTTATATTTATATCACGTCACTTACACATACAGGTATGTGACTTTCTCACCCACCCCCACCCACCCCCAAAAATCAGAGCATGGTTCCTGATTCCCCACCTTATTATACATTAGATTTATGCAGAAAAAAGTTCGGAGGAAATTGTTGTAAAACACAGGAATATATAATGAATGTAGCAAGTTATGCTTAGGTTTAATTGCGGTGGAGGTGACATAACGAAAGGTATTATCGGCTGTGAACAATGAACTTCAAGCAATTATCATAGAGGGGGGGAAATTTTCCTTTGTAAGGCCTTATTCTCTTTAAGTCTTAAAGTCTGCGAGAAGTTTTATATCAAAATATATTTTATTCTTTATTCTGTTTTCATCTCCCCTTAAAATATCAACAGAACCCACAATGGACTGAGAATCAGTGTCTCCACTGGATAGACAATTGAGCGTCAAGCTGAAACTAATGTTTTACTCAAACTTCCTCTTACCCTGAATGAGTTATTTGGACCCAATCCACATATCAACGTATAAGGTTTGTAAACACAAATAGATTTTTTTTAAAAAAAAATCATTTATAATATAAAATACAAAAGAAAATAGCAGGAAAATAGGGGAGGGTGAAGGAAAAATTGGGGGGAGAGGTGTTGACTTCCAACTCCCTTTGGCACAATAAAATAAGATAATAACATCAAACCTCAACTTTTTACTTTGACATAATAATAGTATAAACTAGCCATTTCTATAAAAAAAACCCCTATCTAATTGGTAAAACCCCAAATCCCAAATAAGAGCCTTGGTGGCGCAGCAGATTAAAGTACTGTTAAGTAACACCAGCTGCCTGCAATTACTGCAAGTTCAAATCTCACCAGGCTCAAGGTTGACTCAGCCTTCCATCCTTTCAAGGTAGGTAAAATGAGGACCCGGATTGTGGGGGCAATAAGCTGACTTTATATATATAAAAAAGAACACCGCTTGGGGGTGGGGGGTTGAAAGCTCTACTGAGCAGGTATGTACAAAAGTAGGAAAGTCATTGCTTAACACATTGTAAGCCACCCTAAGTTTCTGGAGAAGGGCGGCATATAAATTGAACCAATAAATTGAACCAATAAATCAAAGTTTCATATTTTTTTTTCACCTCGAGCATAAAGTCCAGTAATGGTTTCCCAAAACCCTTACTTGACACACCCACACCTGAAGCCCTTATAAACAGACATTGACAATCCCTAAATGTCTATGGAGATTCTCAATCATCCAGGTCATGTTTGTCCCAAAGGTGTTTTTTTCAAGGGGGAACTGGACTTTCTGGTTTTTCTTTGAAGACGTTTCGCTTCTCATCCAAGAAGCTTCTTCAGCTCTTCTTCTTGGATGAGAAGCGAAATGTCTTCAAGGAAAAACCAGAAAGTACAGTTGCCTGTTGAACAAGCACCTTTGGGACAGGACATTCCCTAAAGTCTGCTGAAGATGTTGCCTTGCCTGGCGATGAAACATTCAGAAACCAACCCACAAGCCTGGAGAACAAACCTTCACCCTCGCCCTACACCCGAGCTACAGATGTTCGCCACTATTGCAAACCCAACAGGATTTGCATCAGGATCCCCCTTATGGAATTGGAGATCTTTGGGGTGTGTGAACCAATCCCACCCTGCATCCAGTTTGAAGCCATCATGCTTTCAAATAAACTCTGGAAGATCTCAATGCATAGATCTAAATGAGCTATCCATCAAACTGCCGTTTCCTTGGATGCAGTTCTCAGTAAGAAAAATAAAACATCAAGATCCATTACACTTATGAATATGCATTTGGAGAGAATGTTCTACCTCGGGACAAAGTAAGCAAATGAAATATGTAAGGAGGAACGAAGGGTGGAGACTGGGAAATATGTTGTTGTTCTACTTAGAATTGCAACCTTCTACCTTTTTTTCTACATGGTATGCCTGGGAATTCATAATACTGGAGCCCGACAAGCATTATTGGAAGAAATCTGGATGATCTTCAGAAAAAGGCTGCAGGACTCAGGAGACCTCTGAGGACAAGACTTACCACCCAGGAGGTGGTTGACGCAATGTTGGGCATAAACTTCCATGAGCTCATGTTCCTGAACAGATGGCTTCAAAGGTATTGGCTCCAACTGGCATGGGGTTGTGCCAATAATATTGAAGTGAGCTGCATCTACCTGGAGAGAGGACCAGATAGAGCTGAATGAAGTCCTATGCTCCCTACCCATGTCATCTGCTGATCCCAGGGTTCTCATTTCCTTCTGGGCCATTTGCTTCATTGCATGACTCAGTGGACAAGCAGCTGATGCCCTTGGATGAAAAGGATTTGAGAGAGAGAAAGAGAGAGAGAGAAGAAAGAAGGGAGAAGGAGAGAAGAGAGGGGGAGAGAGAAGAGAGAGGGAGAGGGTGAGAGATGAGAGGGAGAGAGAAGAGAAAAGAGAGAGGGAGAGAGGAGAAAGGGAGAGAGAAGAGAGAAGGGAGAGAGGGAGGGAGGGGGAGAAGAGAGAGGGAGAGGTTGAGAGAGATAAGAGAGGGAGAGAAAAGAGAGAGAGGGAGAGAGAAGAGAGGAGAGAGGGAGAAAGAAGAGAGAAGAGAGAAAAAAGAAGGAAAAAGAAAGAGAGAGAAGAGAGGGAGAGGGAGAGATAGAAGAGAGAGGGAGAGGGTAAGAGAAACAAGAGAGGGAGAGGGAGATAGAGGGAAAGAGGGAGGGAGAGAGAGAGAAGCATGTCGTTTATTTATAAATACATATAGGCTTCTTTCTTACAGGCAAATTCTTAGCAAACAACCAAGACAATTAAGCGGCTGGATTGTAGAGGATTGCAGGAAGTCAACCTATTCTCCAAGACACCTGAAGGAAGGACATGAAGCAACGGATGGAAACTAACCAAGGAGAGAACCAATCTAAAATGAAGGAGAAATTTCCTGACAGTGAGAACAATAAACCAGTAGAACAACAGAAGCTGTGGGGCTTTCGACCCCAGAGGTTTTTAAGAAGAGATTGGAGAACTATTTGAAATGGTAAAGGGTCTCCTGCTTGAGCAGGGGGGGGGGGTGGAGTTGGATTAGAAGGCCTCCAAAGCCCCTCCCAGTTCTGTTATTCTGTTATATGCAATCAGCGGGGAGAACAAATGCATCCGTTGGGGTTAACCTCAGCCAAAGAGTACACAGTTTGAGCAGAGGTGGGATTCAAGTAATTGAACAACCGGTTCTCTGCCCTAATGATTTCTTCCAACAACCAGTTTACCAAACTGCTCAGAAAGTTAACAACTGGTTCTCCCGAAGTGGTAGGAACCGGCTGAATCCCACTATTGAATTTGAGGATTTAACTCCACCGACCCTCAAGCTTACAAGGGTCGGGATGCCAGCTAGTTGGCATTTGAAAAGTAACGGGCCTTTCAGAGAGTTTTGACTTATCGGATCATATGGCAAGGATCCTTTTGTACGTTCGAAGTTCTCGGACTCTACAGTCCAAAAACGACAGAAATAAAAACTAACCCCTCAACCACGAGTCCTGAGGTGGTGGTGCATGGATGTTGTTATTGTTTTGCCACTATCATTACGCCTGTCGTGCCAATTGAAGGTGATTCCCCTGATGTTCCACCTGGGCCATTGTTGATGATATATTTATGGAAACCGATTACTTATGATTGCATAATAGCCTTACCAATCATGCCCGGGCGCCATTAAGGAAATGTGATAGAGCAGCATGGATCTTGCCACTGTTGATGTGATCATGCTGGGGAAATTTCATCATGTAGAAAATGACCTCATTAGCAAGGTGGAAGGCAATTTTAAGACAGGCTCATGAGACAAAGGGAAGCTGCAAAAGGCTTGGCGTAAATTTTTGTGAAACTTCGGGAGACGCATTTCCATCAGCCAGATTTTGATACCTGGCAATCATGACCGGTGAACAAGAGTGGCAGAAGAGAGGGCAACGGGTCTGGGAAGCTGCTTGCACTTTTAATTTTGTCCATATACCTCCACCCATCACCACACACATACACATATAAGGCTACATAATGATGCTAAGTTAGAAACTCAAGACAATGTGGGACATTTTATACAATTGACAGCTCCTTAATTTCATAGGTACATCCTTGTACATCCTTAGCAAATAGAAGATAGAGGAGAGGAGAGGGGAGGGGAGGGGAGGGGAGAGGAGAGGAGAGGAGAGGAGAGGAGGGGAGGAGATAGGACAGGACAGGAGGATAGGGTAGGGTAGGGTAGGGTAGGGGTGGGGTAGGGTAAGTAGGGTAGGACAGGACAGGACAGGACAGGAGGAGGGGAGGGAGGGGAGGGGAGGGGAGGGGAGGAGATAGGACAGGAGAGGACAGGACAGGAGGATAGGATAGGATAGGATAGGATAGGATAGGATAGGATAGGATAGGATAGGATAGGATAGGATAGGATAGGATAGGATGGGATGGGATGGGATGGGATGGGATGGGATGGGATGGGACGGGACGGGACGGGACGGGACGGGACGGGACGGGACGGGACGGGACGGGACGGGACGGGACGGGACGGGACGGGACGGGACGGGAGAGTAGGGTGGGGTAGTGTAGGGTAGGGTAGGACAGGACAGGACAGGACAGGACAGGACAGGAGGATAGGATAGGGAAGGGGAGGGGAGGGGAGGATAGGATAGGGGAGGGCAGGACAGGGGAGGGGAGGGCAGGACAGAACTGGACAGGACAGGACAGGACAGGACAGGACAGGACAGGACAGGACAGGACAGGACAGGGCAGGATGAAATACTAAGGCTAACACTCATCTTTATACCCAGCATGCCTAATAAAACACATTCCAACACAGGAATTTCAAACTTTCCAATATCATGAGCTCCTTAAAAGATAAAAATAGCTTCTGCAGCTCTCCTTTATTAGATTTATATGCTACCCAACGCTCAGCAACTAGTAGAATATGTCCCATAGTTCCGAAGGTATCTGAGCCACAGGGGTAAGTAATGACTACAAGATTGGTTCTGAGTTCAGAGCAGGCTGCTCAGCATTGGATCCCTGTAGGGTCTTGCCCCATCTCCAAAAAAAAAAAAAATTGTTTCCAGGAATTCAACCGTAATCTTTTCATGGATTTGTTGACTTTAAAAGCAGCTTGTGACTCTCTTTCAAGAAGCACCCTAAGAAATCCTCAGCTAAGATCAGGTTTTTCTTTTTCGTAATGCAATTATATCTAAGTCCTTTTTTTTTTTTACGGATTAGAGAGAGCCCCGAGAGTCTTTAATTAACAATCCTCTCTGCGTAGAGAGTGAGGCAAGGATGTGTCTTCCCTCCAACTTTGTTTAAAATTATATGAAGAGCTTGGTGGATTTCTTGGCATCTGAAGATTTTCATGGCCCTAAGATGGTTGACAGAGAGGTGTCCCCCCAATCCCCCCATTTCTTACTGCAACCTGGTGATTAAGGTTAGAAAACTGGAGATCTAGTCCTGCCTAGAAAGCCGGTTGAGTGACCTTAAGGCAATTACTCTCTCTCTTTCTCTCTCTCTCTCTCTCTCAGTTCAGCTCGCTTTACAGAGCTGTTATTGTCAAGAAAACACAAGGAGAAAGGTGTGTTGGATATGTTTTCCATCTTGAGTTGTTTGTAATAGCAATAACACTTAGACTTATATGCCACTTCTTAGTGGTATGAAGCAGTATACAGCCCTATATAAGCTGCTTACAGAGTCAGCCTTTTTGCCCCCCAAAATCTAGAGCTTCATTTTACTGACCTCGAAAGATTGGAAGGATGAGTCAACCTTGAGACGGTCAGGATCAAACTCCTGGCAGGGGGCAGAGTTAGCCTGCAATATTGTGTTCTAACCACCGGGCCACCACGGCTCTATAATAAAGACAAGATGCAAATAAATAAACCAACTGAATTGCTCCTCCTCACTTTCTCTTTTCCGTAACTCCTTCAGCAGAATTAGCATCAGGTCAGATAGTCCCAGCTAAAGAAACTTGGTTTACTCTAGAGATGATTAGCCCTTTATCAAAAGAAAAAGAGGAGGGGTGAAAAGGAGAACAATACAGTGGTGAAATCCAATTTTTCTTTACTACCGGTTCTGTGGGTGTGGCTTGGTGGGCGTGGTGTGGTGTGGCTTGGTGAGCATGACTTGGTGGGCGTGGCAGGGGAAGGATGTTGCAAAATCTCCAATCCCACCTCACTCTTGGGCCAGCCGGAGGTTGTATTTGCCGGTTCTCCGAACTATTCAAAATTTCCGCTATGGGTTCTCCGGAACCTGTCAGAACCTGCTGGATTTCATCCCTGGAACAATGGCTTCATAAAAGGTTCTGGATTCGCGTGTTGCTTTTCTTTTAGTGCATTCCTAGATAAAACTGGAAAACCTGCTTAAATGGATGACCCTCCATCCATCATCTCATGCTCTCCCTGAGGCTGTCGTCTCAGACCTTACTTTGAGAAGATATTGGAGCCCAGCGGTGAACTTTGATCTGAAAGGTTTGTGCATAAACCATGGCTACTAGAGAAACATTTGATGTCCTTTGTTTGACTGCATGAAGAGTAAACTTTGAACCAGGGATGAAATCCAGCAGGGTCTGACAGATTCTGGAGAACCGGTAGCAGAAATGTTGAGTAGTTCAGAGAACCGGCAAATACTATCTCTGGCTGGCCCCAGGAGTTGGGTGGAATGGAGATTTTGCAGTATCCATCCCCTGGAGTAGGGTGGGAATGGTGATTTTGCAGTATCCTTCCCTGGAGTGGGGTAGGAATGGAGATTTTGCCGTATCCTTCCCTTGGAGTGGAGTGGGAATGGATATTCCCCCCCTAGAGTGGGGAGAGAATGGGGATTTTGCAATATCTTTTCCCCAGGAGTGGGGAGGGAATGAGGTTTTGAGTATCCTTCCCCCTGGAGTGGGTTGGGAGTGGAGATTTTGCAATATCCTTCCCCCTGATGTGGGGAGGGAATGAGGTTTTGAGTATCCTTCCCCAATAGTGGGGAGGGAATGAAGATTTTGCAGTATCCTCCCCCTGCCACGCCCACCAAGCCACACCCACCAAGCCACACCACACCCACCAAGCCACGCCCACAGAACCAGTAGTAAAAAAAAATGGATTTCACCACTGTCTTGAACCAAATCTTCATAGGAAATCTTTGTATTTTCTTTCTCGCTTGCCTGCTCTGTCTGTCTTCACACATACTGCTAAGGTCTGAAACTCTAGGGCCCATCAGCTCCAGAAAGAAGGAAATTAACTTGGAGGAAGTCTAGCAATTCTTCTTGGACAGATACAAATAAAGATATGATCGCAAAGTCTTTGGGAAAGTAGGAAATATTTCTATGCCCATCAGCCAACCAACCTTAGGAGTCATCTTCCCATAATTATCCCATTCATTTCAACTTTCACTTCAATTCCCTCTGTCACTTCAGTGACTCACTTTTGTCATTCCGCAGCTGTTGTAGTCCAATTGCAATTAATGAAGTCTTCCTCCCCACCCCACTTTAAAGTTCTTGCCTTCCCCACTGCAGTCAAAGCAAGGTAAATTAATAGTATTATTTGTTCGGATAACGCAGACAAATGTGTCTGCACAAAATGAAGCATGGTGTTTCTAGAGCAACTTGTATTCATAATAATCATAATCCTGGTAATTTGTTGCTTATTAAAAACAGAAGTCATGATAGACTAGGCTTGTAGTAGAAAGACTAATGAGTCATTAGGAGATACATGGAATTGTTCTGCTTAATATCACAATGCGGGTAAAGCCGGAGTAAATTGGCCCTTGCAAGTTTCTTCTTATTAGACTCTGCATGTTTGGAGATGACTTGGAACAGGCGTTTCACCCCTTTAAATCTGTAAAACTTGAAGAAGAAGAAGAAGAAAAAGAAACCACTCCTTTAATCAGTCGCATGAAATAAGCTGCTGTAAATATTCATCATGGCACCGACTCATTAAAGCAGCTACATCTTGTGCCGAGCTTGTGCAGAAGTTTGAAAAACGATGTGGTTGCTTTAAAGAACCATTGAGTTTGATCAATCATGAACTAGGCACAGCCCTGCTTTGGATAAAGCATTTTTTAAGTGCAGAATGGTGTAGATGACATTTGGAAGCATCTCAGACTGACCCCTCTCTAATTCAGTAAATCAAACTGAGAAGGAGACGGAACAGGGGTGGGCTGCTGGGGGTTTGCAGGGGTTCGGGAGAACCTCTAGCTAAGATTCTATGCAGTTCGGAGAACCCTGAAATCCTACTCCTGCTGGCCCCGCCCATTTTACCCCATCCCTCCCACGAGTCTCCATGCAGCCCGTTTTGGATGCAGGTGAGTGCAAGGCACGCTCAGAGGCTCAGGGACGGTGAAAAACGGGTCTACTGGAAATTTGGGAAGAACTTCTGAGGGCCTCCAGGGCCGTTTTCACCCTCCCGGAGGCTCGAGGAAAGGCTCCAAAAAACCCGGAGAGGGCGAAAACGCACCCCCCTCCCTCTGTGATGCAGGAGGCTGGCTAGGCCACACCCACCATGGCCACGCCCATCCAATAACCAGGCAAAGAACCCCTTGCTAAAATTTTTAAAGTCCACCCCTGTGGAGGCACATCATTATCAAACTTGCAAGTTCCTGTTATTAGAGACAATCTCAATAAAAAGTAGTTTTAGCCTTCCTGTGGTGTTGACATCATGGTCTAGTCTACCTAATGAAGCCGTCATGAAGGACAAAGGTCCCACCAAGGTTCAAAGTATTCCAGATCAACCAGCTATCCACATGTAGTTGTTGGGCTTTTCACTGGTCTGTTATAAGTGTGTCATGCATCTGGGAACAGAATTATAGTAGACAGAGAAACAGCAATCATTGCAACCCGGCTGTCAACCCTGAAGCCATTTCTGGAGGATCTCCAAGGCTGCCACATCTACACTGTGGGAACAAGAGGGGGGATTAGAGATAGCTGGGGACCTGTAGCCAGTAGTGGGATTCACTGGTTGTAACAACCGGTTCACTTCGTGCGCCCTTTGGAGACCAGAAATGGGCCCGTTTCCGGACTTCTGGTACTTCCGGTAGGCCTGTTTTTCATCCTCCTCAGGCTCCAGAGGCTTTCCTGGAGCCTCAAGGAGAGTGAAAATGGCCTCCTCCAGCACTGAAGGCCCTCTGGAGGCTGGAAACAGGCCCATTTCCAAACTTCCAGTAGGCCCATTTTTCATCCTTCCAGAGCCTCTGTGCATGCCCTGAACTTACCTGGCATCCAAAACGAGCCGCATGGAGACTCCTGGAAGGGAAGGTGCAGAGTGGACAGGGTCAGCCAGTCCTTGGAACAACCGGTTCGGCGAACTGGATTAAAATTAACATCCAGTTCTCCCGAACCGGTCCGAACCGGCTGAATCTACCTGTAGTCAAAGTTCTTTGTCTTAGGAACCAAGGACATTCTTCCCAGGTGCTGGGGAGGCGCGGACTGAAACCAACTAGGTTTGGGTCTCTGACCGGATTGGACCCTGTGATGGACATGTGAACTGTGTGTGTGGGGGGGGAGAACTTTGCCTTAAAATTTCGGTGAGGAAAACTGCAGGAACCTTCAGAGTCGGGTTTTCGCTGATGTGTCAATATGACATGCCTAATAAATCTGTACTTTGAGGAACACCTAGGCCTCAGAGGTTTGATTGCATTGGGTCTGTTACTTGGAACCCTGACATCCTTGGAGAGCTGAAAGAGTAAGGGTAGTAATTAAAGCCTTACAGGTTCAAGACACCCCGTCAAGGGATCTGGTAAGTTCAGATCGGAGCTCTCTACGTGTACTTTAATAAGAACCACATTTTACCAGGGGGTCTGTATTTATTACTTCTTTCATACAGCACAGCTCTGTCAATCTATGCCTCCATGACAGGCAATGTTTTCTGAGATTACAGACAAAGGAGGAAGTTTACCCCAACCCAGAAAAGTTATCACTCACCAGTTTTTTTTTGGGGGGGGGGAGACACCTTTGTGCTAGGATAGTAAATGGCCCACCTTCGTCACCCACAACCACATATGTCAAATGCAAAAAAAGATCAGTGGGATTATTTATTTTTAAACTGGCATTATTATCCAAATGAAGAATCCACTATATGAACCTCTTGGGACTTCCCAACAGCTGCTGGTTTCTCTTCTTCACAATCAGACCGGCAGGCGATAGGAAGAGGGATTTTGGGGTAAGGAGTCTTCCCTATGAATCCTGTTGCTAAGGATTGCTAGTTGGCTGCATCAGTACTGCCTTGTGAACAGGTCTGACCCTCCCGTTTTTAAAATATTACTTGTGTTATTCCCAACACTATCTTAACCTACACACAGAGAGGGGAGGGGAGGAGAGAGAGAGGGAAGGAGGGAGAGAGAGAAAGAGAGAGAGAGAGACAGAGAGAGAGAGTGTGTGTCAGACAGAGAGAGAGAGAGACAGAGACAGAGAGACAGAGACAGAGAGAGACAGGGAGGGAGGGGGAGGGGGAGAGAGAGAGAGAAACAGAGACAGACAGACAGAGACAGAGACAGAGAGAGGGGGAGGGAGGAGGGAGGGAGAGAGAGAAAAAACAGAGAAAGACAGACAGAGACAGATAGAGGCAGATAGAGACAGAGACAGAGAGACACACAGAGAGAGAGACAGAGAGACAGAAATAGAGAGAGACAGAGGGAGGGAGGGAGGGAGGGAGGGAGGGAGAGAAAGAAGAGAGAGAGAGAGAGTCAGACAGAGAGGGAGACAGAGACAGAGACAGAGAGACAGAGACAGAGAGAGACAGGGAGCGAGGGAGAGAGAGAGAGAAACAGAGAGAGACAGACAGAGACAGAGACAGAGAGAGGGGGAGGGAGGAGGGAGGGAGAGAGAGAAAAAACAGAGAAAGACAGACAGAGGCAGATAGAGGCAGATAGAGACAGAGACAGAGAGACACACACACAAAGAGAGACAGAGAGACAGAAATAGAGAGAGACAGAGGGAGGGAGAGAGAGAAAGAGAGGGAGAGGGAGAGAGACAGAGAGAATGTGGAATTAATTAGATTTTGTATGCAACAGCCTGGTTGTTGCACCATACATACGTACGTACAGCACCGTAATTCCTTTTTAAACAGATATTACCATTTTATATTTCAGTTTTGCTTCTATTAATTCTTGCTAGACTACCTTTTAAAGACTTCCCCCTCTAGCAGCTAGATAGCAATATTGCCTCTCCACCTGAACTGTTCGAAAAACCACCTCAGCAAACGTTGCCTAGTTTCTTCAGACAAGGTAATTGTCTATGCTTGCATGAATTGACAATTGATTGTGAACAAATAGCTTTGCTCTCCCATGCCAACCATGCTTTTTTTTATAAAACTGCGAGATCTATAATATGTGGGTAGCGATGCCTTGTGCACTTGCAAAATATCTGTTAAATATCTAAAAGATAGTCTGTTTGGGGCTTCATGCTCCAAGAATCGAGATCATCTCTCTTATTTACCTGTAAAGTTTATTCAGGAAAATTACCTTTTGGACTAGATAATTTTGGAGGAATGTTTGTTCACCAGGATGGGTAGGATGAGAGAAATGAATCCTCAAAACCCAATGAATAAATGAGCAGATCTTAATGGA
Organism: Coluber constrictor foxii; assembly: GCA_038048745.1. Lineage (NCBI taxonomy): Eukaryota > Metazoa > Chordata > Lepidosauria > Squamata > Colubridae > Coluber > Coluber constrictor. The sequence goes on from JAWJVD010000192.1 coordinate 98,376, forward strand.
GTTGGTGTAAGTTTAAAGAATGGGCTGATAAAATGTTCAAATTATGAGTAATATCCCAATTTTTCCAAGTATACTTTCTGCTACTTCAAAAGATCAGTGTCAGACTACAAGTTAATGCACCCATTGATTTGATTTGATTGTGTCAAGCTGAATGCATGTCAGAATGCCCAAGGATACAAACAATCCCACACCCCAATGAAATTCAGGCTTGACAATCGGACTGAAAATAGCAAACAGAAATTGTAAGGGCACGGATTGAATTAAAAGGTTGGAGAACATTTTCATTGAAGTTCTGACCATCACATGGCCTTCCAAATATTGTTGGGCTGCAGCTCCCGTGAACCCTACTGGCTAAGATTGATGAGAATTAGAGAACTACATCTCCAGAACTGTCTTAAGAGTCACACATGGCCCATCTCAATAAAAACAACTCAACTAACATTCAAGAATGTTATAGTTGCTAGGCGTCTGTATGATCAAGGATGAGATGTTCTGTAATGTCTTTTCCACTTCAAAAAAAGTTAACCGTAATTAAAATGGCATTATCAAAATACCAGTCGGTGACAGAACCTGAAATAGTCTAGAAATATTCAAGAAGAAGAATAAGGTTACAGATGCTGGCATTTCTCAAAATACTAATTATGAAGAAGTACCAACAGAGAGGTTTACTACACAAAAAATATAGGGGCTCCTACAAAGACGAGGGGGGAGGGGTCAAACTATTTTCCAAAGCACCCAAAGGCAAGACAAGTAACAATGGATGGAAACTAATCAAGGAGAGAAGCAACCTAGAATGAAAGAGAAAATTTCTGACGGTTAGAGCCATCGACCAATGGAAGAGCTTGCCTTCAGAAGTTGTGGTTGCTCCATCACTGGACACTTTCAAAAAGACACTGAATCTTTTCAATCTTCATTTGTCTGAAATGCTACAGGGACACCTGTTCAAGGAGGAGATTGAACAGGTGTCACAGATGGCATGCATAGCCCTCTCTGTGGGCACGCCAGCCCAGCTCCCATGCGTGTGTGCCTTCTGCTGGCCAGCTGGTCTTTGGGTCTCTGCCCCACATGTGAGGGGCGGCACATGTGGGGATGCATACTCGCATGAGCAAGGAGTGGGGCACATGTGGGGTGGGGCTCACATTGCATCTTGGGGGTTCCGGCACACGCACATGCATTCGCGCACACACACTTTGGGCACTCGGCACCAAAAAGACTAGAAAATTTCCAAGTTCTCTTCCAGCTCTGCTAGTCCATGTTCTGACTGCATGCTCATGATTGTCCCATCATGCTACTTAAGCTATGGTTGTGACCAGTGGTGGGTTGCCCCTGGTTCAGACCGGTTCTCAAGAACCAGTAGTAAAAGCGGCAGGAGGCCCCGCCCACCGCCACAGATGTTGTCATTGGCGTGTCAGGATCCGAGTCAGGATGTGGAAGAAAAACCACCAGACCACAAGATGGCGTTGCAATAAAGGTTTATCTTCCTAGATTCGGCATGTTCCAACAACCACCCAGCGTTTCTGTGAAATATTGTCAGCTCTAACCCTAGTGTGCTCCCATCACCGTTTTTATTCTCTGTGCACCCCGCCCATCTGCTCCGCCCTCTAACTCCACCCCATATCCCAGCGCTGATTGGTGTGTTCCAGCCGCTCCCCCCATCCAGGCATGGATCGCAATTTAATCCTGGTGGCGCAGCAGCTTAAGCAGCAGCTTAAGTGTTGTTAAAGTGACACCAGCTGCCTGCAATTATTGCAGGTTCGAATCTCACCAGGCTCAAGGTTGACTCAGCCTTCCATCTTTTCGAGGTAGGTAAAATGAGGACTCAGATTGTGGGGGCAATAAGCTGACTTTGTATAAAAAAGAATTCCGCTTAGTAGGGCGAAAACCCTACTAGGCAGATATATACAAAAGTATGAAGGCTATTGCTTAACTCATTGTAAGCCGCCCTGAGTCTCCAGAGAAGGGCGGCATATAAATTAAATTTAAAAAAAACAAAAACAAGGCTGTCAGCCCCGAGAAACCCTCATTAATGCTGGCTAAGGCAGTTGAATCAGCTTTTGTGCAGGCACGGTTCCATCCGCCTCTAAGCTGAGCGGCGGCAGCTTGTTTGATGGTGCTGGAGGACACAGAACACCCTGGAAATGGTGAGGAGTGTCTGGTGGGGAAGCAGGCGGCGTTATTGTAATTGTTTTGATTCCAGGAAGCAAGGCGGCATGATCAGCCGATGATGAACCTCCTCCTCTCCGGAATGACAGCCCAGCGGCAATGGGGGCTGACATGGCAATCTGCACACACGTGAGCCAGCGAAGTGAGCCCATGTGCACACGATCCCGTTGCAAACAGTAGTAAAGGTAAGTAGAAACCACCTCTGGTTGTGACACATTGCTTGGGTTTGGCGAATGAAAATCAGACACTGTTTGAATTGGGATCCTGCACATTTGTTGATGGCCTCCATCCCCCCCAGCTTCACAAATGAAGAAAACAGGGAATCTTAGTCGATCTACCCAACTCCCAAGTGATACAATGCAAATAAATTCTATGGGGCAGAAATGCTATTGCCCATGCTGAGGGCGTTTGGAAGTCAGGTCCAGTAAGGACAATGGGTGGAAAGGAAGATGGACAAATGAATTATAGAGGAGTCTGACATTGATTCTTGTATAGCAATGCTCAGTCATGAAAAGGCTACATGTGCCCAGCTAGGAACTTTGAAATAAGTTATATCACGGATCACCTGCAGTTTTTTTCCTTCCTTTGTAACCTCTCTTTTGTATGTACTCCTACTGCCTGTTTCTATATGAGCCACTTTGATATGCGTTCTTCAAAAGCATCTGGAATGCCTTTTGAAAAGAAACAAACGCTTGGTTTCCTTTTCCTGTAAAATTATCACAATTTAAATGTTTCAAATGTTTGATTGTTAACCAAAAAAAAAAAACCCTATCATTTGATCTTCTCTTCTTCTTTTGCTTTTAGGTTGATTCCAAGATCTGCCAAGGGAGTTAAAATAAAATGAGAACCAATTTTCTCTTAACAGACATTCTTTACAGGACAATAGGAAAAGGACTACTGCAAAACATGTTTAAAGATGCTCACATCACCCCCAATCCCACCCTCACCCCCAGAAAGGCCTGTTTTGACAACAAATGCACTGCTTAAACAGTGGCAGAGGGACAGATCTAAATTTGTGTTCCAAGAGTTTTTGAATTCTTCCTTGGCAATCGCTGTTACCCAACCTGAGTCCAAAATATATAAATAATAGCTAAGGATAAGAGATTAGAAGCCTGGAGTTTAGAAGATCCTTGACAAAGCTAAGGATGATATACAGGACAAGGTGAGGGTTGATGGAAGATACCTTTGAGCTCTGGAGTTGACTCTACCCATCAGTAGATAATCTCTGGACTTGACTCTACCCATCAATGAATCATCTCTGGAGTTGACTCTACCCGTTAATGGATCATCTCTGGAGCTGACTCTACCCATCAATGGATCATCTCTGGACTTGACTCTACCCATTAATGGATCATCTCTGAAGTTGACTCTACTATCAATGGATCATCTCTGGACTTGCCTCTACTATCAATGGATCATCTCTGGACTTGACTCTACCCATCAGTGGATCATCTCTGGACTTGACTCCATCCATCAATGGATCTTGTTGGGCCAGAAGGACTATAAGAAGGCTGGTTGTTTCAGTTAAGTCTTGTTTGACCAAGCATGTCTTTCTGCTTTCTTTAGTTATTCTGTCTCCTAGCTCTTCTGATTCAGTCTTGGCTTTTATTTCTCCTCTGGGCTGGCTTGTTTTGTTGGAATTTTTCTTTGTCACTAGCTCTTCGGTTGCCAAAACTCATCGCAAAAGTCTTGGGATTTGTTCTGTGCTTTTTCCTCTTTAAACCTTCAGAAAGTTAGTCCTTGCAAGGCAAATCTGGAGGGTTGCCTAGGCAAGACTTGAGCTGGTTGGGCATTTCCAGACTCCAAAAAGGTTGGGTTCTGCTTTTCCATCCAATGTAGGGCCTCTGCATAACTTTCCTAGACCTTCTCAAAGTTATTAGGAGATGCTTTGCTTTATTAGACTGTGCTGCAATACGCCACTGGGAAATGCACAAAGGCAGGCGTCTTTAGGAAAAACAAAAAGATTGACAGTTTTCTGATATATTTTTAGGTGAGTTTCCTAGAACTTGCCTATCTCTATTTTCATCTAGCTCTGCCCACCTTTTTTTTTTATTTTTAAAAGATCTTAGAAGACCACATCCAAAGAAGCCTAGCCATTAAAAACTGGTATATATTTCAATTCCAAGCAATAACCAAAGAAGGTGGTATTGCAGGACGCATCATCAAAAGAAAATGTCTTTCGTTTTCATATTGTGGAAGAACAGATCGATCGCCCGAAAGGAATTTACTTTGGCTTGCTTTAATAAGAGAAATCATCGTGCCGACAATAGGATATTATCTGCAGCTTTATTTGTATCTGGGAAAAAAACAAACAAACGTAAGGAGAGAGGCAGTTGGGTGTTTGACTTGATAAAAGTTGGGGTTTAATGTTCTAAAATTTCTGCAGAAAGTAATCTGAAAGTTTCTTTTTCCAATGCCGTATCCAGCCAAGTACAAACAGAGTGGATGGACCGTCTAGGGAGATTCTCAGTCATCCAGATCATGGTTGCCTTTTGGAAAAAGGCAACTGGGCCTTGTTTTTCCTTGAAGATGTTTTGCTTTTCATCCAAGAAGCTTCTTCAGTTCATGAAGTTCAGAGATTGAATAGCCATTTATCCAGAATGGCATAAGGCAGTGATGGCTAACTTTTTTGCCATCGAGTGCCAGGACCTGGGAGGAGGAGGGGGTCACAAGCACATATGCCCACACCCATAATTCTATGCGCCCTGCCCCCGCGCATGCATGTGTGACCCCCCTCCCCGCTGCCCCTCCTGCTCCTGGCATACGATGGCACTGTGGGCCTGATAGGTCCCACCAGAAGTTGGCAAATGGGCCATTTCCAGCCTCCAGAGGGTCTCTGGGAGGCGGGAAGGCCATTTTCATCCTCCCCAAGCTCCTAGAAAGGCTCTGGAGGCTGGGGAGAGAGAAAAACCAGCCTTCCCCATCACCCCCTGAGGCCCTCCGGAGGCAGGAAACAGACTGCTTCCCTATTTCCAGTGGGCCCAGAAGGCCCAAAAATCAGCTGGCCAGCACACGCATTCGCGCCAGAGTTGAGCTCGCATGCCCACTGATATGGCTATGGATGCCACCTGTGGCTCGTGTGCCATGGGTTTGCCATCACGGGCATAGGGTCTTCTCCTTGAGTAGGGGATTGGACTAGAAGACCTCCAAGGTTCCTTCCAACTCTGTTATTCTGTTATCTTCGTCTATTATCTGGAAGACCAATGCAAGTTACAGCTGAGATATTGCAAATAGACAAGCATTCTGGTTACTGTGGAATCTGAAACCTTCTCCTCCTCCTCCTCCTCCTCCTCCTCTTCAAACCCCCCTTCCTTCTAGCATTGATGATGTTACCTAGTTGGGTAGTGAAACATCTACAGGAAAACAACCAAGTTCAGAGAACATCAAGGATCACCTTCTTCTTCTTCTTCTTCTTCTTCTTCTTCTTCTTCTTCTTCTTCTTCTTCTTCTTCTTCTTCTTCTTCTTCTTCTTCTCCTCCTCCTCCTCCTCCTCCTCCTCCTCCTCCTCCTGTGTTCTTTCATCAGAAGGAACACAGGTGCATCCAACCGATAGTAGGAAGCAACTGAAAACATTGGTAAACTCCAGGATACCGAACTAAAGAAAAGGAGGCGTTCTGTCCATTGGGAATGGCTTGCAGGATTGGATGGGTTATGATGTGACATAACCAACTCACATCACATATGATGCGACAAGCTTCATGATGTCACGTGAGCTACTGACACCACTTGATCTTCTTACCGTCATCCCTTCGTTGAGCTTTCCCCTGCAGTTTTGAAAACACATGAGTGGAATCTATGCCTTGGTTGACATTGTAGCATAATGTGCGTTTTCATTCTAACCGATCCTTAGTCCTTTCCACCCAAATGCAGGTAGCGCCATAAATCAAAATGTGACAACGGCAGACACTGGCAGTGGAGCCTTGTCATAGTAATCAGTTTTATTAACAATGAATCACATTATAAAATCTCTCGCTTCATTGATGGAGTTGATATATTTCATTTATATGTAGTCCAGGTTCTTTGGCAAAGCCTGCATCCAGGGACAGGTAACTGTAATTAAAAAATGATGTTCTGTGAATGCTTTGATTTAAACTAATCCATTTCCTTGCACTCCCTTTCCAATACCAAATGCCAGCAGATACACCTCTGTTACGCTGGATGTAGGAAAGTTCATTGTTATGCGAGGGCCATCAGAGGTTATAATTTAGGACGGTGAAATGATAATTCTGGGTTAAAAAGCTCCAGGTTTGGGGAGGAAGGTAAAGTAATAATTGCAACAACACAGCACAGCTCAGATTAACCTTAATTTATGACTGTTTGTTTAACAATGGTTCAAAGTTATAATGGGTAACAATGTCCATGACCGTTGATATTTTCAATTATTTTAAAAGAATCAATCGTGGAAGTTTTCTACCCCATCATGGCTATGGATTCTGAAGCCTATACCACTTTCTGAAGGGAAAAAAAAGTCACAATGAATAATTTAAGTTCACTATTCCACAATTATTATCTCTTCTCCCTCTTCTTCTAGGAGACTTCTATAAATAAAGCAATGTCTTCACAAATTTAACGCCTGTTACATATTCATCTGACTTTCCATTCTGTTTATTTAACTGTTTACTGGAGATATTTTATATCAACTTATACTTTTTTTTAAAAAAAAAAAGAAGTACAATAGCTTCAAGCCAAGACCGAAGCAATAAAAGATTTTTTTAAAATCTAATAATTGAGTGCATTACTTCTGATATTGGGAGAGTATAAAAGCAAGGCTGAGCAGTGTTTTTCATTCAGGTTGGAAGATGGGTTCATGACAGATAAGGGTAGGGTAGGGACATAGCACATTACTGTGGCTTATTAAAGCAGCTATATCGGGGTGAAATGCTACCGATTCACACCGGTTTGGGAGAACCAGTAGTAATAAAAGCTACCAGTTCGGGTGAACTGGTAATAAAAAAATGCTACCCTCCGAACCGGTATTTCCAACGATCAGCTGTGCCAAGCGATTTTATTCACTAGATCCTGCCTTCTAGCGAGTCTAAATCGGGTGGCACAGCTTTCTCTCCCTCGCTGCTCTACTTACCTTCTTAAGCCTCCTTTTTCTGCGCAAAGCACGCATTTGGTGTGCACTATGCGTGTGCATGCACAGTGGGTGTAACGTGCATTTGGTATGCACCATGCATGCATAGGTAGCAAACCGGTGGCAAACCGCGGAGGATTTCACCACTGAGCTATATCAATTTCCAGCAAGATTGTCCACAGCGTATGGGCAAAAACTCAGGATGGAAGCCACAATGACGCCACTAAAGCTCTCCCTATTGCTTATGTGCCTTGCGTATATGATGAACATAAAAAAGAAGCAGAATTTCCAATTGCAGTGTTGTGGCTGCCATCTTGACTCCATGTGACATAAGCAACTGAGGTGTACAGAAGGTGTACAGTTATGGGGAGCAGTTATTTTCATAAGTCCCCCAGACAGATGTTATGTCTGCATTCCTTTGCATTCTGAATCAAAAAGAATCCAAAATACTGCCCAGCCCTAACATATCATTCTCCACCAGTGGTGAAATTCAGCCGGCTCTATCCGAATCGCGTGATCTGGTAGCGCCAGGAGCAGGAAGCTCCACCCACCTGCCCAGACATCATAACCAGAAATGGTATTCAGCAGATTCTGGCCAGTTCTGGAGAACCGGTAGTGGAAATTTTGAGGAGTTTGGAGAACCAGTAAATACTACCTCTGACTGAAAATAAAATCGATCAGAATAGATCTTGGAGGTCTTCTAGTCATAATCATAATAATCATAATCATAAGTTTATTTGTCAAGCATATATAAGATAACAGGTAAAAGTATAAACATAATTTGAATACATGAAAAGAGTAAGAGTAAAAAGGAATATTAGGACAGGGACAGAAGGCACGCTGGTGGACTTATGCACGCCCCTTACAGACCTCTTAGGAATGGGATGAGGTCGATGGTAGACAGTCTAAGCTTAAAGGTTTGGAGGTTTGGGGAAGAAACCACAGAGTCAGGCAGTTAATATTAAGTATAATATTAAGTATATTACCTAAGTATAGTACATAGAATTGTCTGCTACAACATCCTACCGGTCAACGACTTCTTCAGCTTCAACCGCAATAATACGTGGGCAAACCATAGATGCAAACTCAAGGTAAACTGCTCCAAACTCAATTGCAGAAAATCCGACTTCAGCAACAGAGTGGTCAACGCCTGGAATGCTCTACCCGACTCCGTTGTTACAGCCTCAAACCCTCACAGCTTCAACCTCAAACTGTCTACCGTGAACCTCAGCCCATTCCTAAAAGGTCCGTAAAGGGAGCGTGCATAAGCGCACCAGCGTGCCTACCATCCCTGTCCTACTGTCCCCATATACTCATACTCATTTCCTGTGTTCATCTCCATGTTTATACTCATACCTGTTATCTCGTGCATGTTTGACAAAACAAACAAACAAACAAACAAACAAACAAATAAATGTTAGATTGGCTCCCTTCTACCTGATGTGCTTTTCACATCCGTCTGAGGTGAGATATTGCGTAAAGCTCATGTAACTATAGATCAAAGCATTCCATTTTAGGCAGAAGGGACCCAATTATAAAGTTGTAGAGATAGCAGCCCTATCACATGCAAGCCTGTTGTCCTTCTCCTTTCCTGAAGGAGGGCAAAAGAGAAGACTGCACAGTGTTGTAAAATGTCACCGGTCTGGTGAGCAGATTTTAGCAAATTCTCCACACACACACCCCGCTCGCCGCCAAGATTCTTGTACATCTGAAGGCTGATGGCTTGGGCAACAAAGGAGCTGGAGGTGTGGGACGCACTTTGTGCTTGCTGATGATTTCCTCCTCTGCGAAGGCCTTCCCCCCACTCCCACCCCTCTTCCTTCCATCAAGTAAAATGCCTCTAATTCATTGTCAGAGAGCTCTCTGAAGAACAAGGAGAAGGAGCACCCCCTTCCCATCGTCGGGCAGCTTATGAAGTCTCATTAAAGAAAAAAAAAAAGACTGTCTTTTGTGTTCTGCTTCCCGTTTGGTCAAAGCTATAATGATGCCTTCACTGCAAAGTGAAAAGAAATGTTATTCTAATGAAGAGCGGAGATCCCTTTGGCGCTGGCTGGCGGGATTAATGAGGTGAAAGTGCCCATGAAGTCACTGGGAGTCATCAGAATGGCTTAGGATGACCTTTTCAGAGTGAAGGATCCTCTTAGAGAAGCCTCAATAATGAGGAAAGAACTTCCATGCCCAGCTTCATCCAAGAGATGCTGCTGCCCAGCTATGATTCGCTCAGCTTCTGTGAGATTAGAGACCAATCAGAATCAGAATAGAGCCGGAAGAGACCTTGGAGGTCTTCTAGTCCAGCTCAGGTATTGATGATGAGCTCACCTATGATTCAGAATCTCTGCTGAAGTCTTGCTTGAAACATTGTAAGGATGTTACCAGTGGTTTTACAAAATGGCTGCCAGGCCAACCTAGCCTATTGCAAAACCTTTGTTTACCACAAGATAATGAGATGATGTTATAATCCTTTCCCTTCTCTCTATTTACGTTGTTTTCCATCAAACCTTTACCATCTCTGTGGGGTCTTTCACTTAAGATACTGCACTTAATCCTCCAAGGAAAGATTGAAGGCAAATGTGGTCCAGGCAGAAGAACATCATGGCTTCAAAATGTAAGGGCCTGGTTTGGACAAAACTCAACGACACTTTTTTGTGCGGTTGTTGATAAAATTAAGGTTGCCGACATAATTGCCAATGTCCGATGATGGATATGGCGCAAGAAGAAGTTGGGTCTTTGGTTCTCTCTCAGCTTAGATTTTTTTTTCCCAGTTGTTTCATTGCCCAACTCAGAGGCGGTATTCAGCCAGTTCTGACCAGATCTGGAGAACCAGTAGTGAAAATTTTGAGTAGTTCAGAAAACCAGCAAATAGCACCTCTGACTGGCCCCACCCCCATCTATTCACTGCCTCCCACGTCCCAGCTGATCAGGAGGAAATGGGGATTTTGCAGTAACTGTCCCTTGGAGTCTCAGCTGATCGAGTCCCAGCTGATCGGCTGTGTTTTCTTTTGTTGCCCTGCACACAGAGCTGGAAAGCAGATTAGTGGGGTGGGGTGGAAATGGAGATTTTACAATATTCCGTCCCTGGAGTGGGGTGGAAATGGAGATTACTTACTTTTTAAAATTATTTTCTAGACCAATGATTCTAATTGCTGCATTTATATACCAATTTTCTCCTGGAAGCAGCATCGGTGTCTGTTCTTCTGGACTGATGTAGGATTAGATTAGTTTAAAGCCTCCTACTTCTAGGGTTCTATCAAAAGTCCAAGCTGGGATTTGGGCCTGTATTTTCAGCTATATTTTGCTGCTTTTGAGTTTTCGTATTGGTTTCAGCATAAGGACCAATTCTTGAGCAGATTGATCAAGCAACGACATTGACCTCACATAGCCACTTATGCTGGCCTGCCACTGGTTTAGCTTCTCTGATGTCAGAAAGAGCCGGGGCACGGCACAGAGGTAACCTAGGCAGCTGGCAGTTCAAACTGCTCCTTTATTGCTCCAAATTTCCTCAAACGCTCCTACATTTCTGGCAAGACCCAGAGCAAAGTGATGACATGCACACACACCTCAAGCAGCCTCTGGCTGCAAATAGTCCAGTCCAATGCTATAAGCACCATGGCTGCAAAGCAAGAAATCCAGAAAGAATGTAAGGAATCCAGGAAAGTTCAAACGTCGGCACTCAACACTTCAGGAATTCAGTGTTTATTCCCGACAAATGCCCCTCCCCACAGTGTCTCCTTAAGGCTCAGTCCCCAGGTGTGCCTTGTGAAGAGGGGCAGAGCGCTCTCTTCCTGAGTAGTCAAGTCAGTCTGCCCTGTTCTCACCTTCTCTCCACTCTCCGTGCTCGAGGATCAGGAAGGGGTGGTCCTTGCTTATCGCCTGAGCTCTGTCTCTCATGTTCACTGCTTAGCATCTCTTGGTCATCCTGTCCCCCTTCCTCCCTGCCTACAAGCCATCCCAATCCTCAAAGGCCCGGGCCTGATTGGGCCTGCTCCTCCCCATTCTCCTCCAAAGCCAATGAAGCCACCCCTCAATTTCCCTCGGCTCCAATTCTGGCTCGGATGGGGGCACGACAGAGTCTGAAGAACCTAAACATTGCCAATATAACCTTCAACCAGGGGTAAAATGCTCCCAGTTCGGACCGGATCAGCCGATCTGGTAGCGATGGTGGCGGGTGGTTCGGAGAACCAGTAGCAAAAATCCCTGCCCCTCCCCCACCCATGCCCACCCAATCGCCCGGTCGCCCGCTTGCCACTTCTTTTAAAAAATGCTTTTAAAAAGTTTTTTAAAAATCTCTGACGATCCCAGCTGAGCCGCGCGATCATCAGAGACTTTTTTTTTTTACTTTTAAAAAACATTTTTTTTACAACCTATTTGGCCGAATAGGTTGTTAAAAAAATGCTTTTAAAATTTTTTAAAAAAGATTGTTCACCACAGCTGATCTCCTCCCCGCACGCCCATGCCTCCTTTTGGCATGCACTGCGCGCATGCGCAGCCAGGAACCGGTAGTAAACTGGTTCAGATTTCACCACTGCCATCAACTATTGTCACATCAGGGTCTTCTGCAGAGATTAATGAACAGCCCTTTCCTTCATCCATGTATGTGTTCAGTATTTGAGAGTTGGGTGGTTTCTTTATATTTTTAAGATGTTAAGATGAACCACGAGGTCTGGAGGGATGCGCAAGAAGCAAAACAATAGAGGATTGATCCGTTACTTTGTTCACACAGGGGAGTGATCAGAATGATGAATGATCAAGAGCTAACCGTAGCATGTGGGATGCCACGAGATAAGGGTTCATAGATTGAACTGCTGAATTTTTTTTTTTTATGAGTTTAGGGAGGAAAAATAAACATTGCATATCAGTTTGGCATCTGAGAAATGGAGCCGGTGGGAGAGATGCAAAGAATGACACTCGCCCTATTCCTTATCTATGAAATATTGCCCTGATTCTCTGCAGAGGGTGACAGATGCGTTCCACTTTCATCAATGGAATTGAAGTTATTCATTGACTGGTGGCTTGGAAAAATGGGAGGTGATGAATCAATCCTTTCCCAAAACTAGCTATGTGTCTCTTGTCTAGGGAGATTCTCAGTCATCTAGGTCATGGTTGTCCCAAAGGTGATTTTTTGAAAAGCAACTGGACTTTGTTTTTCCTTGAAGACATTTTGCTCCTCGTCCAAGAAGCCTCTTCAGTTCTGACTGAATGGTGAGGAATGGAAGTCAGTTTCCAATCTTCCTTAAAGCAAGCAATCTGGCTGAATAATTCAAAATTATTGTGCCAGAGCTCACTGTAACAGCATTCTCAAAAAGGCATTAAGAGTTGTTAACCTAATCTTGCATAACTTCTTCTCCAGTAATATTGTAGTGCAAACTAGAGCATACAAAACCTTTGCCAGACCAATTCTTGAAGACAGCTCATCTGCCTGGAACCTGCACTGCATATCAGACATTAATACAATTGAGAGAGTCCAGAGGTATTTCACGAGAAGAGTCCTCCACTCCTCTGCTCTCAACAGAATACTTTAAGTCACCAAGCTTGAAATTTTGGGCTTAAGCAATTTAGAACTTTGTCATCTTCGGTCCGACCTAAAAGTAATACATAAAATTATCTGATACAATGTCCTACCTGTCAATGACTACTTCAGCTTCAGCCACAACAATACACGAGCACACAATAGATACAAACTTATGGTAAGCATCTCCAAACTTGATTGCAGAAAATATGACTTCAGCAACAGAGTAGTCAATACCTGGAATGCACTACCTGACTCTGTGGTTTCTTCCCCAAGCACCCCAAACTTTAGCCTTAAACTGTCTACTGTTGACCTCACCCCATTTCTAAGAGGTCTTTAAGGGACGTGCATAAGTGCACCAGCGTGCCTTCCGTCCCTGTCCTAATATTCCTTTTTACTCTTACTCTTTTCATGTATTTAAATTATGTTTATACTTATATCTTTTATCTAATACATGCTTGATGAAATAAATAAGATAAAAAAAATTGGTAGGAGGATACCACAATTATGTTCCATGAAACACAGAGACTACAAATACTTTTCTGAATTATACATGGATGGACATACACAAAGGTCACTGGGTAGAGATGGGACTTCCTTCTCCACAGTGAGCCCCGAAAAAAAAAATCATATGCAAATCCAAAATGTTGAGTTCCCCCATTTATGTAAAATAATCTCTTAATTCTGCCATTCCCACTCCTCCTTCATCTTCGGCAATGTTTTGTGTATGCCTTTTTTTTACGGATGCTGTTTGAAACCCTGAACACAAACATAGCTCCAGCCCTTCATTAAGCTCTTTTTTTTAAAAAAAAAGAATAATAAAAAAGAACAATTTTTCAGGGACTGCATAATAATTAGCAGGGCGTCTCTGGGTTGCTCCATGAAGCATGGAAGCCCTAGGAGAGCAAAGAAAATTATGGCAAGGAAATTAAAATAACTTTGCATCGTTGAGTTGGTGGGAGTTTCAGAGAAGCCAGCTGTGGCATTCGTTTCCTCTTTGCCCCCGGAGATCCTTCCGGTGAAGCCGCTCAGAAGGAAAACAAGAGAGGAATACTAGAAGAAAAAGAATTTAAATAAAGCCACCCAGTCAGAAGCTTCATCTCAAGCAGTATGGGATTCTCTGAAGCAGGTTTTCTCAAACCACTGACAGGCAGCGCCGTCGCTTAACAAATGCTGGCTGGGGTGGATGATGGAAGCTGTGGTCCATCACATCTGGATAAGGCAAGATAGTTCTCGATGGACAGAAGACAAACATACACCGCAAAGAAAAAGCTCGCCGTTCCAAAGGTATAATTTTTTTTGCACAATTTGCGGTGTCTTTTGTATGCTGTTGTTGTTATTCATAGTAACGATCTTGATCTGGCTTAGGAGGGCCTTTGTGCAACTGTGGGCTTGTGCATCAATTATGCCCTTTCCTGGACCAACAATCCTTGCTGATAATTACCCCACGTCCTAGTCATCTCCCATCTTGACTGTTGCAATGCTCTCTGCATGGGGCTGCCCTGGAAAAATATCCACAACCTTAAATCGCTTCAAAATGCAAAAGCCCACATGGTTTTGTTCAAGGCCAGATTTCCACATGTGTCACCTCTCTTCCCGAAACTGCGCAGAGTGGCTGCTGATTTGCTTCTGGGTCCAGTTCAAAGTACTGGTTGTCACCTCCAAAGCCCTACATGGTGTGGGACCAGGTGATTCGAAGGACCGTCTTTTCCCAATCACATTTACCTGACCTACCAGGCAGGGAAGGAAGGAATGCCATGGGCCCCTTTTCTTAAGGAAGTCCATCTTGCAGTCCATCAAGAAAGAGGACCTTCTCAGTGGTGACTCCCGCTTTGTGGAACATCATCCCTGCATAGATAAGATTGACCCTCATTTTGATACTCTCTCCACCACCTCTGAAGTTCTGCCAGCAGAGTGCTATGGAGCCCATCAAGTGGCTTGTCCGTTTGTGGTCACCGGTTTCTTGTTTTTCTGTCCTGGATTTTTATCTTTGTAAGCCACCCAGAATCACCAAGAGTGAGCTGGGTAGCCATATAAATTTTCTTAATAAATATAAATAACAGTAAAGGAATAATCTTGTCAAAGATCCTATCACAATCTTGTCACTGATAAAGGCATTGTTGTCCTCTTCCTGTTGCTGTTTCTGTGTCCATGACCTCAATTTATAATATAAGCGGATTAACCATTTCATCTCCTTATAGCCCAGGTGGTGTGTGTGAGAGAGAGAGCAAGTGTGTGCATATATCACATACACCATCCAGAAGTCCCTCATCACAAAACATGGTAATGAGAGCAAAGCATTCCTTCGGGCTATCTGCACTTTGTTTCGTCAGCAGTCCAAGCTTTGCACTCACATACATACACAAACAGAAGTGCCGCTTTGCACTCACACACATACAGGCAAGGACAGCCTTCGAAATCAACCGTGCTGATTCTTTCCAATGAATTCAGCAGCTTTAAGATGTCCAGGGCAGAAGTTCATTCCTGCAGGCTTTATGAAGGGCCGCTTCTGAATTCTTCGCATGTTCCGAATGCAAACTGAGGAAGCCTCTTGGACGAGAAGCAAAACATCTTCAAGGAAAAGCCAAGAAAGTCCAGTTGCCTCTTGAAAAAAACACCTTTGGGACAACCATGACCTGGACTGATGAGAATCTCTATAGACCAGGGATCGGCAACCCACAGCTCTGGAGCCGCATGTGGCTCTTTCATCCCTCTGCTGCGGCTCCCTGTTGTTTGTCAGTCGGCTTCACAATTGATAGGGCTTTTGATTAGGACAGGTAGAAGAAAAAGGAGGTTGAGCTAGGAAGAGACTCTATGGTGGGGGAACTGGACTTCCGGTCGGCTCCAGAATTAAACCGGGGTTAGGACCTTTCTGGTTCTTTGAGTGTTTAAGGTTGCTGATCCCTGCCATAGACATTCTTAATGTGATGTTTCTTAACCATGACAGCCTTAAGATGGGTGAATTTGAGCTGCCTAAATTTTATGCATCATAAAATTATTCATCAATCCCCAAACTTTTTTTTTAATTAGATTTATATGCCGCCCTTCTCCGGAGACTCAGGGCGGCTTACAATGCGTTAAGCAATAGCCTTCATACTTTTGTATATTTTATACAAAGTCAGTTTATTGCCCCCACAAATTGGGTCCTCAATTGACCTACCTTAGAAAGGATGGATGGCTGAGTCAACCTTGACTCAGCTATATTTATTGTATAAAAAGAATGTAATAAATATTAACTTAACTAATAGTATAATGATGATTGTTATAATCACAAAATACGAAGAAGTGGAAGTATTACCACTGTGGCAAAAGAAAGCAAAGATACTAACAAGAGTGATAAGCATCTTGGGTGCAATCCCAAAACATCTGGAGCAACAGCTGAACACCGTCGGGATTGACAAAATCACCAACAGTCAATTGCAAAAGGCAGCTTTACCTGGAACAGCTTACATCCTGGGTTGATACCTCTAACACCATGAAACAAC
Source organism: Coluber constrictor foxii (assembly GCA_038048745.1). Taxonomy (NCBI): domain Eukaryota; kingdom Metazoa; phylum Chordata; class Lepidosauria; order Squamata; family Colubridae; genus Coluber; species Coluber constrictor. Next base: position 114,607 of record JAWJVD010000192.1, read on the forward strand.
CACATCTGCTTATCCCAGGTCCTTGGGAAAGACCAGGCAGGTGGACAAAAATGCCAGATCCAGTCTAAACCTCTGGATGATTGTGCGATTAACCATAATCACAACAAACAATCATGGATTGTTCATCAGCCCTGGGAGGAGGTCAATAATGACCATTTTGGAAAACCCTGATTTATACCACCTTCTTCTCTGTTCTCTATGAAGTAAGTTGGGCTAGTAATTGTCCTTAGAGATTACTTGTGTTACACATTCCTATCTGAGGTGGTATTCAGCAGGTTCTGACCAGTTCTGGAAAACCGGTAGCAGAAATTTTGAGTAGTTCGGACAACCGGTAGTAAAAATTCTGACTGGCCCCGCCCCCATCTATTCTCTGCCTCCCAAGTCCCAGCTGATCGGGAGAAAACGGGGATTTTGCAGTAACTTTTTCCTGGAGTGGGGAAGGAATGGAGATTTTACAGTATCCTTCCCCTGCCACACCACCAAGCCATGCCCACAAGGCATGCCCATAAGCCATGCCACGCCAACCAAGCGACACCCACAAAACCGGTAGTAAAAAAAATTTGAATCCCTCCACGGATTCCTATGTAATTCCTGTACTCAAGAAGTAAAGGTGACACATTTCTCTCTCTCTTCTAGTTTCTTTTTGCGGGCAAAGCTACTCTGGGGCTACAATCCTGAATAAAGATATCTGGGAATAAATGGTTTAGGACCTGGGTACTTATGAGATCGCCTTCTGCTACTGATAGCCTCCCACTGGCCAATACGCTCCCACAGAGAGGGACTTCTCAGGGGGCCGTCAATCAAACAGTGTCGACTGGCAACCCGCAAGAGAGAGCCTTCTCTGTGGGGGGCACCTGCCCTCTGGAACGATTTGCCCCCGGAGATACGGATGATCCCTGACTGACCCATCTTTCACCGTGCCCTCAAGACTTTTGTATTTCAACAAGCTGGGATGGCCTAAGAATGAATTTTAACTGTTGGTTTATTTTTAATACGTTGGGGCCAAATTATTTAATATGTTTTTAAACTGTTTTTAAATTTTGTATATGGGTGTGTTTTACTGAGTCCTTTGGGAGAAGGGCGGTATAAAAATTTAAATAAATAAATAAATAAATAAATAAATAAATAAATAAATAAATAAATAAATAAATAAATAAATAAATAAATAAATAAATAAATAAATAAATAAATGCCACTCCACATAGGAGATTTAGGGCTTAAAAAAAAAAAGATCTATCGGATTAAATTCAAAGCCTACAAGCCCAGGTAGGAGCAGATCAATATTGTTTCCAGGTCAGTCAACATATTCGGAAGTGGAGAGTAAATTTTGCCGAAGAGAGGAGAAGACATGCAAAGGCTTTCTTGAGATTGCAGGACGCAAAGCTTCCCAGCTCAGTTTTCCCTGCAGACTCTCAGCAATAAGCCGACAGCCATTTGCCCCAACCTCATTCGGAGACTCAGCTACTGACACCAGCCTGCAAAGACAGACGCTAAGCAGAGCAGGGTTCTTCTTCATCCGAAAATTGATGAGAGAACTGCCAGAAGGAAAAAAGAAAAGAAAGAAAGACAAGGCGAGAGGCTTCAGTGCAACAGCGCAATAAAAGATAATTGGCGAGTCCTAGAGTCTCAGATCAAAGGTACCTTCAGCAGCCGTTGTGGTTCTCATCATTCTCTGCCTTCCCCACCTGATCCCACTCAACCCTGCCCCCCCCCCCCCCCCGTCCTCCGGCCCTTCAGAGAAATTGCTCCCAACTCTTTCGTCTTACAAATGGATTAATCGGAGTCAATTAGCGAACTCTTATGTCTCAAAAAAAATTGCCATGTGTGAGATTGAAGTTCAGAGTTTATTGGAAATTTTCCTTCCTTCCCTCCTTCCTTCCTTCCTATCTTCCTTCCTTCCTTCCTTTCCTTCCTTCCTTCCTCTCTCCTTCCCTCCCTTCCCTTCCTTCCCTTCCTTCCTTTCCCCATCCCTTTCTATTCTTTCTTTCTCTCTTTCTTCCTTCCTTCCCTTCCCTTTCTCCTCCCTTCCCCCTCCCTTCTATTCTTCTTTCTTTCTTTCTCTTTCTTTCTTTCTCTTTCTTTCTTTGTTACTTCCTTCCTTCCCTCCTTTCCCTTCCCCCTTCCTCTTTCTATTCTTTCTTTCTCTCTTTCTTCCTTCCTTCCTTTCCCTTCCCTTCCCCCTCCCTCTTTCTATTCTTTCTTTCTCTCTTTTTTCCTTCCTTCCCTTCTCCTTCCCTTCCCCCTCCCTTCTATTCTTCTTTCTTTCTTTCTTTCTTTCTTTCTTTCTTTCTCTTTCTTTCTTTCTTCCTTCCTTCCTTCCTTCTTTCCCTCCCTTCCCTTCCCCCTCCCTCTTTCTATTCTTTCTTTCTCTCTTTCTTTCTTCCTTCCTTTCTTCCCTTCCCCGTCCCTCCTTCTATTCTTCTTTTCCTTCCTTCCTTCCCTTCCCTCACCCTCTTTCTATTCTTCTTCCTTCCTTCCCTTTCCTTCCTTCCCTTCCCTTCCTCCTTCCCTTCCCCCTCCCTATTCTTCTTTCTCTTCCTTCCTTCCTCTCTTTCTTTTCTTTCTCTTTCTAGATTATGACGGACACAGGGAGCCGCAGACTTCTCAGCTCCATTCTCATCGTTACCTGCAGCATTTGAAGTTGGAAAACGTAATCCCGCTTTGTATAAAATGTCAAGGATTCAAGTGGATTCCTTTTACGCAAACAAGCTTTCACCCTTTGTGACCTAGGTTGAATGCAAATCATTTGCCAGTTTGCGGAATATGCACACTTTTGAAAGGGCAAGTTTTCAAACCATCTCCCTCTCGCACAAATACACCCACACAAGCACACCAGTCCTCCACAGATACATGGGACCTTGGAAGGGACCTAAGAGGTCTTCTAGCCCAACCCTCTCCACAAGCAAGAAACCTTACACCATTCCAGACAAGTGGCTGTTCATTCTCTTCCGAAAAACCTCCAGCCATGAAGCACCCACAAATTCTGGAGGCAAGCCATTCCACTGTTAATTGTTAATTGTTGTCACTTTTAGAAAAGTTCTCCTTAGTTCTACGTTGTTTCTCTCCTTGATTACTTTCTATTCATTGCTTCTTATTGTGCCTTTCAGGTACTCTGGAGCAGCATCTCCATGGTCATGTGATCAAATTCAGATGATTGGCAACTGACTCATATTTATGACGGTCCCGCGGTTCATGTGATTCCCTTTTGCGACCTTCCGGCAAGCACAGTCAACAGGAAAAGGCAGATTAGTTGAACAACCGTGGTATTAATTTAACAACGGCAATGATTCACTTAACCACTGTGGCAAGGAAGGTCGTAAAATGAGCCTGAGTAGCGTAGGGGAGTAATGCCTCCTATAAAGGCAGCATTTAAGATCCAGCTGCTGCAATTACTTGTGAGTTCAATCCCAGGCAGGCTCAAGGTCGACTCAGCCTTCCATCCTTTATAAGGTGGGTAAATTGAGGACCCAGTTTGTTGGGGGCAATAGGCTGACTTTGTATAAAATATACAAAAGTATGAAGACTATTGCTTAACGCATTGTAAGCCGCCCTGAGTCTCCGGAGAAGGGCGGCATATAAATCAATTTTTTTTAAAAAAATGCACTTAACCGGTGCTATTCAGCTGGTTCTGACAGGTTCTGGAGAACCGGTAGTGGAAATTTCAAGTAGTTCATAGAACCAGCAAATACCACCTCTGGCTGGCCCCAGAATGGGGGGGAATAGGGATTTTGCAGTATCCTTCCCCTGCCACGCCCACCAAGCCACACCATGCCCACCAAGCCACGCCCATAGAACCAGTAGTAAAAAAAATTGAATTCCACCACTGCTTTGGAGAATAGGTTAACCCAGTCTTCTTTTCTAGAAGAGGGATTGCTTGAGGATTGATATCTTGACTTCGCTCCACGACTTAATTTTAGAAGTGATGGATTTAAAAGGGTCCTGGGTTTGGCTGCGTTAATGCTAGCAGGTTGGGACACCTGCTTTCCTGCCCTCCCGAAAATTGCTTTCGCTTGGTAATGAACACTAATGATCAGCTTGCTTCCTGCTCTGTAATTTGAAACTGTCCCAATCTATCTTTATTCTTCCCCGCTTCTTGATATATTAGAAGTGTTCCCTCCGAGCAGCAATCAACGATGCTGCTCAATTTGCAAACATAAAGTGCACCGGTGTGTAAGTGAGACGCGTCTCATTTTTTTTTTCCCCTCCCTGTTTGTAAATCGCAAACTTGAGTCAATTGTTTCCTCCAGCTTTAGGAACTGACATGATATAGACATCTCGAAAAGCTTCTGAGAAATGTACACTTTCAACGGTACAGATGGTCCTTGACCTAAAACAGGATGACAAGCTCAAGGCCCAGGAGCTAGATCCATGGTTTGGTTAGATCTGGCCCATGGGGTTGCCTTGGAAATAGCGAAGGACTGGCCCACGGTGCCTCTGCCGATAAAAATGGAGCTCAGTAGGAACACATGGATCCTCCTGACCTCTGTTTTCACTGGCAGAGGGTTGCAGTGGTTGTCTCGGCCGAAAACGGAGCTCAGGAGCCAGAGGTGGGTTTCTGGGGGTTCGGCAGGGTTTGGGCAATCCTCTAGCCAAGGATCAACGGAGTTTGGCAAACCCCCAAATGCCACTTCTGCCTGGCCACACCCACACTGTCCGGCCCCTCCCAGGAGTCTCCACATAGCCTGTTCATCATTCAAGGTAAGTGCAAGGACTGCGTGGAGGGTCTGGGAGGGTAAAAAAATGGGCCTACCGGAGATTCTGAAAGTCCAGAAACAGGCCTATTTCCGGCCTCCAGAGGGCCTTCGGAACTCGGGAGAAGCTGTTTTCACCTTCCCAGAGGCTCAAGAAAAGCCTCCAGAGCCTGGGGAGGGTGAAAAACATCCCCCTTGCCATGGTGCAGGTGGCCTAGCTGACCCACCATGGCCACGCCCACCCAGCAAACCCATTGCTAAAGGATCTGAAGCCCATCCATGTCAGGAGCTCGTTTTCACTGATGGAGCACTCAGGCCACCACAGGCGCCCCAACATGAATGACATTGAATTGGCCACATCCACTCTGGCCACACCACTCCAGCCCCCTGAGGTCACACAACCCTGATGAGGCCCTCAATGAAATCGAGTTTGAAACCCCTGACCTACAACCTTTTGTTTAGCAAACCTTCGAACTTCCATTGGCACCGAAACAAGTGACTTATATCCAGTTACTCTCACAATGGACGGACATCTCCAAGGTCCCATGATCAACATGGGACACATCCAATAGTAATGTATTCAAGATGGTTGCAGTGTCCCAGGGTGATGGGAATCACCCTTTGCAACCTTTCTGGTGGGCTTCCCACCAGCACAGTCAATGGGGCAACTCCTTTTTTCCAACCACTGGTAAAATAAATGCCATGATGTTTGATAATATTCTGTATCTTCTTTCTGTTAAATGTAAGTCTATCCGTTTCTGCACAATTTAGTATCTTCCTAATTATCGCTTCATCTCGTGGTGTTTATCATTTCTAACGGTCACGAAGCGAACTGTCATAAGCAGAGGTGGGTTTCACGTATTTTTACCGCTGGTTTGCCACACACCAAAATTGTGCACACACACACACACACACTCGTATGTGCCTTCTGCACATGCGTTTTGCTCGGGCACGTGGCTTGCACGCATGCATGTGGCTTAGAAAACGTGGCTAAATAGAACGGCAGGGTAGGTGGGCAGACCCACCCGCGGTCTCCACTACTGGTTGACCTGAATCGGTCTAAACTGACTAAATACCACCGTTGACTTACAGTTGTAAGTCAAGGACTGCCTAAACAGCCAAAGAAGTGGCCATCACTTTTTTTTATTTTCGTCCTTCCTTCCTCAGTCCCTTTTCCTCATTCTCTTGCTTCCTTTTGCTTTTCTCCCTGGCTGCCCCATCGTTTCCGTCTGCTCCCGCTGACACTCCTTCTGAATTTGAGCTGAAATCCTCAACAGTTAAGATCTAAATTGGTTCGTAAGACATTCAGTATAGCTTTCTTTACTGTTTGTTTACTGTATTTCCCTCAGGTAAGTCCCTTGGTGGAACCCAATGTGGTTCACCTTCAGGTTGAATGTTGAGCTTAAAACAAGGAATATATAAAACTGCAAATAGCGGTATAATTTTTTTCATGACCTGGGGAATGTTAGAAACGTTCCTATTTTGGCTTCTGGGGATAAAGGAGATTCCACAGAGCTTCTGCATTTCAGGATTGTTTTCAGCCAAGGTAGATATTTATTGATCTTCTTCTTTCTCTTCCCTAATGAAGTCCAGAGGAGTCTACAAAACTCCAACAAAAAGATACCCATAAAAACGATAAAAGCCAACTAGTTAATAACTAAAAATCTGCTACTACTGTAAAATAAGAAGAAGAATAGTAGCCAACCTAGCAGCGATAAGTCGTCCTTGATTTACAACCATTTGTTTAGTCTTTTAATGACCCCGTAATCCCTTGCATCAGGGTGGAGTCATGGCAACTGAATGGAGCTGATTGTTTACTGGCCGGACGCCCTTCCTGTCACCAATGCAGAGTTCGCAGCAGATAGATTCTCATTTATATACCATTCAAAATTACAACAGCACTAAAAAGGGGGGGGGGATTTACAACCAGTCCTCACACTTATGACCTCTCCACAATCATGTGATCAAATCTGGCAACCTGGATGTATTTATGACAGTTGCAAAACCCCATGTGATTGCCGTTCGTCACTATCCCAACTGGCTTTCAGCCAGCAAAATTGATGGGGAAATTGGATTTCCTTAATGACCGCATGATTCACTTAACAACTGCAGTGATTTGTTTAACAAGAACTGTGGCAAAAAAAAGAAAGTCATCCAATTGGGCCCACCTTGCTTAGCAATGAAAATTCTAGTCCCAATTCGGGTTGTAAGTTGAGGACAACCTGTTGAAGAATTATTGAAGTTCTTGGACTATATTACTTTACCGCTGCCCGTATGAACTTATATATTTTGAACTGCAATCAGGAAGTGAGCTTCAGATTGGAGAGGACCAGGGGTGGGTTCTAAAATTTTTACTACTGGTTCTGTGGGCGTGGCTTATTTTGTGCATGTGGTTTGATGGCCATGTGACAATTCTTTAGGATTTAGCTGAGGTACAGGTCTACCAGGCTTTTAACTGCTTGCAGAGCTGTACTGGTCTACCCATTTATTCTTGGAGCATTCCGGTCTATTCATTTGTTTTTGGAGGCACTGGTCTACCACCATACTGCCTTGATCAGCTGTAGGGCGGCCCTTTGAAACCCTGTGGCAAGAGTTTAAACAGTTTTTTTTTCCTTCTAGCTGATCAGCTGGGACTTGGGAGGCAGCGAATAGATTGGGGGTGGGACCAAATAAAAGGTAAGAATAACGGAGGGAGCAGGAGGGCCCAGTTCCCAAACAAAGAGAACCGGTTTGGTGACGCCATATCGTCACCACTACCAGCTCGGCCGAACCAGGCCGAACCAGGAGGAACCCACCACTGGAGAGGACGTACCCTGAGTCATCACAATATGGGCCAACCCATGAGCTCAATTTAATTGAGGGCCACATCAGGGTTGTCTTGACCTCAGGGGACTGTGGCCAGCTCAACATCACTCATGTCAGGGACACCTGTGGTGGCCCAACTGCTCTGCCAGCAAAAACAGACTCTTCAGCTCCGTTTTCACCTGTGATGGCCTCCTGCAACCTTCTGCCAGTGAAAACAGAACTCGGGAGGACCGGTCCTTCACTGGGCAGCCCTGCGGGCCACATCTAAGCACCCTGCAGGCCAGATCCATCCCCTGGGCCTTGAGTTTGACAACCCTGGTCTAATAGAAGCCAAGTTGACAAGATGGACCGAACAAATAGAATGTTGGCATTGATGATGTTACCTAATTTGGTAATGAAACGTCTTCAAGAAAAACCACCAAGCTTAGAGAGCACCAAGCCCTCACCATGACATCACACAAATCCCATCGTCACCATGCAGAGTGATGCGAATAATTGTGTCTCATTTTCATGATAATAGATCTGACTTCATCCCCTCATCCTTGGTTGGGCACTCAAGACAATAGCAATCTCTTTGTACCACTAGGCTAACCAGTGAGGTCCAATCCATCCTGCATTATTAGTACATTCCATGAAGAGAGGAATATCTTTAAAAAAAATAATCAGAAAAGGGGCTCATAGCATATCAGATTCCCCTATCATAGATACAGACTATAACCGCATCTCAGTGGGGATTTGAAACCAGAGAAATGTGGAATGCAAAATCAATGGCTTCTAGCAAACAATTACCCACATTTGCTGCAAGTAAATTGCTATGTTTATAAGAACTAGATAAACAAAGGCGAGAGACTTCACAGAAATAGAGCCATAACCTTAGGGTGTCAGGCACAGCTCACTCCCTTGTTAAAATATTGTATGCTCCCTTCCTCAGTTGTAGCTTTGATTAAAAGGGAGATTCTGGCCCCTCGACTTGCAGAAATGTGTGCCAGCTATATTTTATCCCATTTTTAAGGAAGAACTTGTGTTAATTTGCAACCCAATCCTGTCTCTGTCTACTCAAAATGGGATCCTACCGAGTTCAAAGAGGTTTACTCCCAACAATAAAAAGGTAAAGGTAAAGGTTCCCCTCGCACATATGTGCTAGTCGTTCCCGACTCTAGGGGGCGGTGCTCATCTCCGTTTCAAAGCCGAAGAGCCAGTGCCATCCGAAGACGTCTCCATGGTCATGTGGCCAGCATGACTACATGCTGAAGGTGTGCGGAACGCTGTTACCTTCCCACCAAAGATGGTACCTATTTTTCTACTGCATTTTTTACGTGCTTTCAAATTGCTAAGTTGGCAGAAGCTGGGACAAGTCATGAGATCTCACTCCTATTATGCGGCACTAGGGATTCAAACTGCTGAACTGCCAACCTTTCGATCGACAAACTCAGTGTCTTAGCCACTGAGCCACTGCCTCCCTGCCTCCCAACAGTTTCTTGTCCAAAAGTAAGGAACATATTTTTCTGTCAAATTCTTCATTCCTTTATGGATATTCCATTGGAAGACTAACTCCCAGGTCAGACCTGAAAGTAGATAGGAGCACCATTGTCTCTATGGTATCTCCTTTTTCTTCTCCCCTTTCCAAAATGTTCTCTCTCACGTTTTTGATATTCAATTCTTCAAGTTGCTTCCAACTCTTTGTGATCTGATGGACAAGAACCATCAGACGACAACTGCTTGAGTTCTTCAAAGTTCATCCTTGCATCATCAAGAATGACCACTTTTTGCCTTCACCACTATATTCGTAGAGGACAGGGAGGAAGCTCAAATGAGATGTTGGAAGGATTGTGTTAACCTGGACACAAAATAGGTTTTGTGAAGTGTTCTTGCATTGGGCTGCTAATGAAGTAGTCTACTTGCTTTTGTCACCTTCGGGAACCCAACACACTCTGGGTCACGTCTAAATGAATCTTTCTCTACCAGGAAATGCAGTCCTTTACTTCCTCCTTTATCCCTCAAATCTTGCATGCCCGCTCCAGTGGTTTATTTAGTGGTTTATCAAAGGCAACTCAATGTTTATTATTTATTATTATTTTATTAGTCATATTTCTAAGTCGCCCACTCTCCGAGGACTCTGGGCGGCTTACACCAAAGACAGTATACTAAATAGCATATTGCTCCCCGACAATCTGGGTCCTCATTTTACCCACCTCAGAAGGATGGAAGGATGAGTCAACCTTGAGCCGGTGAGATTTGATCCGCTGATCTGCTGAACTAGCAGTCAGCTGAAGTAGCTGCAGTACTGCACTCTAACCACTGCGCCACCTCGGCTCATTTTATCAACATTTTATCAACTTAACCTTTTTTCAATGGTTTATCAAAGGGAACTTAACTCAACATGCCTAAAATATTTACCCATGTAGTATGGTTGTATTACTATTATCCTTCTCATCTTTTCTACCCCCTTCTCTTATTGGTATCTTATGATTATATTACTTTGTTGTTTGTATGTACACATGAGAGCTGATCAGAACTGAAGAAGCTTCTTGGATGAGAAGTGAAATGTCTTCAAGGAAAAACAAAGTCCAGTTGCCTTTTGAAAAGCACCATTAGGACAGCCATTACCTGGATGACAGAATCTTCATAGACACTGAGAGCTTATTCACCGAAGACTAATTCCTTGTGTGTCCAATCACACTTGGCCAATAAAGTATTCTATTCTATTCTATTCTGTTCTATTCTATTCTATTCTATTCTATTCTATTCTATTCTATTCTATTCTATTCTATTCTATTCTATTCTATTCTCTGTTTATTCCAGTCTCCTATGTTCTTCTCTTCTCTTCTCTTCTCTTCTCTTCTCTTCTCTTCTCTTCTATTCTATTCTCTTCTATTCTATTCTATTCTATTCTATTCT